>CM041021.1:1000370-1459344 GCA_022984855.1 Dimocarpus longan
AGGAAGTAAAGATTGATTTCTCTATGTTTTGTTTTGGAATGAAACATAAGATTTCGAGCTAATGAAGCAGCTCGAAATAAAAATATATTTAAAAAAAAATTAAAAAAAAAAAAAACTGAACGCTGAAAATGTGGCTTTAGGAACATAGATGTTTATCTTTGAGTATTCGAATGCTAATACCAAACTTAGAAGGCAAACAATCAACACAAGCCAACCAACTCAAACAAACACTCAAACCTACTTCATCTCTCAACCACCTCATCCATTTCCACCATCAACATAGCCGCCACTTCCTCCTCCACCGTCCTCCACCAAATTGGAAAACTCAATCACACACTACCTTTTAATCGAAAAAGCAAATGAATCCTCCACCATAAAACCCACCTCCAAATCCTCTGCCTTTGCAACTGCAAATCCTTTACTTTCGTTGCCACAAAAAACCCCACCTCTAAATCCACAACTTCCCTTCTTCTCCCGACACCTCTCTCTTATGCCCTCGTTGTAGGAATAAGTCCATCATTTTTGAAAGATTGAAGTAAAAAAGGAAGTAAAATGAAGAAAAGGAAAAACAGAGAAAGATCAAGAAACTAAATCTTGAAACATTTCAGTAACTAATCAAAACTGCATTAAATCTACTTTAATTATACATAAACCTTTATATTTATACATCTGATGAGATCACACTTTTTGTGTGCTAGAATCCTATTGGTTTATAAGAGAATGAGGTGGTCAGTTAGTTAAGAGAATCGACAGGTGGCATTTAAGGTTGTTAACAATTACAAAGGTGAAGGGGTTGTTAACACTAAACTTAATCTACAAGGCATGTTACTTACTTGTAGACTTAAGACTTTAGTGAGCTTCCTAACTCAGCTAACTCATCTAACATACTCCCTCAAACGAATCATTAATTGATCGGTGGTGAGTTTGTCTTTGTAATATTGAAACCGAGCAATACCCAGTGCCTTAGTAAATACATTTGCAACTTGCTCATAAGTAGGTATGTATCTGACTTTAAACTCTTGTGTTGCCACCTTATCTCTTAGGAAGTAAAGATCGATTTCTATATGTTTTGTTTTGGAATGAAACACAGGATTTCGAGCCAATGAAGCAGCTCTTGTGTTGTCACAACATAGAACTGGTACCTGTGAAACCTAAATACTCAATTCACTCAACAAGGCTTTTATCTACACCAGTTCAATAGCAGCTTATGGCAAAGATCTATACTCAGCTTCATAACTTGATCTTGCCACAACCTTTTGCTTTTTTAAAGTCTAGGAAATCAGACTCTTACCTAAGTAAAAACACCATCCATTTGTGGATTTTTGGTCTTCTAAATTACTAGCCCAGTCAGCATCTGTGAATCCAACCAAATCACACTTGGATGTGGAGCTAAAATGAAGACCATAGTTCAAGGTTCCTTTTACGTACCTTAAGATTCTTTTGCGGGCCTGCCAATGGATAGTGGTTAGGGCTGACAAATATTCACAGCAAAGGCAATATCTGGTTTTGTAAAAGTCAAATATTGCAATGCACTAGTGGTACTTCTATAGAGAGTAGGTGTGGAAAAAGGCTCACCATCATCTTTAAGAAGTTTAAAACCAGTACTCATAGGAGTTGGACAAGCTGAGCATACTGGCGTGTTTGTTTCACCTAGCAGATTTACGGCATATTTCTTCTGTGTAAGATAAATACCTGTGGCATCTCTATCAACTTCAAAGCCTAGGAAATAATGAAGAGAACCAAGTATCTTTAAAGAAAATTTTTGATTCAAATTAGTTATAACCTTAGCCACTAATATCGAATTTATACTAGTCACCAACATATCATCCATATAGACAAGTAGAATGATAAGAGCACTTTGAGTGTTATAAAAAAAAAAGGGAACTATTAGCTCTAGAATTCTGAAAACCCCATTTAAGAAGTGCCACTTTGAGTTTCTCAAACCAAGCTCTTGGAGCTTGTTTCAAGCTATACAAAGACTTGTTCAATTTGCACACATAATCTGGATACTCTTGAAAAACATATACTTCAGGTTGTTCCATATACACCACTTCACTATGATGTTCATTTAAAAAAGGATTATTGATATCAAGTTGCTTAATGTCCCAACCATATGCAGCTGCCAAAGCAAGGATAACTCTTATAGTGGAAGATTTACAACTAGACTATAAGTTTCTATAAAGTCTACACTTGCAGTTTGATGGAATCCTTTAGCCACCAAGCGTGTCTTATGCCTAGAAACTGAACCATCTGCATTGAATTTTACTCTAAATTTGTTGCCCACAACATTCATGTCCTTAGTTATAGGAACCAAACTCCAAGTCTGATTGTTCAGCAGTGCCTCAAATTCATCATTCATACCAGCTTTCCAACTTGGTAAACTTAAAGCTTGGCTTACTGACTCTGGTTCAGTAGTAGAAAGATTTGTAGCATCATGATGAAAAGCTTTAGGTTTGTAAATACCACTCTTAGCTCTTGTTATCATGGGATGATAGATTGCAACTTTTGATTTTTAAGAGGTAATGGACACACTTGAATTATCTGACTTGCTTGGTAAAGACCTTAAACTTGAGCATCTAGACATTAACTGAGGTATGTCACTCTTTGAATTATTAGAGTTGGTAGTTCTTGACACATAAAACAATATTGAATATGGAAATTCTTTTTCATTAAAGGTTACATGCCTAGAAATATATAACTTTTCACTTGGATGAAGGCATTTGTAAACTTTATGAAAATCAGAATAATTTACAAAGATACACTTAGAGGAATGGAAGCTAAATTTATATTTGTTGTAATGTCGCCAAGGAAAGCAAACACATCCAAATGGTTTTAAAATTAAGTAATCTGGTTTAGCTTTGTATAGTTTTTCATAAGGTAATACATGACTTAAGACTAGTGTGGGAAGCCTGTTAATAATAAAGGTTGTTGTGTTGAAGGCTTCTTACCAGAATGATAGAGTAAGCTGAGTTAGAGTAAGAAGAGTAAGCCCAACTTCAGTAATATGTCCATGCTTCCTCTCAACTGACCCATTTTGTTGATGCTTATAGGTACAAGAGTGTCTAAAATGAACACCTATCTTTTCAAGATATATAGCTAAGGGTCTGTATTCATCCCCCCAATCACTTTGCACACACTTTATTTTTCTATTAAAGGCTGTCTCTACTGTTTTTGAAAGGTAATGAAAGTTTGAGTAGTTTGGTCTTTTGTAACTAATGGATATATCCATGTTAACTTGGTATGAGTATCCAAGAAGTGAATGTAATACCTATATCCCTAATTTGAGGCTATTGGTGAAGGCCCCTAAAGGTTTGTGTAGATTAGTTCTAGAGGTGTTGAAAAGGAAGTTTGTGATTGTGAAAAAGGAAGTTGATGCAATTTACCATATTAACATGCATCACAGAAATCTAATGTGATAGGTGCAGTATGTGGTTCGTTAAGACATCTAAGAACTTGCTTTAATAGGGGTGTCCTAATTTTGTGTGTCATAACAACAATTCAGGCATAGTAAAAGCAAAAAAAGAGGCTAGTTTTATTGAATGAATATCATAGACAGTATTTGAAATATGTCTAGAGTTATTTCTACGCAAATAAGAATTAACAGAATGTGCATCTACATGATCAATATGATCAACAAAAGATTTATTACACACTTTATTGGAATCATGAAAACTAGAACTAGAATGAACATCATTTTGACCAGAGGACATCAGGAATAGGGCTGAAAAATCTGAGGCTGAAAGACTTTGAAGAGCTCTTGCATCAGCTATTGAAGGATCCAATTGATACAGGCCATTTATCAATGTTCCTCGCAGCAAAATTCTCATTGTTCTATTGTTTTTAACAAGGCAAAAGTTTGAGTTAAATTCTACCACAATGTCATTATCCTTGGTAAATTGAGAAACGCTCAAAAGATTTTTAGTAATAGAGGGTACATGAAGTATATTTTTAAGAAACAAAGGCTTTTGTGGATTTGTGTGTGAATGAAAAACAGAACTATCAATATGTGAGATAGAAAGTTGAGCTCTATTACCGACAGTCAACCTTTCTTGCCCTTTGAAGTCAGATTTTAGGCTCAAGTTGTTAAGACCCGATGTAATATGGTTTGTAGCACCATTGCCAAAATACCAAGAAGAATCTGCCACAGTTGCAGGAGATGCAATAAAGGCACTGGTACTATTCCTAGAAGTAGTTTGTTCAAGATTACGAAGAGGGTAGTTTGATAATGTTGAATTTGACATTGCTGGCATTGAATAGTTTGAAAGGGAATTATTTGGAAAGAACTGATGATTCTGAGCTTGAAAATTTCCTCCTTAATTCAAATAGTGTTGTTGAACATTCTATTGTTGGATTCCTTGAAAAGTCTGATCAAACCGCCTGTAGCAAGAAGACACAAGATGGCTTCCCTTGTCACACAATTGACAAATAATCTTGTTACTAGACCTTCCTCCAAATCTACCTCTTTCTCGACTTCTACCTCTGCCTCTAAAACCTCATCTCATTCCATTATAACTTTGATTGTTGTTGGCATAGTTTGCAGAAGCATTGACAACATCAAATGAAGCCATCATATTGTGTTGAACAAGCCTGCTTTCATAGTTCATTAACATGAATTAAACCTCTTGTAATGAGACAAACCTTTGCCTAGAAGTTATGTTGACAACCATAGGATCAAACTTTGGTCCAAGCCCTCCTAAAACTTGAGCAATTAAATCATCTTCTGATTGAGGATGTCCAGCCATCATTAAACTCTCACTTAGCTTCTTCATCTTCAATACATACTCATTAATCGTAAAAGCCCCTTTCTTGGTCATTTGTAGCTCAGTTTTGATTTGCAACACCTTTGCTCTTGATTGTTGAGCATAAAGTGAAGCTAAGGTGTTCCAAACTTCATAAGCTGTGGTACAATGCATCACTTGACCAAAAACACTCTCAATTATAGTTGAGAATAGCCAAGAAACCAAGAGCTAATCAGTTTTCTTCCAATTCAAGAACTCTTCACTAACAATTTGCTCTCCAAAATCTGACTCACAGTCACTTGATTGAACATACTTTGGTGGGCATCGTTTTGGTGTCAAAACAAAATCTTCAAGATTATATGCACGGATAACAGGTAAAACTTCCAGTTTCCAATAATTGTAGTTGTTTTGATCAAGCTTAAATAGAAGTTTAACACTAATATTGGTAGTAAGTAATGAAACCTGATTCTTGTGTGAATGAGATTCAGCGTGTAATGGAACTTCCATGGAACTACCAGGTCTCACTGGTTGAGAATCTTGAGTTGCCATGATTGCCAGTCTTTAAGCTCTAATACCATGAACGATTGAAGTAAAATAAAGAAAAGGAAAAACAAAGAAAGATCAAGAAACTAAATCTTGAAACATTTCAGTAACTAATCAAAATTGCATTAGATCTACTTCAATTATACATGAGCCCTTATACTTATACATCTGGTGAGATCACATTTTTTGTGTGCAAAAATCCTATTGGTTGATAAGAGAATGAGGTGGCTAGTCAGTTAAGAGAATCGACAGGTAGCATTTAAGGTTGTTAACAATTGCAAAGGTGAAGGGGTTGTTAATGCTAAGCTTAATCTACAAGCCATCTTACTTACTTATAGACTTAAGACTTTAGTGAGCTTCCTAACTCAGCTAACTCGTCTAACAATCTCTCTCATCCTCTCTCATCGTATGCCGTCCTTTCTCTCATAATCTTTGATACCTTTGTTGCCATCATTTCCTATCATAACCACGCCTCTAACACCAAGCCTTGCATTCCCAGATCGAACAAGAAGATGTTTGATGGAAGTCGAACCTCCATTAAACTGAACACAAAAGAGATAAAGACTCTCTCCATCTGTCACAAGCTTTTGTTTTTTTTTCCTTTTTTTATTTTTTCACTTTCTAAATTTTGATTTTTTTAATTTAATTATATATTTAATAATTTAATTTATTACAATGATCACAATTTTTTTTTTTTTTAATTTTTCTTTTTAATATTTAACTTTCTAGGTTTGTTAAAGACAAAAATAACTTTCTTTTATCAAGGTTGACTAACAATTGACTAACGATAGATACTAGAATGATGTATATTCGAAACATAAGGGACCATGGGAGACATAAACATATTCACATTTAAAAACGAGAAGTTTTTCGAAAACATAAGGACCAAATGAAGTTCTCTTTTATTTTTTTTACAAATTCATCATTGAATTCTAATATGTCAAATGACAACACCTTTAAAATTATTAAAGCTCAAATTTCAACTCTAATTTTAAAGCCTATTTAGAACACCCATAATCTAAGATTATTGCCTCAACCCATAATAAAGAATCTTACTTTGCTAATAATATTGACATGTTTTGATATTCTTATATTGACATGTTTTGATATTCTTAAAGTTAAGGACAATTAAAATCAAGAGAGGGTTGAATTATTATGTGTATTGCTTCTAACTACTTAGTTACTCTTTATTGGTTTAAATTTTTATTTGCATATTAAAATTTTATAAATATAATTTAACAAATATTATAATAATAATAATAATAATAATTATTATTATTATTATTATCATTATTTTAAAAATATAATTAACACTAATAAAAGTTCTTTCATCCATCATTTATAATTTTATTATAAAATTTTTACAAACTTGATAAAAACTTATATTAATAGAGGATTTTGATTGGTGCATATCTCAACAAAATTTAACTTTTATAGGATGTATATAAATTTATATATGGACCAAAAAAATGTAATAGCTAGTTAGTCTATTAATTGTGCAATTTATATATTAAAGGACGAAATTGACCTAAGAAGAGGAGACAGTTAAAGTAGATAGTAAAACTTTTGGTCAAAATGACGTATTAGGCATAAAGTCCAAATTTGAGTACAATATTATCACATTATATGGATAATTTTTCAGTTTACAAAATCATAATAATAATAATAATAAATAACTGTGGTCCTAGAAAATAATATTAAATACTCATTAGTTCACTTTGGAATTTACGACAAGATTTACCTTCCTTTATTTATCCTTTAAATTTTAACATCAAAGAATATTAATTGTAAAGTTTTATACTTACAATTTTTTTGTGAAATTTGATAAGAGACTTATATAATTCAAACAAGGATATATTGGTTACGTTAAATAGGATAAATACCATCAATGCATCACAAATTTGAAATTAAATTTAACCTACATCAACAATATTTGTTTTCTTATAAAAATAAAATTTTGATTACATGTTATTGTATTTAAGTATTATTAATTCATTAGAATTTACCTCACACACAAATACAATATCTATTAAATACAATTTCTTCTAATATGAACTTGGACTTTTGTCTTTAATTTAGTAAATTATTTATATTATAATTCTTGTATCCAATTTATATTTGTGCATTAAACAAATTATTACACCAAATATGTTAAGATATTACCTTTTAGGAACCTTATAGTCCTTTCAATAATAAGTGATCATTACAATCTCATGTACGCTCAGGGCATATTATATATATATATATGTATATAACCACATAAGCTATAGAAACTCGAATCCAAAATATTGTTAAATTGAATGATCACTTTCTACTACCAGTTTACTGATAGAATATTGTTCTTGACAAAGCATATTAAACAAATACTTTGTTATTTGCTATTATTTTTATTAACAAATAAAAGTTTATCAATGATTGCTATCCAAATTTGCTTCATAGATAGACTGCATTAATTCAAGTTGATAGGAGAAAATATTGGTTGAAGATCACATGTTGTTGACATATTTCGCTACTTGAAATTTGTAGGAATCCATTAAAAAATGCCTTTTTTTGAAAGTTCTTAGAATGACACCAAATTTGAATCGTAGATCGTAACACTAATTCAATCGAGTATGTGAAAACACCATCTAAAATTAGCATTTTAAAGCAAATTTTTTGCTATCTAATTTTTTATTGCCATTTTTCTTGCCCCTAAATTCATGTGCATTTGTGTAAGGTCTATGTTTCTAGGCATTTATTTGTGTTGGTTTATGTGTGATAAGACACTCTTTTGCAGTTTGCTAGTGTTGAAGACTTTATATTCATTTTGGAGCGACATCAACAAGCACATTAATTGTTGATACTTCAGGAAGTATACATACTATATATCAAAATGAACTTTACTTCTTTTGTAGTTAGATTTGACTTTTTGAGAAGCATCGAAAATTTAAAGACTCACAATTATGATTCGTGCATGTCTCTTACATCAACGAGGTTGTTGCTCTTGGATTGAATGGTTACTTCTCTTAATTTGGTCTATAAAATGGCCATAGCAAGCAAATGAAAGTGGGGAAACAAAAAGAATAATTTTGTTTTTCATTCTCCAGATAAAAATTGTTCATCCATCCATTTACATCATTTATTTTGTCTGGAATGAAAGCTTCTTGTGGTTCAAGCTGGGAAATCAGGTACGTATGATTAAAATCAAACCATACAAAATAATATAAAATCTTGAACAATAAATGAAGGTTTCATCTAATTGCAACACTCTTTTGAACCTTAGCTCGGATGTTTTTAAGTGTTGCAAGGGCATCGGTTATGCTAATCCTCCTCTCAGGCAAATCCATAGAGCAATTGACAGCCAATTCCAGTATTGATAAAATAAAATCTTTCTTACAATTGAAAGTTTCTTGATCATCTCCCAATAAATCGGCATCTGCTACTTGAGTTACTGCATGAGGTAATGCTTCTTCTACCCAAGATTTCAAGCTCATTCCTTCATCGAACATGTTGTCTGTGGGCTTCTTTTTCGTAAATGTTTCCATTATCAAAATACCAAAGCTGTAAATATCACCTCTTGCAGAAACAATTCCTTCTAATCCATACTCTATATTTTTTAGTTCAAGTTAGTGTATTCATAGTTAATTTGATGAGAAAAATTATAAAATCTTAAATCTAAATCATAAAACTGAAAAGATTACCTGGTGCCATATATCCAATGGTAGCTAAGGTGAAGGTTTGTTTGATTGAATCCTCTTCTCCTAAGAGTTTGGCAATACCGAAATCACCAACATGAGCGGTCATACCTTCATCTATTAAGACATTACTAGGCTTTAAATCACAATGTACAATAGTTGTTCCGTACTCGTGGTGGAGATATTCCAGTGCTGATACAATATCAATCATTATGTTTAGTCTTTGAAGAATATTCAAACAATAACCATGAGAGTGCAACCATGTTTCCAAGCTTCCATTAGGCATGTACTCTAGTACTAAGGCTTTGAAATCAAGGTTTGAGCAACTGCTGATGATTTTGACAAGATTTCGATGTCGTAGTCTTCTCATCACTTCACATTCATCATCAAAACTTTTTAATGCCCTCTCTGATTGCAAATTGAAAACCTTTACTGCTATGTCCATCCCATCCGAAAGTTTTCCTCTATATACCGAGCCAAAACCCCCTTTGCCAAGTAAATTACTTTCATGGAATCCATTTGTTGCATATTGAAGTTCTTGGTAAGAAATTCTTCTCCATGTTGGTAGAGTTAACACATCTCCCTCATCTAAGGATTTTAATTTCTTCTTTCGGCTTCTCAACCAAAAAAATATAAGACCTAGTACAAATATCGTTAATGCAATGGGTAATAGTATGTACATTAATCTCAAAAAACCAACCTTCTTGGATGGTCGAGGAGTTTTGCATGCGGGCACTTGTAGCCTTGGAGTGCCACAAAGTTCACTGTTGCCCAAAAATGAATCAGCTGAGAAGTTTGCAAAAGGTCCGCCTGTAGGAATTTCTCCATGCAGCCTATTGAATGACATATTTATAAATTTGAGATACTGCAGTTTCTCCAAAGATTTAGGAATCACTCCCTCCAAGTAATTGCTTGATAAATCCAAGAACTCCAAGTTGATCATATCTCCAAATGATTCAAGGATGTGGCCTTGTAATGTGTTATGTGAGATATTGAATCCTATCAAGGTTTGGAGGCTTCCAATGCCATGGGGAATTTCACCTGATAAATTGTTTCTTGATAGGTCTATTTGAGCCACAGCCCTTAAATTTTCAATTCCTGTTGGTATTTGCCCGCTGAGTGAATTTGGGGACAAGTTTATTTCTAAAATATCTCTGAGGCTCCAAAGAGACGAGGGTATTATAGAAGTTAAATTATTGGAATCAAGGTACAAGACTCTCAGTGAAACAACATTACCTAAGCATGTAGGTATAGATCCGTTGAGCTTGTTATGACTTAGATAAAGTTCACCTAAATTCCTCAAATCACAAATTTCATTTGGAATGGAGCCTTCCAATCTATTGCCTTGAAGTCCCAAAACTTGGAGGTTTCTCATTTTTCCAACTGTAGATGGAATGGAGCCAATTAGTTCATTGTCCCACAGAGACAACTTTGTCAAGTTGCTCAACTTGCCAATTTCTGGTGGAATGTGACCCTTAATTCTGCAATTACCTGCTTCAAACATCTGGAGAGCAGAGAAATTTGCTATATAAACAGGAAGTGTGCCATTCAAAGGATTTTCATCTAATGTTATTCTTTTCAGACGATTGCAGTTTGTCAAGGACCTTAAAAAGGTCAATTCTTCAGTTGAAGATTCTCTTGTCAACTGGTTATAGGCCAAGAAGAGCTCCTCTAGATTTCTCATATTACCAAGAGAATTGGGAATTGGTCCAGAGAATGAATTTGAATTCAGCTCTAGTACGGTCAACTTGGAAGCATTGGAGATAGAGTGTGGGATTGGACCATGCAGTTGATTCTTCCATAGATAAAGTATCTCAAGATTTGGAAGAGAGAGGCCAATGCTTGATGGAAGTTCACCTGTGAGGCTGTTCATGTAGAGCGCAATGCCTCTTAGTGTTGACATATTGAAAATTGTTGATGGAATGGTGCCAGTTAAGCTGTTATTTGGGAGAAGCAAATACACTAGATTGGGAAGATTACCAATCTCTGGTGGTATTGAACCTGTCACAGTTAAAAAACAAAACCAAAAAATATAGTTCTTTTAGTACAAAAAAGTTAAATAAAACATTGACTTTTAAAAATATACGAGTTAATTTTTTTACACACGCAAATAAATTTTATGAATAAAGTACTTAGACTACGAGTTAATATAAACTTTAATTGAATGGTTTAATTATGTGGAATTCACTGAAATCTTGAAATCTAAAATAGATATTAAGTAGTTATTGAATAGAAAATTAAGGGTCTCATATCAAGATGGTAAATGTTATGCAGTTGGCATCATTGAATTGCTTAGGCGTTGTTTAATGTAATCTAATAATATTTATTATCGAATGTAAAATTGTCTTGTAAAGTGACATCAATAAATTGTTTACCTGAGAATAAGTTACTTCCCAACTCTAGCTCTACAAGATTGGAAAGATTGGAGATGGAACTTGGAATTGTCCCACTGAGTTTATTGTTGGGCAAAAAAAGCCCCTCAAGATTGGAAAGTCCAATGTCTATGCTTGATGGAATACCTCCAGAGAGTTTATTATTGGCGAGTGCAAGTTCTCTCAATGTTGAGATATTGAAGATTGAAGATGGAACAATGCCACCTAGGTTACTATCTTGAATCCTCAAAAATTGTAGGTTCTGAAGATTGCCGATTTCAGATGGTATCTCACCTGCAAGCAAGTGAAAAATTAAATAAAGTGACACTGAACATATTTATGAATTGACAACTTATAGGCTGCAACTACAATGTGGTCTTTGAGTGAAAATTTGTATTACACTTCTCACTATGATGCCAAGAATCCATCCCAACGATAAGTTCTAAGTGATTAACGAAAGCAATGCTGTTACACTTCCAATTTTTATTAAACATTTCCACCCCAACAATCAAAACAGATTCTGCAATATTTTAATCTAGAGTACCTTAGAAGGCAAGTTGGCATGTCATCTAAGTTGTATTGAATTTGAAAAAGGTCTTATTTTAATTTAGTATTTTTTTTAAAGGAATGATAACATGACAAAATGACGTAATAAACTAGCTCGACTGCAGTATATAAGATGGGAAGAAAACATTAGTTTATAGTTGTTGCTAAATCATTATATCAAGATAAAAATGCTAGGACTTGGGATGCTAGTAATTATGAAGTGTTTCAACTCATATGTTATTCCCATAAATTTTATTTGAATATTCCTCTAACTTCTCAATTTGTAATATTTGATTTTTAAAAAAATATTATCGACAGTGCAATGATTAAAATCTAGAATATTATCAAGTTCAACTCTATCAAGTCATTTTTGGACAGTAATTTATAATAATTAAGAGAGAAATTTTCAAAAAGAAAATCCAAAGCTATGACAGTTTTATAAAAGCAACACTATAGATTTGAATTTAGTTACTTATTATATACCAAAAATATGTCATGATTTTAAAATTTAGTTAAAAAAAAAAAAAAAAAACTTTTGGTTGTGTCCCAAACACCCCACCCCCAGGAAAGTTTTCATCTAAATTTAAATAGTAATATTGAACATCCCAACTTTTATATATATCTCAGTCATTGATGTGATAATTGATTAATAGATACACATTAACTATAATTTATTTCACTTATAAAATGTATTAATTCATCAATGGTCATATTATTAATTAGGATGTAGGATATACAAAAAGTAGGATGTATAGTATTACTTAAATATGAGATTAGAAAGTTAATTTTTATAAAACAATCTAATGGATGGTTTTGGTAATCTCCCATTAAAAAAAAAAAAAAAATGAGCGGTTTAGTTATTAATTGATGTTTAATTAATGATCTAATGAATTAAAAAAACTATCAATAATGCTTAATAAATTATCACTATCCAATGTGATTTGATGATATCATGATAAAGAACAGTCTGGTAATAATTTAGATTGGAGTCACTTTCGTCACAAAGTGTTATATATATATATATATATATATATACATATAATGCTTCATAAATTTGTTTTTTATTTTAAAAAATTGGCACATATATCCCTGTCTTTTGGTACAGAAATATTTTTCTAGATAAATCCTCAGTTTTAGGTGTAGTTTGTAAGTTTATTTTATGTTTTTTGAACTACAGTTTGTCAAATTAAATAATGTTTTCTCTGTTCTTCCTACAATGTTCATTTCACATTAATTTATTCATTATTTTTTACTGAATCTTACAAAATTTCAAGGAGATCTAAAACATTTTCGAACTGGAGATTTATGGTAATTTCTGGTTTTTATATGGGATATTTTCAAGTGATTTCAAAATCAACAAATTGATCTAATATTTTAAGTCACATTAAGTAAAATTAACTAAACTCTCCATACAAACAACTACTTCAAATAAGAAACAAAACCATTAAGCAGTTATAAGTTTATATATCTATACCTGTCAAGTTGTTGTAGCCAATAGCAAGTGCAACGGCGAATGTCAAATTTCCGATATCTCTCGGTATTCTTCCTCCAAATTGATTAAACGACAACGAAACAAATCGAAGATGTCTACATTGCCACAAGTTGTTTGGAATTTGACCAGTGAAATGATTATACGACATATATAATCCTTGAAGAGCAGGAAGATTTTGACACATATTGTCGGACAGGATACCAGTTAAATTATTTTCTGCAAAGTCCAAGATGATTAGAGAAGACATGTTGAAGATTGGTGATGGGATGGACCCTGTCAGAGAATTTGTTCCTAGGGACAGAATTTCCAGTTGTGCAAGATTGCCTAACTCCTTTGGAACTCCTCCTGTAAAGAAGGTGCATGAATAATTTTATCATTAGCAAAGGAATCTATAAAGTCGGGACTGTCCAGATTTCAACTAATTAACTATTTTTATCAATGATGTGATGTCTTTATTAAAGCTTTCATAGTCCTGATATTTTAGTTTCACACTTACGCTACTAATCGATGCAACATGTTTAAGAAGTTAGTTATTAAGAGGTCAGCCATCTAACTACTAGCAACTAGCCGGTTAGTCAGTGAGAATTCCGTGATTAGTCGGTTTGGCTGGTAATCAACCGTCAACTTTTTCACTAACGGTTAAATCAGTAAAAAAACAAAAATATATATATGAAAAATGAAACATGTTTGCAGATGGAAATTCATGATCTGTGGGCAATTGATTTTTGCCCAATGTCAAACTCAGATGGCCCATTTACAAGGCCCATCAGCTTCAAAACCCAAGCCAAAGTCAGAGTCAGACAACTGTTATCGCCTCCAGCCTCAGACCTGCACTTTTCTTGTCTTCATCAACTTCTGCTGCAACCAACATGACCACCGACCGCAGCTTTCTCTCTTTCACTTCCATGGACTCTCACATGTTGTTCTTATCGAAGCCCAACCTGAGTGCCGAACCAGCTCGTCTCCTCTCCACCGGACCTGTTCTCTTCTCCTTTTTGCGGATGCCGACTCGCATTGCTCTTGTTCATCGGGCAGTCGCCGCAACCTCCATGGCCGACCAAACTTGCATCTTTCTTCATCAATTGCCGCTGCTCGGACCTCCATGGCTGCCGATTCTGCATCTTTAAACCATAGCCGCCGCAGCAGCGCGCAGTGCGGAGCCCCGAGTTCTCGGTCGAGTTGAGTGGCCCAACCCCCTAGAACCTCTCGAGGCGACGAGTTCTAAAACATTTATAACTACGAAAAGTTTGATCAAGATCTGTCCTGATTTTTCTTATGTAAAAATCTTGACTATCAAATGACCGCTATAGTATAATATATCCAGTAAAATTTAAGGTATAGTACCTGAAAGCCGGTTGTCCATCAAACGAAGTTCTTGTAGTGAAGATATGTTGCTAAGAAATGCTGGGATGGTCCCTTTGAAGGCGTTTTGATTCAGAATCAAGCGTTGAAGTTTGGGTAAGGATGCAAGCCACGATGGGATCTCTATGTTGAAGTTATTGGCGGTGAAGTCAATGATTTTCAATCGACGTAATCGAGCCAACTCATCAGGCAGTGAGCCATAGAAACTGTTGTTGGTAATGTCTAGTAGTGTAAGGAAAGACAGATTGCCCAGCTGAGGAGGGATGGTGCCTGTGAGACCAAAGTATGACATATTCAGGGACATGACTCTTCGATGACGAACACCACAAGTGACACCAATCCAGTTGCACACACAAGTACTTAAGGACCAATTTCTTGCTAATAAATTGTTAGGATCATGAGTTATATGATCTTTCAAGGCAAGAAGAGCGTACCCATCCGTTTCGATGTTGGTTTCTGCGGCCATAACCAAGGAAACAAGGATCAAACTATGAACTAAGCAAGCCATTAGAAAACACAGTTTCTCCATGAGAGACAATATATGGTTTGAATGGTGGAATCGGGTTTGGGGAGAACTAGCTAGCTTTTGACAACCAATAATTAATGAAACCACTGTCCGACTTTTTGGACAATAATTGCTATATAGTTGGAGGCCGGCTTGTATCGTACAAACATTCTTTTGCTGCCGGTTGGCGGCCAAAGACAATATTATAACCTGACAGTTCAAGCAAAAAATATATATATAATAGATAACTATAGATTTTTCAAATTTTATATCCAAATTAAAGCTCAAATTACATTACATGTAAATTATTAATATTATATTAAATATCATATCATTTTATGATTTATAAGATGACAATTATTCGTATGTCATATCATTTAGATAAAATATTTAAAAAAACATAATATTACTTTATATATATATATTATATAACAATTAAAATAATATATTATTATATATAACAAAGAGCGAATTGCACAAGACTCCCCCCAGGTTTCTCCAAAAACAGACAAAGACATACTTATACTTTAATTACACGAAACCCCCATGATTAACGTTGACTTTTGTTAACTTTAACTGAATGAAGAACATTTTGGTCCTTTCACTGGAAGCTCTCTCTTTCTTATATCACCCGTTCCCCGTCGCCGGTCACTCCAAACACAGAAAAAAATCAACTTCGTCATCCACAAATACTTTCCTCTCCAGTCCGTCTAGCTCCATCAGACATCCACCACGCAAACATACACACAGAAACCAAACGCAGAAACCAAAAATAAACATGAAAACCAAGAGATCATTGGGGGAGGTAGTCGGCGGGGGAGGAGCGGAGGAAGGGGAGATCGCGTTGAAGGAGACAAGATTAAGAATGGCGTCATCGACCTCTTCGTCGGTGGTGATGGCGACGTCCTCCAACTTGAAATGGGAGTGAGCTATCGCTGTACAGGTGGTGGAGCTGGACAGATTGGAGGAACGGGAAGCCGGCGATGGTGCGACGGTGGACAGGGAAGAGATCTGGACAGATTGGTGGGTGAGAACCGACGATGGTGACAGATTGGAGGAACGGGAAGCCGATGATGGTGCGACGGTGAAGAGGGAAGAGATCTGGACAGATTGGTGGGTGAGAACCAGCGATGGTGAGGAACAAATTGGAAGAAGAGATGGAAGAGAGAAGAGAGAGAAATGAGAAGTTTTAAGGTGGGTGAGAACCGGTTATGGTGGGTGGGTGAGAACCGATGATGGTGGGTGGGTGAGAATCGACGATGGTGACGAACGAACTGGAGGAAGAGAGGCAAGAGAGAAGAGAGAGGGAGATGAGAAACAAACTGGAGGGAGAAGAAACGAACCGGCGATGGTGAGGAACGAACTGGAGGAAGAGAGGGAAGAGAGGGAGCTGGGTGAGAACCGATGATGGTGGTTGAGATGAAAAAAAGAGGGAAAAGACGTAAATACCCTTCACTCAGTTAGTGTTGATAAATGTAAGGTTAAGTATGGGGGGTCTTGTGCAATAAACATATAAGTATAGTTTCATATGTTTTTGAAGAAACCTGGGGGGAGTGTTGTGCAATTCCCTCTATAACAAAATAGACTTATATACATATATATATATATATATATAATAATAGAGTTTTGCAAACTTAGTGATTAGGTACCTATTAATAATAACTCTTAGATTAATTATAAAGGTGGTTATCGAAGGATATCAAAAAGTTGTTATTGATGGATAACTTTATCCTATCAGTAAAATAGTCAAACTCATAATAATATATTAATATATATATTAGTGAGCTATTATGATATTATAATTAATAAATTATTATATATAAATTAATTAATATATAAATGTAATAGTTATTAATATTGGGTTATTTTATTTTTTATTAATGTATTATAAATGAATTTAAAAAAATGTGAATATTATAATATATTTTAGAAAAAATATATGGATTTGTAAAATAAAGTAATTTTAGGAAAAAAAAAAATTTCTTTTTTTTAAATATTATGCAACTTTATATTTTTTAGCAAGTTGAACATTCTGCACACAAGTTGAACGTAATCAAGTTGTCGCATAATCAATTTTAACATATTCAATTTTGATAAACAATTACAACATTAAACTTTAGATATTCAACATCATACAATTGATTACGAAACACGCTCATATACACTAAACAATATTGGCTTCACAATCGATTGACTGATGAGGTAGCGATTATTTATTTATCGACTATTCGACGAATAATTGACGAATATTATTGACAGACAGTTAAACTAGGTCAAACTTGTAAAAAAAAATTCTTAAAATTTTTTTATATAATCAAAATATAATTATACGACCATAAAATATTATCAAATATGAGCATCAGTTATCTTCAATCGGTGCCTTTTAGCATCAAATGAGGAGTCAAATGAAGTCGAACAAGCTCAAAATTAAAATGAACATTGAAACTTAAGCTTGAGAAAGGGACCTTGGTCAAATTTAAAAACAGGCAACAAAAATCAATTAAAGCACTAGAAAAATCACACTTCTCACTTCTCGAATAACATCTGTTAGTATCTTTTTGTGTTAATTGAAAAGTCAAATAAGCTTGAAACTTAAATGAAAATTGGAATTTAAGATTAGAAAAGAGGATTTAAGTCAAATTTGCATACTAAGAACATAAATCAGCTTGAGAACTAGAAAAATCACAATTCTCTACCATTAATTAGCATCTTTTAATATTAGAGAATGATTTAAATGGAATCAAAAATAATTGAAACTAACACGGAAAATTGAACTTGAGCTTGAAAATGAAAATATCACTCAAATTTACGTACAAACAATATAAATCTTAAAGAGAATTAAGAAAATCACATTTATTGCCCAAATTTGGTTAACACTTGGCGTTTCAAAATTTCTCGAAATGATTTCAAATTGTATCCATACTTAAAGACTATACAAATTCAAGTTGATAGGCACAAAAAGAAAATAATAATAATAATAATAACTTGAAATTTGCATCTTAAAACACATTTTACATAAATATCTTTGCCCTTCCCTCTTAGACATTGAATGGGGAATTCATTGAAAATTGTTATTTTTACAAAAGTGCGCACAATGATCCCAATTTGGTGTCACAGATAGAGTTAACCAATTCAAGGTTATGGGTCCAAAAAACTACTTAAAGTTCGCACATTAAAATGCAATTTAACATTTTTGTCTCTCCAAATTTTGCTATTTCTCTAAATTTCTTGAATGACCCCAGGTCTAATTCATAGATAAAATAGTTTAGTCCAAGTTGATATGCACTAACAACACATGAAGATGGCACATTAAAACATATTTTATATTGACATTATCACCCCCCCCGAAATTTATTAGGATTACTCCATTGAAAATTGTCATTTTTGGAAATTTCTTTTGAGTGACCCCAACTTTGATTCATTCATTCACCCATACATAAATTGAAATTTGATGACCAAACTAAATTCATTAATTACATTCAAATGAAAATTCGACAACGATACATGAAAATTGTCATTGACAAAATTTACAACCTTGTGGGTGGCAAGAAAGAAGAGAAATTGCATACAGTACTACAATATATTAACTTACGTAGGCTAACGGAGAAAATAAAGATATCAATAAATGTACATATATACATTACTTCAGCTTGTGCTACCAGAGAGATCTCCGGAAAGAACACTTCCGTATGATGCCGATCCTGTCTGTGAAGTAGTGCTCCCTCGAGCTTTTCGCATCTGTCTTATCCTAAAAACATCTCTCGGAAGTGGCTGGCTTTGGACAGTTGAGCTTTCATCATCTTCTTGCCCTATCAATACGAACAGAAATATCAGAAATTATTTGATTATTGAGGTGCTACCATAATGTGGCGATTTGATACTAGCATCTTATCCTTTCGAAATAAAATTGACACTAAAAGTTTTGTATGCTGATTGTGTTAGAAGTAGTCATCCAGATGAGAATGATTATAAATACTCCAAAAGAATGAGAAAGTATAGATACGCAATGACTGGCATGAGAATTCAATGAAAGATGAGATACTACAATAATACTGTTGGTTCAAGGCAGCGATACACTATGGTTGTAACTACATAGGTTACGAATATATGAACTGTTGTATGCAAATGAACATAAAAAAATAGACATGACAAACATCACTTACTGTCCAAATCCTTTCGTTTTTGAGATTGCCTGTCCCTCGGTTTAAAAGAAGAACCACTGGGGATAGGATGAGACTTGTTTGAACCAGAAATGTCACTGGTACTAGGAGCAGGGCTGGCAGGCATCCGAGTGGGTGGTGTCACTGATTTTCCAGTTTTCCCAGTTGGGATGTCGCTCTGCAAACAAATTGACAACACAATATCCACGTTTGGTGTCGGACCTGAAAAGATTCAAACAAAAGAGATTTGTTATCAATAGGAAAGCAAGGGGATTTTATTAGTGGAAAGAGATGTGTGAACACCTCTAAAATAACTTTACCACCTTAGTATGACAAATAGAAAAGTGAATATATCTTAAAAATGATTGAAAATGATTAAGTTCCTCGGGTAAAGATACATATTGGGACAGACAAAAATTAAGGCACAACATTATTTATGGTAGAATAGAGAAACCGACAAAATAAGCAATAGGCTCTATATTATCAACACAAGTAAACAACCAAAAGCTTAGTTACAAAATCAGAAAACAAGAATATTACTGGGGTTACATTAAAAGAACTACAAACTGAATCCATCCCTCAGAAGAATCTGAAACACTAATATTAAATTCCCATTACCAAACTGAAAGAACAAATAGAAACATTAGAACTTTGAAGATAATTGTAAAAGATTCTTCAAACTTTCAATCATAACTCAACCAAACAAGAGTAGAAAAGGAAAAAAGGAAATAAAAAATAGGGAGTCGACTGACCAAAAATTTGAATTTATCAAACACACTAAAAGAAAAATAATGAAGACAAAGACATCCAGCAGCACTTTCAGCAATGCATTTTTCAGATAAACAAGAAAAAAGCAAAGATTTTTTTTTTTTTTTTTCCTAAAAAAAAGGGAAAACCTACATTTTGCTGTTCTTAACTAAGTTTATTCCCCTTCACAATATGAGATCATAAATTCATCAAATAGTGAACCCATTATCATGCACCAACATGGATTCAGGTAATGTGGAAACCATTAAATCATCATATCGGCATGTTGATGCCACTCCAATTCCAGCATTTTCATGTTGCTTCTTGTTAAGAAATCAATTTTTTAAAATAGTGGCAAACCATACTGATTATGAGTTTCTCATCTGGAAATTGAAATCTTAATGTGCTAAGTGTAATAATTTTTGTTATAGACTACCTTCTACGGCAGGCAAATTTGCCAAAAATGCCACCAATGCAGGTGGTGTTACTTTCAATATTTCATCAAAGGTATTTGTTGTTCCACCACCCGTTATTGCCACCATGGGATTAGACAAGGTGTTGGGACCGGCAGGGGCTCCAGATACTGTAGTGCTTGGTGAAATTCCAGTTCCTATAAGTCAAATATAAGGTCCACCAATGAGTATAAGCTACATAACACAAATACTGAAAATGTTACTCTTAAAAAATCATGTGATCCAACAATTTTAAATTTTACAGCACAGTTTCCGACTCTGGAATGTCTTCCCTCTATATAAAACATCTAAAACAAGTCAATGACTGAAGCCTAAGTAGGTATATTTATTTCTCCGATGAGAAACTATTATAAATTTTAACCCAAGACAGGAATAATCATAAAACAAAGTTGTGGTTTACAAGTTTGTGACTAGTTTAACCACAGTCATTTTCTCAGACGCCCTACTACTAAGTTTTTCTTTGAGATGACGTTCAATGCCCATTCTCTGTCAATTATTCATCCTAAAAATCTGCTGCCCTACAAAAGTTGGATTCTTCTTCTTTGGACATAGGCTGTGGAAATTGAACATTAATGATTGCTTCAAAGAAGGTGATCAAATCCTTTTCTTTTATCTCCTTGGTGGTGCAATCTTTATAAACAGAAAGGGTGGTATGCATCACTTAAAATGTAATTTGGCTTACAGATTAAGGCATAGAGGGTATTATATGCTCAGCGGAAGGTGATTAATTTCGCCTCAATCATATGGTTATATATTTAGCAGCCGATAGGGAGGATTTGGGTAGCAAATTGAAAGTCTATAAGATTGAACAGTGAAAGTGTTGCTTTGGATTGTCAGGAGTAAGCAGAATTTTTTCAGAGACCTTTGTTTTTCTTCGTAGTTTGCCTAGTCTCAACAAATACTGTTTCATGAAAAAATAAAATAAAAAAGAGAGAGAGAGAGAGATCGAGAGAAGAAACAAGCAATTCTTGGACAACTTAATAGACCATTATTGCTCAAAGACATAGGGAAGCGATGCATAACAAAAGTGGAGCCTCCTGAGTCCTGATAAGATATTTTTTAGAGAATAAAGATAAACAGCTTACTCAATCACATACCAGGTTTTTGCCTGGGATCATAAATCACCATCTGGGAAGTATCTGGGTAAATAACATTTCCAGATGTAGTTGAATTGCTTGTCAAACCAGAAAGACCCTTATCTACAGCAACAGGAAAGGCAGAGTTTACATAGTGAAGATGATAATAATAATAATAATTATGACCACAAATGTGATTTAGGATGTTTTACCTACAATCCCTTGACCGTTAGAGAGAGCTGACTTGTCTGCTTTCTTGTTAATATTTTTAGCAAGCCACTGAAAACAAAAAGCAAAGTGAAATGCAACAATCAATTAAAAAAATATTACTTAAGTATATCCAAAACACTGTTTCAACTTTTGTTAGACCTACCGTGTTAACTACTGCGTTCATACAGAGAAAGATAAATACCTTAACCTCAAAAACAATAATTTCAAAGGATCTTATAAGTAAGAAAAAATCAGGATGTCAATATTTTATAACTTAAAATACATATTTCATATAGCCAATTAAGGCGTACTGCCGCGTACATGTGGAAAAATAAACAAGCCCAAGAAACAAGACATGAGAGCATTTATAAAACAACTTTTTCACAGAGCATCTATCAGAGAGAACTTAAAACTTGAAGATGGCAAGCATGCAAAAGTAATACTAATAATATGATCAAGTATAAGAAAATTAAAAAGCATTGACTATATAGGAAACTTTGTGGCAACGATCATATTAGAAACATGGCATTCTGATTGAAGTACCTCCTGTCTAACCAAATGATCCAGATCCTTAGAAGAACAGGGCCAAAGATCCATAAAACTATATCGTGATACAACATCTTGCAATGAACCCTCTATTGTAGATGCTCCCTCCTCACCAGTTCTAGAAAGAGCTTCTTTCCTTCTTTGTTCAACCTGTATAAAGTTAACAATTAAGGGTCTTATAACATAAAAAATAAATAAATAAAGGAATATTCATTATAATAAAAAGTTACAATAATTTATTCTTTCCATTAAGCATTCATACTACTGATGTTGAACAGCCTCTCAAAGTAAAAGGTAGCTTTGACATTATCATCCATCTATTACAGACACTACAAAAAAGAGACAGAAAGAGAAAGGGCATGAATCTATGCCCCATTTTCTGTTGTATTATGAAAATAGGACAAAGACTGTTCCTTTGGACTCTGATCCCTGAATCAGCTCCCCAGCTATCTTTTGATTTAGTTTATAATGTAGAGTTTCAGCTATCCCTGAAAAAACAGGAGTATCTAATTTCGACATTACAATACACCCTTGCCACAAGATGGTTCTGACTAGTTTGACTTGGCAGAGTGAGAAGATGAAGAGAGATTCCATCAATCCTTGTAGAGTGAGGAAAAGACCTAAAATTAAGAATTCAAAGGCTGCTAGAAGGACAAATATTCTGCTACGAGGAAGATAAAAAGAATGAGTCAGATGATTCAATGTTTGGGTGGAGACAGGTTTGAAGATGATGGCTCTTATAAGATGTCTAATGAGGAAGGCAGTTCAACTGAAGAAGATGAAGACTAAGATGAAGAAATGCCCCAGAAGGCAGAAACTGGAAAGGGCAATGCCCACTACGAAAGCATAAGCAGCCACTCCTCAGCCATCAAACCAGGCTAGTAATACTCCAGCAAATGGTGACAAGACTTCAAAATCTAATGGCCAATAGATTTGCAAGTCCTGCAGCAAGCCATTTGGCCCCAACAATGTTCTAAAACCCCACACAAAGGCTATTCAGCAAATAACAGAGAAAAGATGTGTTATATCTATAACATACTCTACAAACTGCTGTGGCAAGGTAGATTTGAGCTAAGAATATTAAGAGCTATTTGTTATACGGTTGAAGCTACCAAGGAAAAGTGATGAGGGAGGTTTAAAGTGGTTTTTTTTTTTTCATTCCTAGTATAACTGCTACTAACGAATCACTAAATGTCATCAATATTTATTTACTCAAAACAGAAAAAAAAAAAAAAAAAAAAAAAAAAAAATTAATAATCTATTTCACTAAAGGATGAGACTATAACTAAAAATTTTAACTTGAATTTTTGACTTCAACATCTATCAAACATATATTCTTTATCCAAGGGTTATTATTTATTCCAAATTTATTTATTTTTCCTGACCATCAGACCAAGAATAAATGAATAAACAGATATCAAAATCATAAATTTAACTAAAGAATTTTAGTTAAGATAGCCCGACCTACAACTAAATTATGCAGAAACTATTAACAATAGGCTAACAAATTGTAGCATCATGGTCAATTCAAATATAAAGAAATTGAAGAAAAGGCTGAAGAACTTAAAAATAATTGAGAGAAATTTCTAAAAGTGCAGACTATGCCAGAAGAAAAAATATTCACAAGAAAACAAACAACAATAAAACTATTACCTTCAGCATGCTATCTAGATCTCCATACATTTGCTCAAATTGGGTGAACCTTTTCCACACCTGCAAATGAGGGCATTTCAACTAGTAGTTAGGATATTCATAAGCAATAACCAAAATATAAGATAAATCACTGAAAATGGAAAAATATCAAACAAAACATGTCTAATTGGTAAACCACAAATTTATATATAAAAGATAACATAGTTCCATAATTGCAGCTGTTAATTATACAATTGTAAGTTGCAGACTATAGGGATTCAAGCTAAGATATTTTTTTTTAGCTTATATAAGATCATTCCACACTTCAAGAATGACTGGTTGGGACAAATAAGAAAACAATCAAGCAAATGCCTGGTCTGGTGGTTGGAATTAAATAGCATTTGGCTAGTAAGAATTGGAAGAGGTTGCTTAAACATTTTTCAAAGTGTATGAAAACAAGTAAAGGTGTGCCATGTGCATAGATGCCAAAAAATCTCAATTGTAGGTCAGTATCCGTAAAGGATCAAGGATTTTGTGCATTGCTATGTGTTAAAACGAGTCATATTAGCTTAAATTCTATTTTCATTTATTAGGTCACTAATTGAATTGGTCACATCCCAAAATCATTAAAGAAACCTAGACACAGCAAGGTAATTGAAAGCAAAACAACCTCAAACACAGGATTACCAGAGGCTACCCACAGCATTGACTTTATATTGAAAGGCGCTGGCAATATTTATCCTTTGGAACATTTATTCATGATCCAAAATCCCATTTTGATTCTATTATTAATAAAAATTAAATTTATATTTATTTAAAAAAAGAAAACTCCATACATTTCCACTAAAATATAATTTAATTTCAGACAGATAATGTTGTTTTAAAATCCATTTGAAACTTCCTTTGTTGTTGGTGACAACACAGATGACAATAAATGGCAACGATAAGCAAGGCAGTTGCACTTAGATTGTACAAGCAATCATTAGCAGGAATTAAAATAATCAGAAGAAAACCAGCAGCATGCTAACTCCAAATAGAACTTATAGAAAGAACTCCAAATTACTAGTATAGACCATGCAAAGGAGACCAAAAATAAAAATCTGATCGGAGTTCTAGAGCTTTCTTGCATTTGAGTTTGCTTTCTTTGAGGTTTCATATTTTGCGTTAATATATACTAATTAAATTACCATACAACTACCCTTACAGAATATACGAAAATAATATACATACTATACCTCAACAGATTCCTCCGGTGGTAGTGAGCTTAATGCCCTCTCAAATAAGGCACGAATGTTCCTATCATCATTCAATCGAAACAAGAAATCTGCGTATCTAAACATTAAGAACCAATAATTAAAACTTGAAGAATCTATTACACAGATAAGACACTGACAATGCTTCTATATAAACGTGAGGATTGCACTCATATCTCTTCACATATATTCAACTAACTAAGGGTACAAGTAGTCAGGCCAAACCTACAGGTCCCATATATGGTTCTTTGGGCACTAGTCAAACTGATAACCGGGGAAATAGTAAGTAAACATCTAAACTATACTATGCTTGTGAGACATAAATCATGCTCAACATTTTGAATATAAGGCTCATATCTGAGGTACCATGTAACATTGGTGAACATGTCATCACCTATTTTATGCGTAAATATTGCCCAATAATACCGTAATATTCATAAATTTTAAATAATTAAGATCAGGTTAAAAAAACTTACTCAAGGATGTAAACAGGCTCATGCATGAACCGTTTCAGTCCTGCTTCGAAAACGTTATGTGCAAGCTGCATGAATATACAACAAAAGTAAAGAGAACTTCCACAACTTTCTATAAATCATCTATAGTATAATAGATAGGTGGCATTAAAATCATTCTCAACTGTTCTAACTCGTGCTTTTTACGACCCGTACAAGACTAAGAGAGCCACAACTAAGGAAGCAAAGTGATTACTTTATCTAATCTCAAAGATTCTTTGAGTTACATAATCCCATTACCAACATGTAGCAACTTACTATAGCAGTGCTATCTACAACATAAAGCCATACCACAATAGATATGGGTGAAAAAAGAAAAACAACAAACCTTTGGATCCTTGTCATGACAGAAGGCCATCAAGGCATAGGCAACGTATACATGGTATGTGAAGTTTGGGGATTTGCGGGCATCGAGGAAGTACTTGCGAGCTGCTTCGACTCCTTCATTTCTTCTTAGGAAACGAATAAACTACAACATGAAACAACATTGGAAAAACGCTTAAAATATCAGTGAAGGAAACATGATTTTATCAAACACTAAATAAAAGTAAAGCACAGCCAAAAGTTCATCAACAATATGGGTAGATGGAGCCTTCAAACCATATTTACAAAAAACTAATTAGCATTGAACTATTATCCATCTCTTAAAAGTTTCAGTGCCCAACTCATGAGTTTCCATAATTAACAGTTCTACGCATGAAAGCAAGTCATTTAGAAATATTTTCTTCTGTTTCTGTTGCTCAGCCAACAAGGGTTGAACCCAGCACTCGTGGCCCAATAATTTTGAGCCATAATTTCTGAAACTAGCAGTCCAATTTTCATTTGAATTATACTATTTCTTTATTCATCCTCTAACCCTGGGCTAAGCCACATATGCAGGTATTTTCCATCTCTGACTTGTATACCCAACAGACTTATTTTTACGAAAACATGTACACTTCACAATGAACATTTTCTTACTTGTATATGTGCTAGCGCTGTTGTATTAACACCATCCCCAAGAAGACCTTCATATAATTTCTTTGCAGCCTGCATAAAGATAAAAGCATAGTTGAAGACAAGAAGCAAGAGATGCAATACATTGTACATTGTACTCAAAACATGTCACAATTTGCACACCGGAATTGCTCCACGGGATTCCTCCAACTCCGCAAAAGCATATCTTAACATTTCAGAATCTGATCACAGGTAAGAAAGAAGAAATACATATAAGTTTAAGCAGGTAAAAAAGAAAAAGGATGCATATGTTTACTTTTTCTGTAATTTGTGGTTCTGTGGTTCACTTCTCTTGTAGTCTTCCTTTTTCATCGATACAGACTTTTCATATCTTACCCCAAAAAATAAAAAATAAAAAGTAAAGGGCATAGGAAATGCTTGTTGACAAGCCAGGAGAGGTATAAAAATGCCAGAAGCCTAATAGCAGCTTATAAATCTTACACAAATTACATACTATTCTTGCCAACATATAAGACAAAAAAATTACTTGAGATATTCTTATAAAAAGTCATATGCATCTGAACCTTTTTTTTTATCTAATACCCAGAAGTCTGCCAACCTTTCCCTCGTTCAGATTACCCTACGGATGTTACCATCCTAAGTAGGTGGTCCCAAGGAGTATTAAGCTCCTGACCTTTGGGTTGAACACCCCACACCCTCATCAGTTGCACTATTACCCTTGGGGTTAAGATATTCATAGGAATTCTATGTTGAGAGGCAAAAAGAATCTACCAATTACCTGGAAGGGCCTTCAAAGCTCGCTGAAACACTTTGATTGCAGCATCTATAGACCCACTTTTTGCATGCCATGTAGCATAGTCATACCATATATCAGGATAATGGTATAAATACATCAGACACTGTACCGCAACACAAATACATTAAGCAAAATCATCACAAATGGAATAATAAAAATAGCAATATAATTCAAGGTTTAAAAGGTGACAAACTGTCCACAAGAACAGTGTACATCTCAATAAGATCCTAAATAGTAATAAATTTTCTTTCTTTTTGGAAGAATTTAAAGTTCTTGGAGGAGGAAAGAAGGCTGGTATTCTTTGGTATTGTAGAATTTTTGTCATTTTATGGGTTATTTGGGAAAAAAAGAAGAAAAGAATCTTTGATAATGTTGAAGAGGAGGAGAAATTTTAAGGGACAAAGCGTATTATTTGGCTTCTCTTTGGGTATCTATTAGTGGAAATTTTAAAAGTTTTTCTTTATTTTTCGTAATACTTGATTGGAAAGCTGTTATTTGTTGATTGTTTTTTCCAATCTTGTGTTTTGTTCTTGTTTTTATGAATAGTATTGGTAGACTTTTGGTTCACATTGTAATCTTTTTCTACTTTTAACAAAGTCTCCGTTTCTTATAAAAACCAAAAGAGAAAAAAAAAAAAAAGAAAACCCCAAGATGTACATAATCATCCCAATACCTCCCCTAAATTTAAATGAATGAAGGTGATATTTTGAAACATTAAAGCCCACAAGGAAATGGAGAATCGAATTCCATCCCACAGATAGATTACACCCACTTTCTTGTTGCTTTCATAAGATCCATTTCTTTCTTTCCATATAACCTAAATAGTCACCAAAACCACACATATAAGTACTACTATTATTTTTCACCTTTCCAAATAAATAACAATTTCCGTGAATTGAAGGCGGCTCTAGCTGAACACATGGGATCTTTACTTCTTTAATAGTGTTAGTCCATAATTTTGAAGCAACCAAACGATGAAGAAACTAGTGGCCTTATATTCTAGCTACTTTGCAGATAAACCCACTGTGAAGGGAAGAAACAAGTGTTTGTATATAATTTTTTAGAATATCCCCTGTGCTTATCCTCCTATGAGCTGCAGCCTATTCCACAAAAACTTGCTTTACAAGGCATACAGGTTCTCTAGACAAACTCAGCTGGTTAAGTAAAATATCATGTAGCAGCTACAAAAATTATAACTTGCAAGAGAAATTTCCTAACTTCAAACTTCGTCTCCTTAATCCATTATAAACTAATTATTCAATGAGAGCATGAAAAGGGGCATGGGATGAAGTTCAGAGTTAAAGAGAAATAGGTAATTCTTACAGAGTTTCAAGATCATGAAGTTTGGAAGACGTCTTAAGTATAATGGATGGAGAATATATGAGAATATGAGGAATGCGGAAAAACCTGAGACATCTAGAAAATGAGAATTTTCAAAAACAACCTAGAGAACAAAAATTGTTGGAGCTCCTTGATGCTATATTATCCATCTTATAGCACCTCGTAATTACAGAAACTTACATAAACTCCACAAGTCTTAACACAATAAAGGCTAGCTAGAAGTCAATATTTTCATAATAACAGATGACTTGATGACTGACACATCCGAATGAACATTATAACTCAAGACAGCTCCAAACTAGAAGTAGAATTTTTTAATAAATATATTCCATCATAATGAAGTTCTAGGTAACCTAAGCTTAAGGCAAAACAATCTCAAATTGACTAACTAAACAAAATCAATATGTGCATTGAACCTTATTAACACATAGCCTAAACCAAAAAAGTTGGTTCTATTTCAAGATCAAAGGAAATTCCCACCATTTCCACACTCTAACATTGAATCTTGCTCCATTTACAGATTATGCTTCACAAATTACAGCAAATTTACATTCTCGCAAGCATTTAAATTTACATAAGTTTTTCATCCACCCAAAAGAGAAAATAAATAGATGTATAAAGATGTCATTCATGACTAAAGGCACAAAGAGCCTTTTACTTCATAAAATTTAACACACGGGGCCTTGCCAAAAAACTACCATTTGCTCTTTCCAAACAAAGAGAAAAAAAAAAAAGTTAACATTTACTCTACCTGCTCATAAGTGAATATAATCCGCTTGTTGGACAATGCAGAGTCTATCCTTTGTGGATTTCCCCTGCAACACAGCTACACTCGATTAAACTAAAAATCACTTAAAATAAATATTTCTCAACATTATTTTAATGATAAAAGCAAGATCACAAATACTATGGACAAGCAGTCCACAAAAACCTAAGAGAATAAGAAACAAAAGCTACATCTAAATCTCCCAAAACCGAAAGTCACAACCTCCAAAGTATATTAAATAAGAAAATGGACCAACTGTGAATTCATTACCCAAAGCCCATAAATAAAAATTTGTTGGAAATAGAGATTGAGTGAATCCCTCAAATGTAGGCGAGATTTTTTAGGAATTAACTCTCTAATTATTCTCTCTCTACATAGAAACCAGATTAGCTTAGAATTTGTAATTAGCTTAATTTAGTCCTAAAAATTAGCTCTTTGATTCCTATTTAAAGTTTTAAACTACATTGTAATCATTAGTAAATATACAATTTTCAAACATTTTCTTCTTCTTAAAATCTTCATGGTATCGGAGCCTGCTTCCAACTCCGAAACTTAGGCATTTTTTTTTTCTAAAGCCCACATATATAATCCTTGTTTTTTCTTGGTTTTCGACTATTATGGATGATACAAATCCCACTAATTACCTCCAACCCCACACCAACTGAAAATTCATCTGATCATTCAAACCATCATTCTGTTTGAATCACCACAATTAAACTCAATGGAGACAACTTCTATCATTGGTCGTTTATTGTACGTATGTACATCCATGAGCGTGGGAAGATTGGCTATTTGACAGATGATAAGAAGGAGCCTAATCTGATTGATACTCAGTATGCTACTTGGGATGCAGAAAACTCAATGGTGATTGCATGGCTTGTCAACTCGATGGAGGAGGATATAAGCTCTAATTATCTAGGTTATTCAACATCCAAGGATAGCCTCACAGAAATGTACACCGTACCAGATTTATAAGTTATAATTAATGATTGAGGAATTGAAACATGGATCAAATAGAGGTACAAAATACTTTGCTGTTTTGAAAAGGTTGTGGTAAGATTTGGATATGTATCTTAAGTATACATGGAAGGACCTTGCAAATGGGGCTGACTATCAGAAGGAAAAAAGGGAAAGGGCAATGTATGTTGATTGTTTATGTGGATGATATCATCCTAACCGGGGATGATACTGCGATGGAGAAACTTAGAACGTTGTTGGCTCTTGAGTTTGAAGTTAAAGATCTAAGAGAAGCTAAATATTACCTAGATATGGAACTTGCGAGATCTAAACAGAGGATTTTTGTGTGTCAAAGGAAAATGCTTTAGATCTTTTGGGAGAGATAGGTTTGCTTGGGCGTAGGACTGCCGAGACACCAATGGAACTTAACCTAAATTTTGAAGTTGCTAAACCTAGAAAACAAATTGATAAGAAGCAATATCTAAAGCTAGTAGGCAACCTCATCTACCTAGCCCATACGTGATCAGATATTACCTTTGTTGGTGTGGTAAGCCGATTTATGCACTCAAACCAGGACAAGAACATTACAAGGCAGTGTTGAGGATTCTAAGATACCTAAAAGGGACTCCAAGGAAAGGATTATTTTTTGCTAACAATGAACATTTTCAGGTGGAAGTTTATACCGATGCAGACTGGACAAGAAGCATCACATACCGGAGATCAACATTCGGATATTGTTCATTTGTGTATAGAAACCTAGTAACTTGGCGTACTAAGAAACAAAGTGTGGTGGCTACAAGTAACGCTAAAGCAGAATACAAAGCAACAGCTTCAGAGATTAGTGAAGGGCTATGGATTCAAAGAATTCTTGAAGACCTAAAAATCCAAACTCCTTCTCCAATGAAGTTATACTATAACAACAAATCCCTTATAGTCATAGCTCATAATCCGGTGCTACATGATAAAACCAAACATGTACAGATCAATAAACGTTTCATTAAAGAAAAGATAGCTAGCGGACAGATCTGTACGCCCTATCTATCAACCTAAAAATAGCTAGCAGACATTCTCAGCAAAACCTTTCCTGGAAGACAATCAAAAAACATGGTTTCCAAGCTAGCCATAAAAGACATTTACAATCCAACTTGAGGGGGTTGGAAACAGAGATTGATTGAATCCCTTAAATGTAGACATTGGACCTTTTAGAAATAAAATTCCTAACTATTTTCTCTGTATATAGAAACTAGATTCGTTTAGAATCTGTAATTAGCTTTATTTAGTTCTAAAAATTAGCTCTTTGATTCCTATTTAAACTACGTTGTAATCATCAATAAATATACAATTTGCAGATACTTTCTTCTTCTAAAAAACTTCAAAATTCTAAAAGCATTTCATTTCCAAGCTCATTAGAAAAAAAATACAATGTAGATATCCTGCCATAGTAGGATATTAAATTGCACAAACCCAATATATTTACATAGCAAATGTCAAAGCCAATAACTATTAACCATCATAAAAATTATTAATAGAAGAGTGATCAGACTTCTTACTTTTCAAAGGCTAACAGCCTCTTCCATGCAGTCCACTGCAATTCTTCCTGTGAGAAAAAACCAATAAAAAAAAAAAAAAAAATGTTTTATAACAAATTTAAAGAGGAATAACATAATTAGTGGATGTCAAAATAGTCCAATGAATCAATTAGTACTACATAAGTCATTGAAATTTTAACTATAGCCAAATGTTGACAGCCCTTTCAAGAAGCAAGTGATGCCTCAACTACCTTTTGTTCCAAAAGAACCACTCAAGTTATGTGGGCAAAGATAATAAGGGAATTTGCAAAGGAGCAAATAAGACAACAAACTTTATTGCTGACTATATAGGAGAAAGGGACTCTGCTGTCAAGGGTCAACACTCAACACTATGTGTATCCTTTTCTTTTATTTTTTTAACTTTTCTCATTACAACAATTGAATATAAGTGAGTCTCAAGACCTCTTAGACATCAATAAGAGATTTTACTTTTCTCATTACAACAATTGAATATAAGTGAGTCTCAGGACCTCTTGGACATCAATAAGAGACCTTACAAACTAAATAAAGCCAATACCCATAATGCAATCAGTACATGTATTCTACCTGACTGGATGTTCAGATAATGGTAGATACTTGTGTTATATTTGGAAGATAACCAAGAAATGCATCAGATAAAAAGCAGGAACTTGCCTTGTATGAGCCAGTTGGTGGTATAGCCAGCATATTCCAATCAATCTCATCAACATATTTCTTCCGCTCCCTGTATACAGCCCTAGCACTGTTATATTTTGGTTGATATTCAGATATAAGTCCTTTAGCCTGCCCAACAAATATGGTCAGACTCCCGGTCCTGTAATTATTAAACATTCCATAAACACAAAAATGTACCACAAACACACACACTACATTAATGGTCATATACACCATCCAGAACCTAAAATTACCAGCTGGCGGCTGACAGAATTTTCAAAATTCTCATAGTCCTTCCAAAGTTGCTCAACATGATGGGTTGGAGTAATAATGGCTTTTTGGTAGGCTTTCCGTACTGCAGTCATCCTTTGTGACTCTTCCTGTGGATTAAGAGCCTGCAAGGTTATTGCATACTGTAAACAACAATGACCTGATTAAGTTGTTCCTTTTGGCAGACAATTTATAAGTATCCTTGCTTAAGGTTATTTGTTACACTCTGGATTTTAAACCAGCAGTTAATAGTCCTTAATGTCAACAAAGAGAAGTAGATAAAGGATTCAACAAACCGGCAACGACTTTAAAAAGGTGATGTACTCCACCCACACGGGCCCAGATGCAATGTCTGACCCTGGTAGCACATGTATCAGATATAAGCAAACTTAGAAAATGCAACCAATTGAAAAGACTTCAAGAGAATTTTAGTCAGTTGTATTTTATTTATTTTTCTGTCTTGTTTTACTCCAAGCTGATTTTTAACCCCATATCCTTTCAAATTGCCAAGCAATTACATAGATGTTTTAAGTTACAACAAAACCTACTATGAGCATTAAATATATTGTTCCATTCTATCAAATATCCTGTAAAGCCAACCCATGGAAACAAGACAACTGATGTGTCAATGCCTTTATTTAAGAACTTCTTTACTTTTAATTTCTTTCGGGAACATCTTGATGCAAACCAGCTTAGTGAATTTGCATCCGATAATCATTTTCAGAAAAACAAATGGGTTCTCCAGACATTGCAGCAATAGCTAAAATTAATTCTCATTGTTGCATATACAGTAAATTATCTAATTTTTCTGACTACTTTCTACTGATAATTGCTTGAAAGTCATGGACATGTCTCTACATTTCGAATGTAATATAAGTTAAGGATTTATCATAATTTATGACTACGTGTTTCATTTCAGAAAACAAATCTTACAGACCGAGGATTGTCAAATATTTTGATTGGAGTTAAACTATTGAATAGCCATTTACTCTTGTTTCTAATTTCTCTCCTTTTAAATCCTAGTTTGGGTTAAAATTTACCTGTTTTTCAACTTATCTCAAATTTCCCATTAATTTGTTTTTGGTCACAAACCAAAATTTTGATACATCAATCTTACTAATGCCTCAAACTACCATTGGGATGGGATCAAATCTTATAAAGGAAAACACATTGCAATTAAATGCAGTAATGGAAAACTGCAAACAACATAATCAGAGATAGAAAAAACAGACCAACATAGCTAAGCATAAAATCAAAAGCTTTTCTAGTCTCTTCGTGACCTTCTACACCCTTCTTCTCATTGACTTTCCTAATGAATCGAATGTAGCACCTCCTACAGAACCAAAATAAATAATATGAAGAAAGCTTCAAATAAAGCTCCAAGAGAGAGAAAAAAAAAAGAGTTATGAAGAAAAGTTTCCATAATAAGCAACACCAAAAACAAAATATATAACGAAAAACAGATTTACAGGAACTGACTAATAGATAGTAATAATTTGAGCATGCTACATTACATTTTTAGTCAAAAGAAAAAAGTTAATTGTAACATTGATTAATGGTTGATGGCATGATTCTTACAGGCATGCATGCATAATGGTTGATTGCTATTTCATTCTACTGAGTACTGATACAATGTTATACACATGTTAACAGGCAATATATGTAGGCATGTATCCATCGTAGACAATCAGTTCATTGCATAGTGGAGTCATACATGTACATGACGTGTGTTAATAGAAGCTAAAACATATGGACTTTTTGCAATGAACACTAATGCGTAAAAAGTTGGATTTTTTTTTTTTTCTCTTTTTTTAAAGGAAACAGAAACTTTTATTGATGAAAAAGAAAGAAGTTACAAAGTTTGATGCTTTGTAAAAAGTTGGATAATTAACATCACTGGTCTGAATATATCTCATAGCTTTGTTTTTCCTTTTTTTTTTATAGGAAACAAAACTTTATAAGAACAAGGAGAAATACAAGATAAAGATAACAACCGTGAACCAGAGGTCCACCAAAAAAAGAAAACTCAAAACACAACAAGAACAAGAAAGTTTTATTTTTCCTTATTATTTAAAATTCAAAAATAATATGTTCCAAGTATAAAATTTCAATTCTATTTGAAAATGAATTATCGAGAATAACAATGTTAAATCTAAAAAAGCCACAGAGAAACAAGAAAAGGAGAAAAACCAATGGCTTGTTGTCTACAAATTCTTAGCAAATGCAGTGACTAATTTTTGAAATTGGATAAGTATCACACCTAACAAAAAGAAAAATTGTAAACTAAGTACCAACCACAAGTCATCTCTCAAGTTACACACGACAAAAATGGCATCTATTGTTATTATCTTCATGTCAAAACAATAGGGTGAAAATCATTGCTAGATGTATCACAAGCTCCTCTCATTAGCATGGAATTTTTCTTCAAGAATATTGATCACTTTTTTATTCCTTACACCCCTATAAGATAAAGATTAAGGTAAGATACACTCAAAACCAATCATCATAAATCAAGAAATTAGAAAACCTCCATGTAAGCTACAGGTAAAATGATTTAAAGCTTTATAAATTGATCAATTTTGAGGGTCTCGATCTTGTAGAAAAATAATGCATTTCTTCATAGGAAACAAAACTTTATTAAAAAAAAAAGGAGAGAAGTTACAAGAGTGAACCAGTAGTCCACCAATGAAACAAACAAAAACACAAATGAAATAATTAATCAACAAACAACTGCCTTCCAATCAAGTATAATGAGAGTTAAAGAAAGATCTTTAAAATCTTCACCAGAAAAAGCTCACAGAGAAGCCAAATAATAAACTTTATCCCCTAAAAAATGCATTTCTAAAACATATCAAAACTAAACAGCTACCAAATAACGATGTGTTTTGCTACATTTCAATTACACCTATTTTCTTTCTATAGATATTCAATATCTATTTTGAAAATAAATTCATAGACTTTTCAGCCACAAATCCATCGAAAAACCAATTGAGCTATAGCTCAAGTGAGTGTGACTCTATTGTAGGTTAAGTGATAAACCGGGAATAACGATCAATTAGAAAAAGTAACTAACTCAAGTTAACAACAAAGGGAATTCACTACACTAAATTCAGTATCAACTCAAGCACAAATATTGACAAGATAGTGCACCAAAAATGCCAATGGAAAAATTACCAAAGAGGAACTTGAAGACAGTTTAATAAACACCGACTAAATATTTGCTTTGTGGCATCATCATTATTTACAGCCATGTGCGCCTCCACATATTGCTTCCAAAATTTCGCCTGGAGAGAAGGGAAATTGGCTTCAATAAGTCATGTCACAACACATTAAAGAACACAAATCCTATATAACAAGGCATAGAAGGCGGTCAAAATGGAATGGAATTGAAAAATTAGACAAACATTTTAAATGTGTTGGTTTATTAGAGCAACAGCCCATATAGAATGACATATTGCTCCCAATCTTAGTAGACGTTTCATTCATGAACACCTATTAACATTAATCCCTGTAAGAAATAACAAACAAGATCTCCAATAAAATCAAAATAAGCAACTCTTTTCTTTTCCTTTTCCATAGTGGGAAACAATAAATTTCTAAATAAGAGGAATACACAGTCCACCAACCACCAAAACAGCCAAAGGAAATAACTAGCAACTCAAATGCCATCAATCATTTATACAGCAAAAGCATCCTATTAGCATGAATAAGAAAAAATCCTAACTAAAAGCATAGCCGCTGCAGTTCATACCAGCCAGCATAGGTCAATTTCCTTTGTGCTAGGTGGTAACTAATATATACATTCTGATCGGGCTTGGATTAGTTGAGTTTCTAAATATGCAAATCTTCAAGCCTATCTATCTTCAACACAAGGATGAAATCTAAGAATATAATCTCACATTATATGCTAGGATGAAGAAAATTCAAAACCATATCCTACTCTAAACCTGCCCAACGCAGAAAAACTCATCTCCTTAAGTTTACATAGCCTCCTAAGCAATAATAGCCATAATAACTAACAAGTTTCCCAAAACTATCTAGAGACACACATCCAAAGAGATGCAAAGAACATACATTACCCCACAAAACATAAATCTCCTCAACATGGAAATTCTCAAGAATCCTTCAACTTCATTCCTACCATCAAATCGCTCAAACAGAACCTTTTCATAAAACCAAGCAAAACAAAGCTAAACACCATTCCACAACAACCAACACCAACCTCACTGACTCAAATACCCATATCGCATCAAAAAAATCAACTCACAGCCACTTCCTTTCCTCCAAATTCCAACTCAATTCTATCAACTACATAACACAAACCCCATAATCCAACACGAAAACAAACACATCCAAACAAAAACCACATAAAAACAGTTAAGACAATAAACCAAAACTCACTCACAGCTGTAGGAAACACTGATAGAAGCTGCTCGTATATCAGCCCCGCCTGTGCAATTGGCAAATGCTACAAAGAAGAAACCAATAACAATAACAACAATCACAATCACTGAAACAAACCTCGAAAAATTTATTAAAAAAAAAAAAGGGACTCGATCAAACCAGTGCACTGTTAGCGAGAATTTCAGCGGATTCAACATTGTATTTGTCAACCACACTCGCACTTGTCATATTTTCCTGCAAATCAAACAACAACAACAATTCAAATTTAAAAAACAAAACAAAAAAAAAATCAACAAAAAAATATTCTGTTTTTGGTACCTCGGAGTCAGGCTCGGCGGGGGACGACATACTGACGTGACAGTGGGTGGCGGAGGAGAAGACGAAATTTGGAGGGTTTGTTTTTCGGTTGGGATTTGAGGGGTTTTGTAGTTGCGAAGTGAAAAGACAAGAATGTCCTCGGTGGTGTTGAAAAGTGGGGATGGATTGGTTTTTTGTGTTTTCAAGAGATTGAAAGATGTTTACCAACAATCAAAGACAAGAGGAGCGAACGGGACGATATGGGACTCCAAGACTGCAATATCTTCAGGTATGTATCTTGTTGTTTTCACTGATTTTGTAGATTAGTGGTTTTTTAGACATGGGGTTGTTTTAAGGTTGGTACATGGACTCAAAGTTGAAAACTTTTTATGGCTCAACAACATCACATACATGTTAACACGAGACGTAGCAACAGCAGTATGAGAAGCAAAACCTCTCACAACAATCTGTGCATGTACCATTTTACCCAATTCAACACAATCCAACCCAATACATGTCTGTGTAATCACAGAAGACGCAAAACTATCGTGCAACGTTTTATCAATAAGCGATTGAGGGAAAAAATTAAACCCATCAACGAAAAAGTCATTCTCTGTTGACCGAACGATCATGACAGTCCAAGAGAATCAGTTTCCTTGAAACATTTTATCAAACACCCTAGAAGAGCCACCAAAATCTGGACATTTTGAGTATGAATTAGCTAGGCGATTCAACAATATCAACACTTGTTTGTCTGAAAAGCTGGATTTTAACACCAAACCGTGAACTGTCTTTGCTTGTGTCAAGGACCCTTTACTTGCAGAGTCATGTAGGAGGTCGATTAAGGGTTGGATATGATGGTTTTTATCAGGTTCATTAGCTTGTGTTGACTTGGCTTTGATGGTTGAAACTGAAAACTTTTTAGGTGATGTTGAAAACTTTATGGTTTTTGTTTTAAGGATCTAAATTTACGAAAACATAGATTAAAACATTATAAGTATCGTTAATTTCTTAAACTATTTGGAATATTCAGGAGTATTTTTTAGATTGCTTATAAAAATTATAGATGATATTGGGAATGTATCAGATATCGATGCAATATTTGAGTATATTTGTTAGTTACCCAATATATGAAAAATTTCGGGGTATATCGAGCATAGTATCAATATTACTTTTTTGGATGTCGTTATAGTATGGGTGCTTTGGTTTGGTTTCGTTTACAATGAATTTTATGGTGTTTTTTACACGTCTTTAGTGGTTTTAAAATGATGGGGTTCTTTTAAGGTAGTTATATGGGGTGAAAGTTAAAAACTTTGTATGGTTTCTGCAAAATTTTGGGACAGAGAAATTTTCCCTTGTTGGAATTTTGATATGGTATGGTATCATATTTTGAGGTATATTGACTTTACTGGTTTTGTAAATTTATGGTGTTTCTTCATTGTCTATAGTGGTTTAAAAATCATGGGGTTCTTTTAATCTATGTATTGGGTGCTTGGAAATGATAATTCTATGGTGAAAGTTACAAATTTCGCTTGGTTTCAGCGAATGGTTGTTTTTGGTTTCGGTTTCATTTACAGTCAAATCTGTGTTCTTGTAGGAATTGGTGAGCCAGTTTCAGACTGCAGAGGACGAAGGTACGCGCTGCAAGTAGATTGCTTTCAAGGGATGTTCTATGAGTTTGAATGATTTTCATATATGCTGGTATGTTAAATGAATACTATCTGTCTTCAAACATTGGACTATCAATTATTTTTCAGAATGATTTTCATGTATGGCAGTATGTTAAATGAATACTATGCATCTTCAAATATTGAACTATCAATTATTTTTTGCTTACAATTTGATATTAAACAATAGCTTCAGTAATAAAACGTGTCTCGCTTCAATACACAAGAGCCTTCAAATTTCAATATCCTTAAAACATTTGAGCATCGCTTGGTCACTACTGCTCGTAGTGCTCTCATGTAACTAGCTTCTAGATAAGTGGTTTCTGTGAGTATTACACCTCCAATCTAATTACATTCAAAAGGTCAAATTTCTCACTTGTGTGAGAGACCTTTAGGACTACTTGTCAGGTTGAATTGTTGTTTCTTCGTTTGGGTCCATAGTTGATTTTCTCACTTGATGTAGATGCAGGACATGTTGTTTTTCCTTTGGATTTAGAGGGTTTTAATGGTATTGGTGGGACTGATGTCAGTTTGTTGAGTAGTTACTACGAACTAAAGGAATTATGCTTTGGAGCTTGAAATTTAGAGTTTAATTTAACATGTCAACAGAATCCTTAACATACAACCCGGCTCATTTAAGTACATGTTAAATCCAGAATCTTATTATGTTCACTTCCCCTTATATAAAGCTTTTATGTTATAGGGAAACCTGGAATTTGGAGAAAAGAAAATATGGGGAAGAACTATAAATTTTCAATGAAGTTTTACTTCTTTGCATTGCTCGGTTGAATCTTTGAACATCACCATGATACATTATTTGACAATTGGAAAATAAATATATTATAATCACGTTTCACTGTTCCTTTTTTGTCTTTATGAACTTTTCTATAATTCTTTGACTGGCAAAGAATTGATTGAGTTGTTTTCATCTTAAGATTGGATATGACTTGGGCATATCTGCCTTACAGAATGTGGTTGATATAGGAGATTCCTTTTATTAGATTGCTGGAGCTCTGTTTTTTTCTTGGCATTTGCTGAAATAAGTTCCCACAACGTTGTGTCACTTGAGATCTCTTGAGTTTCTGGTCACATTTCTGTGGCTGAAAACAAAACTTTTATATTCTTTTCTATTTGTGCGTGCATGCATGTGCATGTATAGAAAATGATCTGTAATGCATGGTTTGGTTATCAATCATAATTCTTTGAATTGAAAGTAAATGCATGTCATGCACCCGCTTTAAAACTCAAACAAAAGATCAGACATTGTTACACCATACCAGCCCACTATCTATGATAGTTATAAATTAGTTGCCACATTATTTAGGATGTTATTTGAGATATAATATTACTCTTTTGACAGATGTCAAGGTGCAATATTTTGTACATCAAATATTTCAGTAACAAGTAGTACTTTTCCAAGTCAAACATACAATTCTATAAATTATTGTTTAGTTATTTTTTCCCCTTCAGCATCAAAGGAGAAGATTGTTGCAAATCTGGCAAACTTTGCTTATGATCCATACAATTATTCATTCTTACGCCAGGTTGTAGCCTTTACAATTTGAACGGAGTAATTTGATCTTTCATGAGCTTTTATGTGATATGAACATCTTCTATCTGTTGTTTTTGTACAGCTTAATGTCTTGGAACTATTCCTAGACTGCTTAACAGAACCAAATGAGAAGCTCATAGAATTCGGGATTGGTGGTATCTGCAATGCCTGTGCTGGTAAGTCCATCTTTCTAAGTTACAGAATAGACTCTGCAGTAAAGAAGAATATGTTCTTCTAAGCAACCAAGAGTCTTCGCATCAATCAATTTAGTTATGAGTTAAGCACTATTATGGTTAATATGCTTCCCTTAACTTGTGTTTTTTCCTTTGCCATGCAGATCCAGCAAATGCTGCTATTGTCACCCAGTGTGGTGGAGTCCCTCTTATCATTCAATGTTTGTCAAGCCCAGTTCGAAACACCGTAAGTGGAAAAATCGTGTTTCTTATTCTCCTGTTGCCCTATAATTGCCTTTGATTTCTACGATTTAACTGAGGATCTTAATGCCAAACAGAAGTTAAGATTGCATGACAAGACAATCGAAACTCACCATATGTAAAAGTTCCCATCATACCAAAGTGCATCTATAATTGTTTGTCAAGGATTTTCCTCCCAATTTGTAGCCAAGGTCTGAACAGTTGATATTTTGTTTTTCATACCTCAGAAGTGAACTTGGGCCATCTAGTTTTCTTGTTCTCTTTCATCTAGATGACCATCAATATTTATTGAAATTATTTCAAATCCCCGTTTTCATCATTTGTAGCAGTGCTCATATTGCCATCACCTTCACTGATATGTCTGCTAAAGGTCATTTGTTGCCATCTTGTAGTATTATCTATAAGTGCTGTATATATCTGAACTTCATTAACACTAGGTAACTACTCTGGCCTAGGAACCATGCCATGTTGTGCTTTCCTCAAAATTTCATAATCTATGTTATGATTGTTAGGTGAATAGCACGCTGGGGACGCTTTATTATCTATGTAACAAGTCTAACAAGGAAGAAATTTTGAAGCCAGAAGTGGTTGATGTCATTAGGAGATACGCGGCTGCTGATACCGTAAGTGTAAGCTTCAGTAATTTGGCCAATGCATTTTTAGACAAGCATGTTATCGGAAACAAATGAGAGACAATGACATGCTCTCTAGTAATGAGTTACTAGAATACTTGTAATGGTTTTATGATTGCCCAGAATCTCTGTTTGTACCTCCTTGAATTTTGATGACTTTCTAGTGTTCTAATACGTGGGTTCTTTCAAAGTCTTTGCAACCGTGCAAGATATGTTTTATTATTTTTTTACCTCAAGAAGTTGGATCCTCTTATATTGATCTTGGCTTCTTATGTGAGCATATTTGAATGTGGTTGGTTGTTAAAAGAATGATAATAGAAAAGTTGTTATAAAGCATGCCCTAAAAGTAATGAATATAGAATAATAATTAAATAAAAGAGAACAATCAAAAATAAAAGAGAAAATAATTCAATTGATATATATTCCAATAGTTACAATATAGGTTTATTTATAGACAAATTGGAATATCATTTGCATAATGAAATATCAACAAATAAGGTAATGAATATTATCAAAAATGAAGTGTTGTTAAGATCATGTATACATAATACTCCCCCGTGGACGTATAGCACTTAATAATATTCTTCGAGATTTTTGGATGTATCAAATACTATCTCATTAAAAACCTTACCAGTAAAATCCAATGAGATAAAAACTGATCAAAAAGGAAAAAGAGTAAATGATACAAAACTCCAAAAAAAAATGACATATTCCCTTAATAAAAGAAAAAGATATGTTATGATCTATAGAATAAAAAATTCAATAATTTTATGAATTCAATAGTATTTGAACGTACTTAGAGACTACTTCATTAAAAACCTTGTCAAAAAAGTCCAATGGGACAAAACCTGAACGAAGGAAAAAAAAAAAAAATGTAATGCACATATATCCATTTTCAGGACCCTTCCCAAATCCCTCCTCTGGACCTGAGAAAGACCTCGTAACACCCCGAAAAAATTCTCACGAACTCTATACTCAGTCCGAAGGAATCCCGTCAAGGCACCGAAAATCATTTAACTAGATATTTTAACTTCCTTTACAAAGTGACAGTGATAAAAATTTTTCGCTTTTTAATAAAAATTTCGGCAGCATGCCGTCTGTTTTCTAAACTATACCACCCTACAAGTTTCAAATACAATTTATAAAAACACTTATATGAAATCCATTTCTCAACTTCTGGAGCCTCCGGCTCTTTTCTCACAAACAACCACAAACAAATCAATAAAATTTGAACACTGGATTTCATAAAACATTAATAAAACATTTTAACTAATGCATCAACTATTTCTTCAAAATATTTACACTATGTACATCAACACATATATATGATCAAAATAACAAAATATATACATGTAGTAAGTGTCGTCCTGTACGTCCGCTTGCACGCCTGACTGAACCTCGTCGGCTGGACGACTAGTTCCTACACTTGTGGGAGAATTTTTAAGAAAAATATTTAAAGAAAAACATGAGTTTATACTCAGTGAGTGGTAGTAACTTTTTAAATTAAAACTTATTTCTACACTTAAACTTCTCTAAAAAACAGTTTAATAAAACTAAAGTATTTTAGAAAAATACTTTCTAAAACTCATTTAAAATTACTTTTGAATCTCGTTCTAAATTTCTTTCTAAAACTTTCTGAAATCTTTTCTTAAAATCTTTTTTGATGCTCGCCTAAATGGTAATCCAGGGAATATCTACTCTTAGCGTTGTAGCATATAAAATCTAGCTAACCACTAGGAGTGGGGATCTACCACATGTAGTCGCCGAAACCGAGCCCACGCTACGGACCGACTACACTACCCTATACGTGTATACGGATCACTCATACCTCGCTCACACATGAGTCGACTAGACTTAAATCTCACTGACTGACTTCCTCTCATCTACCGTATCACGCATAGGGCATTCGGTCGGGTACTAAACTAGGGTTAGGGTAAACCATAGGCTATTAAAATTTCTTTTTCTTAATACACTAAAATATTCTAAATCTTAAGGCAATAAGCCAAAAATATTTAATTCTAGCACATTCTCATATATAGAAATAATAAACTAAAATCTTTATGCTAGAATTAAAATATAAATTCAATTAATAAATAAATAACTATTTATAATAAATTCTTTTAACTTTAAAAAAATAAACTTTAAAACGATATAAATATAAACTTGTAATTCCACTCACTACACGTCCTCGGATAGAATCCGATTCTCCTCCGAATGCCTCTGGAACTTTCCGCTTTTATCCTAAAACATCAAATATCCATTTAGGGTCACTTAACTCATTCAAATAACATTCAAAATCAATAAAAATCTAATTATCTCTATATATATTCTTTAACGCCTAAACTTTCGGATCTCAATTTTTATTCAACCGGAGTTTTCGAAATCCGTTTTCTTTACATGAATTCTACTTATTCTTTCCTAGGAATACCTCATTATACTCAATTTTATCGACGAAAACTCGGAATAAAAATCAACTGGATTCGCTTACTAACGAAAATCACTTTTGGTTCCGAATTTCCGACAACTTCAAAAATCAATTCTTTAGTGTTCTAACACCCAACTATGATTAAATAAACTGTTTCAAATGTTAAACGAACGCGTTTCGAAGGGTTTCAGAATCCGCCCTTCAATTCGTCCGTTTAGCTTCGAAATAGATCCTAAACTTTTCGTTTTCGAAATCTAACTTCAAAAGATTATTCTTTAACCTCTAAAATATCAATCTAATACCTTAGATTCGAAAACGGGATCAAATTCCATAAAAAACTCATTTTTCTCTATGACTTCACTCTCTCATTTTATCTATTTTTCTTCCATCAAATCACTCCAAAATCATATCAAAATTATCCTCACATAACCCTCTTATCATCTCTAATCTCAGATTCGAAAATAAACGAAAGAAAAAAAATGGATTTCAGACGAAACATCAAACTTAAAATTGAGATAACTCACCAAATAGACAACCGTTTTGCTTCAAATTTATTGGGTTAGCTAGATGAGATGACGAGGAACAACTTTTGTGAAGAAACCACGACGAAACTCGGATCGGATCTTTTTCCTCTTCTCTCTCTCTCTCGACGCACAAACTTTTTTTTTTTTCTTTTTTTTTTTTTCTCTTTTTCTCTCGGCTTGCTCTCTGTCCGACTCTCTCTCTTTTCTCTCTCCCTTTTCCCTTTTAATTTCACGGCCAATATTGTCTCAAATGAGACAAAACTCAATTATATATATTTTAATGCTCAATTACTAAAAGCTCCTTCAAGAAAATCTCACTTTATAACCTCAAACTTTCACTAATTATCCTAGTGTCCCAAAATCAATTTTATTGGTCCACTTGGCACATTCTAGTCCACTTATTTTTTCAACCAATCCATGGATGACACATGGCACCTGCATAGCCATTACTTTTCAAAAGCACTTATCTATTTTCTTATTGGTTGAATTCCGTGAGCTCACATCGCTTAATTAACACGTAATTCACGTCTAATGACTTTGTAATCATACCGGGGTCAACCAAACAATATCCGGCTTGCAATATGAAAATATAATAAACTTCAAATAACACTACTGGAGGCTTACGATTAGACCGTAATTCAATTCGAATATTTCTAGTACCATAAAATAATAAATCTGGGTGAAAATTTAACTTAAACACAATTTAATATACATTTCAATCCGAAAAATATTCTGAAAATATTCCACGGTTATCTAAACTTCAAATTGACCATGAAATACTCTAATTGGGTCCCTTATCTCTTAATCTTATGCTTTGCGAAATTTTTGAACAGAGTTTAGTTCACGAAAACTCAATATTCGAAAAATAGTGCAATTTGACTGGAATATTTCGGATCTCCTGAAACTCAATCAAACGGATTCCGTTTCATTTTGTTTCAGCTCCCTCTATGTCCATGACCTATTTCGGACATTTTTGGTTCTTAGGGCTCTTTTTCAAAAATCACTATTCATCCAAAAATGTTTCCGTCCGAAAACATTATTCACCGAAAGTTTTCGTTTTTCGCCAAAACAAACTCTAAAAATTTTATATACCCTAATCGGGTCTTAAATCATTCTTTAGCCCTATTTTTGGATCAATATTCTCTATCATACTTAGGTACACAGAATATAATAGAAAATCAGGTTTGGGGTCTATCATCCATATTGACTCAATATACTCCTCCTGAAAGATATACTGACGAGACCATTCCCGAACCCCTTTTCTGGACCCGAGTAAGATCTCGTAGCACCCCAACAGAACTCCAACGAACCCTAACTTTGGTCCGAAGAAATCCCGTTGAAACACCGAAACTTAATTTAAACTTGCTTTCTATATCGTTTAATAGGTGGTAGGATAAAAATATTTCATTTTTCTAATAAAAATCCAGCAGCATGTCGGTTGTTTATTAAACTATGTCAACCTGCAAATTTAAAAACAATTTAAAAAACACTTCCATGACACTCAATCTCAACTACCAGGGGTCTCCAATCCTCATCTCCAAAGTAAATTCCAGCATAAAAAACCACAATCACAAAAAATGATTTAAAACTAAAATTTTTTTATCAAAACAACTTTATAAAGACATACATCTAAAAATTGGTATTTACATTTACAATTTCCATCATGTTTTGATACAAAATACGCACGTTATAAACATGAAATATACAATGTAGTAGAGGTTGTCCGTTAGTCAATCTGCACGTCCGTCTAAACCTCGTCTACTGGACGACTCGCTCCTACACTTAAGGGAGAATTTTTTTTTTTTTTTTTTTTTTTGTTTAAGAAAACACATTAAAAGCAAACTGTGAATCAAACTCAGTGAGAATAATAATTTAATAAAACTAAGGAAAAACAGTTTCATATTTTTCTAAAATACTTTATTGAAACTTATTCTAAAACTGTTTTTCAAACTCGTTCTAAATCTTTTTCTGAAACTTTCTCATTTCTCACCTGAATGGTAATTCAGGAAAACTCCTCCTATTGTAATAGCATAAAATCTCTCATTAACCACTAGGAATTTGGGAATCTACCATATGTAGTAGTCGATGCGTAAACTTTGGATACGCGTTACCCTCTCGTTATTAGTCTGAACTACACTACCCCTTGTACGTGCAGAGGGTGATTCAATTGACTCTCTCTCTTTCAGGAATCATCCAGACTCTACTCTCAGTTAGTGACTCTCTCACATCTACTGTATACGCATAGAGTAATCGGTCTGATACTCAACTAGAGTTAAGGTAAACCATCAGTGTAATAAAATATTTTTTCTAGGTATTCTAAAATAAGCTCGTTTTTAAGGCAAAATGCCTAAAATCTTTACTTCTAGCATGTTCTCGGTATAAATATATACTCAATTAAAAACTCACATGCTAGAATCTTAGTATAATTTCAATAAATAATTTAATTACGAAATGAATAAATTCATATGAATAGAAAATAAAATACATTTATTCATACATAACAAAAAATAAAATTAAAATAAAATAACACTAGAATAACTAGTTTTTTACTCACAAAACGCCCTCCGATAAATGACGATTTCATTCGAAAGCCTATAAAATTTTTTGCTTTCACCCTAAAACATCAAATACTCATTTAGAATCACTAAACTCACTAATGCAAAGCTATAAATAACTCCCAATACAACTAACTCTATAAAACCCTCTTAACACCTAAACCTTTTCAACTAAGTTTTAATTTATCCGATACTTTCGAATTCTGATTTCTTTTAATGAACCCTATTCATTATTACCTAGGAACACCCAGGTATGCTCGAAATAATTTTCTGAAGCTTGGAACGAAAAAACTCAAAATTAGACCCCCTTTGGCCGAATGCTACCAAGGGAGCAATCACTAGGTTTTCTTCATTCCGTTTTTGCTCCAATCATCTTTCTAACTCTCATTTAGGTCAGTCATGAAGCGAATTCGAAAAGAAACGATTGTCGGGTGGGTGTTCCTAGCCAAAATCCACATTTTTTCAACACTTTTTAATGCACACTTTTACCTCACTTATGTAATAAGCTTAATTCTTTCATATTTAATGTTCTTTCACTCAATTATGATCAAACATATTCAATTCAAGCATTAAAAGAACACTTAAACATGAGATTCTTTCATGCCCTTCAACTAGACTAAAAACACTTAACTAGACTCTACATTTTTTATTAATCAATTTTATCACTTCTATATGGTTTCTTAGCATCAATTATGTCTAAATTTAAGTTTAAAACATAAAATTAAAAAGAGAATCACAAAACCCTATCTTGGCCGTGTAATACCCCTTATACACATCCTAATTTTTCTTTCAACCTTCATCACAATAAACACACCAAAATCATCACCAACCAACCTAGTTCCAATCCATAAAGTCACATTAAGATTTGAAGCAAGATGGAGAATGGGTTTCTAAGTCATCCAGGTTGAATCAATACAAGGAAACTCACCTATTTATACTTCAATTTCACTCCAAACTTGCACAAATAATTTTGGTTGATGATAAGAGTCAATTTAATAATGAAATACTTAAAGAAAATTATTTGAACTTCTATGGTTTCTTCTCTTCCTTGGCTGGCACCACATCTCCCCCTCTCGGTTTTTGAATGAGCAAAGCAGTGAAAAATGACAAATTGACTTCTATTTATAGTATGGAATTTTTTCAAAAATAAAAATAAAAATATTTTCTTTTAATTACAACTTAGCTCTTGAACTTTATTTAATTTCTTTTTGACCCCTAAATGGATAAGTTTAATGCTAATTGATTCACTTGTCACCATTTAAAACCACTAATATTTTCACCAATTAAATAGTTCCAAGTGGCTCTCTAATATCCACAAACTAAATTACACTAGGCTAATATCTATTGGTGAAACTTTTACATAGTTTTTTACTTTAATTGTGCACTTATCTCACCCTATACTCTCCCACGTCATTCCTTAATTCTCTTGGGTCATCTAATCGACATCTTACTCGCAAATACAAAAATAAATTCAACTTTAAAGGCTACTATTGGAATGATACTATTAAATGGTAAATGGAATCGAGGGTTTACATATACAACTATTACTCTTGTAATCTTCAAAGAAATTAAAAAATATGTTTGATTCAATTCCAGTGTTTTCGAGTTGATGGACTAGTATTTCATCTGATTTGTGTTTGATTTTCAGGCTGAGACAATATCTTATTTTCTCAAAATCTTATATCTCAAATTCTCTTTTCAAATATTTAATAGTTCTTAGGAGTTTTTCAGGAATTCTAATTTAATTCACGTCATCGACATATATTACTACAATTGTAAATCTATATTTTGATTTTTTTATGAATACACAAGGACATATAAATCATTAATATATCATTCTTTTGTGATATTTACTAAAACGATTATATGACATTCATCCGGATTGCTTTCAGCTATATAAAAACCATTGTAATTTTATTGAATACAAGTTACAAGAATTTTGACTTATATACTTCAGGCATTTTAAATCCTTAAGAGATTTTCATGTATATATTGGTATCTAATGACCCATATAAATATGTTGTTACTACATCCATAAAGTACATTTAAAGTCTTTTGAAAACTATCAAACTAATTAAAAATCGAAACGTAATCAAATCTATCATAGGTAAAAACGTTTCATCTTATTATGTTTTCGAATAAATACTCATTTATTTTCATCAAATTTGATATCTTCAGGCATCTGGACTATTAGTCCAACTACATCATATTTGGCTAATGAAGTCAATTATGCTTGAATTGCTTCATTCCACTTAGACCAATCATGCATTTTTCAACACTCATTGATATTATGTAGTTTATAATCATCATTTATAATCTCAATAGCTATTGTATGTGCAGATAAATTGTCAATAATTATTTTATCATGACTCCACAATTCTTCTAAGAAAATTTTATTATATTTCCAAGATTTTATATCTCTTCAGGAGATTATACCATTTCTAGGACATTAGTCTATGCAAGGACTGTTAATTCTCATCATATGAAAGTAATTATGAGACAATTTATTTTCACATTATCAATATTGGGTTTCTGCAATAAACCTTTGAAATATAATTATATCTTATCATCTCAATTTTTATATGAGTAATTATTTTTATCAAAACATATGACAAGTTTAACACAACTATAAAAGTATAGCTCTGCTTTTGTTTTGATCAATAATTTTTATGTCGATATTTATCCAAAATATATTATTCAATATCATCATCATTTTTCTGTAACATGTAGAGTAATAAAATATAATATCTTAATTTTCTTTAAATTTTCAATACACATACCTCTTCAAGGACTACTGTAAACTTTCATATATTTTTACTGCAAATTATAATATTTATAGCTTGAGCACATGTATTTTTTTTATATATAATTAAGATCACTTTTGAGTTTCATAGGGGGAGATTCAAAGAGTTCTATTTCTTCAAAACATTTAACTCTTGAGGAATTATATTTATATGATAAGGATTATACATAGCTCGAACATAATCTTTAAAATGATCATGATATTTTATTATTCACTTCAAGAAATAATAACTTTACAATCAAATTTACTTTTCACACTTCTGTGTGTAACGAATGATTCATTTGTTGTCATTTATATAAATTATTCTTCATGAACAATCACTCAGATTAATGTATTAGCAATGAGTATAAAATCATTTGGATATACAATTTTCAAGTAAACGATCATTTGAACTTCAGGCTTATATGATTTATATAATAATCGTCATAATAAATTATGCATATCAATTTTAATTTCATATCATTAAGTTTTATAATTTTATCCTTATTCTTCCCCTAATGATGAGAAAATTTATTCATTGACATTATTTTGTTATTCTTCATGAATTTATTTGTATTATCATAATGTCCTTCTAAGACTTATTTATATCATTATAATATTCTTCTAGAACTTAACTATACTGTCTTACTATCTGTTGACGTTAAAATCTAGTCAACGAGGTTCTTCAAAACCCAAGACTGTAGATCTGTGAAAAATTAAGAGAGGAGAGAATAGAGACAGTGAGGAAGAAGAGGAACATCAAGATTTATGTGGTTCGACCAAGTGAAGGGCCTACGTCCACGGCGTCTTGTTCCGATGGTGGAGAGGCAATCACTGTATATAGTATATTTTTCTGGGTATAAAGAAAGAGGAGAGAGAGAGAGCAGAAAAATTATCCCCCTTTTTTTATGATTTTACTTCTATTTATAGAGAGGGGGAGGTGCTATAGTAATGAAAAAGTATTAAATGCATATTACAATTGTCAAAGTCTTTTGTCAAAAAAACCTGAGTCTTCTGACACTGCTCATGTTGTAGTGGTTGAGTAAATCACACTACCACATACTGGGAAGATTTAGCGTGGGTGAGCAGGCTAACAAGCGACCGGACAAGCAGCTCTAGCAGGCGTTTGAGCAAGCAGCTCTAACGGGCGACTGGGCGAGCAACTCTAGCGACCTCATCAGCTAGCCCAAAACGAGCTGATGAACGAGAATGACCTCATGAACGACCTGATGGATGGACGAATCCATGGCTAACCAATTGGGTCATTTTCGTCAGACTTTTACCAGCCCCTTTGGGGTAGCCCAAAAATACATACAACATTATCCTTTAGGGATATATTAGACTATCATATCATTCTTCAATGACTAAAATATCATATAGTGTCTTTCAGAGACCAAATTATAATATTAATTATTATCCTTCATGGACATTTACTAGATAAAAATCTTTAGATTCTATAATGGATATCTATATTACTTCCAATAATTTGATGCATCACTTTCTTTTTATTATTAGATGAAAAATAAACTTTTGATTTATCACAATTTTTTATCATATTATACTTGTGATCAGATAATAGTTTTCGTGAAATATGCTTCTGACATATGATAATATGAATAATACAAATGCGATATACTTTTATTAATATATATCTAAATAGATTTCTTCAGGATCTATTAAAGTAACAAAGTTTCATATATATAATATTGTTGATTTTTACTTTATAATATACAAATTTGCTCTTCTGGAGCCTTTATATATTGGTAAAAAATTAATATAATATTTATGTATATTTTAGGTACACAATTATTATAACTTTATATTCCACCGATAGTAAATATTTTGTTTACTTTGTTTTAATATGAATTCCACTTCAAGTGGTTAAAATTTATTATGATCACCAAGATTTTATTAACCATAATCATCGTCATGACTATTAGATGATTTAACATTCACTTCAAGAAATTATATTAATACATTTAGTCATACGAGATAAATGATTTTTCACCCTATAATTATTAACATTACTATTTTATGAGCAAATTTGAAGTATAAATGATTTCAATCATCTGAATTCGTTTATTTGGTGATCAAATATACATATATATTTCTTTTAAAGTATAAAATAATCATTTTACCAAAATATATAAATCATAATCACAATGAAGTAATGAACAATTTCTCAAAATACAATTACAACAAATTGTAACAAATATTTAATAATCGAATAAGGTATAAGAAAATACATGTCATGTACTTTATTTCGTATCTTGTTATGAGGAACGAAAATAACACGACCGTCGCTAACCAAAAATTTTATGAGAAATAACAATAATTATATAATTTAATATAAGAAAAATAAAAATATTATACATTTTCTTCTTAAAAACTCAAAGTTTCAACTTATGATGTGATTATATATCATAATTACAAGTTCAATATAATAGTAACTCAAAACTTCAGGTTCTAAGTAAATTACAATAATACTTTAATTTAATGATATACTTTAAAAGATCTCAAACAAAATCACTATCAAGAAACTCTAATAGTCGTTGTTACCTAATTTTCATATCTAATAGTTCATGCTACTATCAGACTCATATCGTCATTGGAAAGGTAATAATTTAACCATAATACAAATAGATTTAACTATGTAACACGAGGCATGAGATCGTTATATATATCTGATCAAGTAATCCGTTTCAAATACATACATATATATATATATATATGAAAATACATATATCGATACGTTAAAATTCATAAATAGAAAAATTGATTACTTTAATGTATTTACAAATATAAATTTCACGATCTATATATCTTGAAATCATGAATAAAAATCAGTATAAAGATTTTCAAGTTTATACCCACCCTCAATGAAGAGACATGTTTTCAAATATATATGCTTGGTTCAAGATGGTGTTTTTTTTTTTGGTAACAAATTCGAATTGATTTAGTTTTTTTCAATTTTTTTTTTTATTTATAATTTTAAAACTTTTGGTTTCAAAATCTAAATAAATTATAATCTATAATTTAAGTAAGGATCTGAAACTTCAGATTTTAAAATTCAAATTAAACTGAAAATAAATTTACTGAGAATTCAGAACTACTGGTTTAGATTTAAAATACAAAAATTTAGATTCAAATCGTCCATCGAGAATCCAATCAATTAAAACGAATTTGATAGAACCATTATGTCATATGCAAAAAACAAGAACATAACATCATAAGATCAAATCTGTTCGATCTTTATTTAATTTTTCATAACCCAAAAATAGTCACATTGTTTTTTGTGTATATGTATATGCATAACATTGGGTTCATACATAAAACACAAACTTGTATATTTTGTTACTTTTTGTGTTTAGATCCATGGTCTAAGATACACTCTTTTTATACAATAAATAAGGTACGATTATGTTGCTTCAGACAATTATAATTTATTTGACATATACAATTGTCCACATTAAGTAGGGGTGGCAATATGGGTTCCAACACGACGGGTCGACACGAATTCGCGAAAAATAAATGGGTATGGGTTGGAGTTAAACGAATTCGTGTCGTAATCGTGTCAACCCGCTCAACCCGTTTATTAAACAAATCGAATTGGGTTTACTTAAACGAATCGCGGGTTGACACGATTAAAATGAAAATAAATTATATTAGAGGGGTTTATGTGTAATTATGCATTGATATATATACATATATTCATCCTAAACCTAAACAATCTTAACACATTCAAGCACATTTCTGTAGCACACGCACGCCACGTCCCTTTGCGCCGACTCACCCTCTGCTCCCTCACAGTCACCCTCAAGGTCGCCGTCTTCTCCCTACTGTCGTCGACCGTTCTCCTTTCGTCCTTCACGCTCGCCGTCCGATCTTCCGTCCTGCCTCACGCTCGCCGTCCGATCCTGCCTCACGCTCGCCGTCCGATCTTCCCTCCTGCCTCACGCTCGCCGTCCGATCTTCTCTCCTCCCTCCCGCTAGCCGTCCGATCTTGCCTCCTCCCTCACCGTCGCTGGTCGTTCTCTCCTCCTCCCTCACAGTCGCTGCCGGTTCTCCCCTCCTCCCTAACGGTCGTAGCCCATTCTCCATTTCTCCTCAAGATCGCCGCCTCTTCTCCACGGTCCACCACAGATCCACGGCTTCACCACGGCTCCACCACGACTCCGCGGACCACCACCATAATGTTATCACACAATAATGTTATGAAATTTTAATTCTCATATATTTGCATTAAGTTTGAGATTTGATTTCATTTTGTTGTTGGATTAATTTATTGGGTTTTTATTTTTCTGAAAATTAATATGTTGGTTTTTATGTGTTGATTATGTTAAATTTGATGTTTGGTTTTTGTGTTTTCCGTTGAATTTGATTTTTGAGTTGAATTTGATTTTTTATTTTTATCTGTTGAATCTGTTGTTTAATTTGGTGTTTGGTTTTTGTGTTAGATTTTGTTGATTTGGATTTTGATTTTTATTTGTGAATTTGTTGTTTAAATATTTAATTATGGATGATTTATTATATATATATTTAAAATATTATTAAAATTAAACGAGTTTAACGAATACAGTGGGTTAAACGAATTCAACTTGTTAAACGAATTCAATAGGTTAAACGGGGTTAAACGGGTTAAACGAATTAACGGGTTAAATTTATAGTTCAAGAATTAAACGAATTAATCGTGTCGTGTCGTGTTATTCGTTTGTAAACGAATTCGTGTCGAATTCAAAAATATCAACCCGTTTCTTAAACGAATTCATGTCGGGTTGAGCGAATTCATAAACGAATCGAATGGAATTCGGTTCAACCCGACACGCCAACCCTTTTTGCCACCCCTAACATTAAGTGTGAAAGTCAACAAAATTTAATTAGAATTTCTAGTTTTAGATAAATTAGTACTATAGAACTTCTGGTTTTAATAGATAAATATATCAGAATTTATAATTCTAATTAAATTAAAGTGTACAACTTTAAATATATCATAATTTATAATTCTAATTAAATTAAAGTGTACAACTTTTGATTATAAACAAATTTATAATATAGAACTTCAAGTTCCAATAAAATTGAAAATTTAAAACTTCTGATTCTAATTAAATTGAGATTATAAAATTTCTGATTCTATTTGAAAATTAAAACTTTTAGTTTTAATAATCGCTTATAACTTCATGACGAGACCGAGACCCAAACCAGATTTCCTCTAAACTAGTATCTGGTAGGCCTCGCCTGTCATTCTAACGGACCCCTCTTAAGCCCTACTGATCTGTTAAAGAAAATTCACGAAGCGAACCCTTAAACTTGCCCGTTTACTTTTACTTTAGACTAATTTAATATCACTGTTTTAAAACTAGTTGGGTTGATTTGTTAAATTTCAAACTTCGTTTCATTTAAAGTCATAAAAGCGATCATTCTATTTTCAAATCCAAAATTTGTTTTAATGAAAATCCAGCAGCATAACGGCTGTATTTATAACGTTTCCAAATTCCTGCAAGTGAAATATACACTCCCAAAATGTATCAATAACAACCAAACTTCCTTTTATTCCACAAACATGCATTTATTCACACAAAACTTCAAATAATGATCAACTGTTTTTCATATTATAGAAACTTTTATAACTATTTATATCATAACATATACAATACATGTTTGTAAAGTAGTATCACAAAAGATACAAATTTATGCATGCACATATTTGATCTTTAACTACAACAAAAATGCAACATATCTTATGTAATACATTCGTCGATGTGCCCACCTAATTTGACGAAGAACTTCTATGGCTCAATTATCCGCGTTGGTATTTGTGGAGATTTTATACAATATACACAGAAATATATAAACTTACGGCAATTAAAACAATATAATAAATGTTAACCCACAATCATAAACTTATTTGAAACTTATGTAAATTTCCACCGAATTTCTTTTCTTTCTAAAAGTACGATTCGTACCCCTAACTACTTATGTCACGTAACGATTTTTAATTGACACTAACCGTGACGCTACTAAGACTCCTTGATAACTACGTGTGGAATCCTTTATATCGCAAATCGTAGTGCGAGGTAATCTATGAATCTGAGCAACTATGTGCGGAATTTCTGCATTGCAAGCGTAGTGCTATAAAATCTCTATATCTTAGCGACTACGTATGGAATTTTCTGCATCGTGAGCGTAGTGCTAGATAATCTGTAACTCTTAGCAACTACGAGCGAAATTTTTTACATCGCTACATAGTGCTAAATACTCCGAAATTCTAAGGGTCTATGAATGGTCTTTGAAAACTCTATTTCTTACTAAGTGCACTAAGCACCAAAATAACTTTATTTCAAACTCGATGCTAAGCTCGTAAGCTTAATTTGTATAAAAACTATTTTATTTCAAAATCTTTTTGAAACATACATAGTATTATGGATAATTTAGCGATCAGAATAATCGGGTCCAGAAAAATCTACAGTGCAGGCCCAGTGGCCCACAGGCCCAATGATCCGCCATCCTTCCGATCCACCTTCCTGACAAGGGGCCCGTTTACGATCGCTCAGCCTGACCGTTGATTTTGACCGTAGGCGTCGAGTCTGAGCGCTGGTTGTGACCACTGACTCCATCAGCCATTCTGGCCGTTGGTTCAATCCGCCAGTCTATCCGTCAGTTCTGCTCGTTCAGTCTGATCGCTGGTCCTGATCGCTGACCGTTGGCTCTCATCGCTCAGACTGACTGCTGACCGCTGACCGTGTCCGCTAAGCCTATTCGCCAATTTATCCGCCATGATTGACCGCCTGTCTGTTCGTCGATTCTGTCCGTTTAAGATATCCGTCAAGAGGAGCCATCCATCAGACATGTTCACAAGTCCTCCTCGTCCAAGATGATCCGCCTAGACTGATCGCTAATCTCTGAGCGTGACCGTATACCGACTCATTCACTCTCGATATTGCCTGCCTCATTGTCATGACTAGCTGCAGAGGTATTGACTCATAATCCGCCTCCTCAATCCTCTTGGTAGTCGGATTCATCAAACATTCATCTGTCCACCAGATGAACTTGGTATTCCACCAGCTGGAAGATCCATCTCTGTCATGCTCCTCAGAGTCGCAGGTCCACAGAAGTCAAAGATGCCATGCAGAAAACAGCTCCAAAACATGCCATGCACGCTATATCAACCGGAAGCTATAATCAAGATCTCGATAGCCTATCATGACAAATTCAGATCAGTCACCCGAAATCTCCCTTGGGCAGACCTTAGAAGCGATAGTTTCGGCCGCATTAAATGTATTTTCGGTCACATTTAATGCACTGTCAGCCGCATTAATTGAGACCCCAACGCATTAAATGCGGTTCATCATTGTAACTGTAGTCTACTATATATTTTTGTCTTATTCCATTTTACTGTAGATCCTCCCTTCCTCTATAAATAGGGGAGGATTTTCACTGTAGAGAGAGGACGAGTCCGCCAAAATAGTGAGAGAGTGAACAGTGGACGTAGGCATCTTTTTGGGCCGAACCACTCTAAAAATCCCTTGTGTCTCTCCTCCTCGCCTCTGACCACTTTCCCCTGTTTTTTCCACTTCGCATGCAACCTACTAACAACCCGAAACTGTAGCTTGGGCTCGAAAACAACCTCGTTAATTAAGGAAATCGTTTTTCGACGTTAATATTTTTAACGTTAGAAGGAGGGGCTCATCTTCAGTTTCGTCACCTTTCTTACTCCTTAGCTTTCAGAGCTCATTCTTCACTCACCATGGTCAGAGGGAGGATTCCTAGAGACTTCACAACAGAAAATCGTCGAGAAGCTTCAGATCAACAACAGCAGGCTATGTCTACTGGGGGGATACCCAATGCTGGTGCAGGGACGTCTGGCATACCCGTGGTAAGGGACTCTCAAGGGATATCCGTGGCGTACCTGTGTCTGATGTTGCAGAAGGAGATGCTATGCAAGTGTTACAGCGGCGACAGGAGAGATTGGAGAATACAGTCGCGCTGTTGATTGGTGAAATGAGGACCTTGATCCGAACCCAAGCCCAGCCTACTCAGGCCCCCCCCCCCCTCCCCTCCCCCTCGCACCATTCTAGGAAAAGATGTTCCCCAAAAGAGGCATGCAGGAGACCCCGACGCGAACATGAGGGACGTCAAAGATTCAAGACGAAAAGAGTCAGTTCATTCTTCTAACGTACATTCTAGTGCTCGACTTCCTCGGACTCGTAATGAAAACCAACCGAAACAAGCTGGGCTCAACCACGACCGACTCCCGGCTCGCATTGTATCACCCCTTACCCCGATTTCTCGTCGGATCGAGATTCGAGGCGAAGGACGTTACGGTTCCGCACTGAAAATTCATTTATTCATTTATTTAAAAATTTCTTATTAAAAGAAATGGAATCACCACTAAAAGTTTTACGATATTGAAAAACTAAACTTTAATATTATTTTCTCATTTATAATTTTTCGAAAATTCGACAGAGTTTTCTCTGTTTTTCTAATAATCCAAAATTTAACCTGTAAAGAAAATAGTAACATTTCTATAAAATTTAATTCTCAACTTCAATTCGAACCTCCCGTCCGATTTCAAAAAAATTACTTCAACACGCAACTAATTAAAATCAATATTTAATCAAAATTCAAAATCCATCATCATGAGCTTTACCATACATACTAATCAAATAATATACCTAACTTACAAATTATTTAAAACTTTAATACAAATTATGTTTTACAGACGGTTGAATTTAAAACTTATACATATACATACACATACATGATGGTACCCATACATATATACACAAAATGTAAAATGAATGTTACTCAAAAATTTATAACGGGATGTGACTCGTAGAGTATCTGCAGGAGCTTCGTCTTCGTCTCGGCAACAAGCCCAATTCAATTACCTACGCGTGGTAAATCCAACGCGCTAAGTATTCTACTTAGTGGGTGTACACTTAATTTAAAAATCATAAAAATTTATTTCCTCCTAATACAATTTCACAGAACTTTTCAACAGTATTTGAAAGGTCAGAAAAATAATAAAATAAAACTTTCACCATAATTTACTTTTTCTCAACACACAAGTTATAAATGGCATCAAAATCATATTTTGAGTATGCTTGTACAAATTTCCATTTTTCCAATTTCCAATAATTATTTCATAACTCATTAAGAGTTATTAACTAAGAAATATGTATATAAGCGCATAAAATTACTTTTAACGGTCATTTTAAAACGATTCTCACCAAATAATTTTTTTTTTTTACTAAAATTTTACAATCAAATCTATTTACAAATAAATACACATACAAAATGCATGCAGATTATTGTTAGGCATATCAATTATTTCTGTAAAAATTCTACTACATATTACTGTACCTATACACATCAACTATATAAACATATCCAACACATAAAATTTGTTATTAACATAGCAATCCGATATTATATATATACATATATATTCTTTTTAAATTCTCATAATAAATCCAAACGTAATTACTTTATTAACAGTTTCAAATATCTAAATTATATACTTAATAGTCATACTATTACTTATGAATCCTATCAATTCGATTTTGTAAGGATTTTATTACAAATCTCGATGAAATTATATTACTAATAATTATATTTATCAAATACTTAGCAATCATTATTTTGATATATATATATCTCAAATATATATATTTTAATATAACACCATTGCATTTAATAATTTTTCGTTTCTCAAAATTTCAATCACAAATAATATGTTACACAATTTCAAACTTTTATCAATTTCGCTAATTATCCCTTTTACTACCAATTTTGAATATAAAACATAAAAAAAATTTTTTATATCCCTTTATAACTCACACCACTTTTCAATTAATATTATTAACGTCATTATCAAACTTTTATCTAAAAGTTACTAATCGATTATTTCATTACCTAGATAAAGTACATAACTCATTTCTTTTCGATTTTTAATCAGATTATTTTCATAAAATTTTAAACTATCATCAGTTTCGCTAATGATCTAAGTTACTAAAAATTCTAAACGCAAAATATATAAATGAGTTATATCTATTGATAATTCACATATTTTCTCAATTAATATTTTCAACGCCATTTTTAAACTTTCGTTTGAAAATTACTAATCAATCGCTTTATTATAATTACACAGACAAAATCAATAAGTCATTTCTTTCCAACTTTTCATCAGCTTATAATCAGATCAAACGAAATACATAAACGATCAATTTCTTAAAAATACGTCTATCCAATATGGTTCAATATAAACACAATATTTATCAATATAAACTCTAATCACATGAACTTTTCTGAAATCCGTTATTAAACACATTTATACTATTATTCTTTCAACTCAACTTCCTATCATATTTCCAATTATATTTTCGAAACTCACACGTTATTGTCAAATAAAAATCAAAATATACTATACAAATTTCAACAATATTTTCATAATATATAAGCTAATCATTTAAAAATTATAACAAATTGGAGAGTTCATCACATAATAGCAGTTAATAACTAAAATCTCAACATTAATCTTTTCAAATCACATTTATCACACAAAATCTCAATATTGCCATTTTTCTTAAATTAGAGCCCTTTGTAAAATTCTGTCACGATACCATGGATCGATAACGGGTTTATTGGTATCGGCCAGATTGAACGGCAACCTCGGCAACGGCCGTTCGGTGTCTGTCCACCAGGTTGCATATTATAATATGTTTTCGTTTTGGGATCGGGCACTCGGTGCCTCTCAAAGTCCGTCATACAACGTCTGATATCAATCGTAACGGTGCAGTACTGCTAATAATCACCATATTGGCTAGCCAACTATCAATCCTCACCTACCGATGACTAGTTTTACACGGGCCCTTTATATATATATATATATTTTTTTTTTAAGATTTCAAAATTTTTCAATTTAAAAATGAAAATTTTAATCGCGTAAAACTTTTATTGCATATTTAAATCAATTCATCGAATTTCTTCTAGGCATCGCTTATGGTCATTTCAAATCACCATTTCGCCCCAGTTTTCGTATCATATATTAACACAATACTTATCACATTTCTCATGTTCTAATTTAATTTCAAAAGGCAAGAATCTCAACTTTTTCATTTTCAATTCTAAATCCGTTATACGTACTATCAACACATGATATAATTTACACAACAACGGAGGCGAAATGACGAAAACACCCCTAAGACGCTCTATATTTCAACTTAAACCACAATGGGGTCTATTTTATGAAATCATTTTCGAAACCATTTTTTCATCACACAACTCGTTTAATGAAGTACAATTGTCATATTTTTAATACCCAGAGCCATTAGATATCTAAAAAATCAAAATAAACAATTTCTAATGGGATTTCCACATAAACATCAAACTAGTAAACATAATTTTTTCATTCCAACCAGTTTGATCCTCATAAAAACCACCTAAATATTATTCAAATAACATATAAATATAAAGGAAATGACAAATACGCCCCCAAATCCTTTTCCACTTATTATTCGACTGAAGGGATATTTTGTTTTCGAAATCATTTTTCAAACAATTTTTCATTCCAATAACATTCAAACAATACATAAAATCATATAAACTCATTTAATACATAACAAAAATAATTAAATTGAGTTTCCACGAAATCACAGCTTATTATCAAACTAATAAAACTGAAATTTTCAAAGATGTGTACACCAACCTTTTTGGGCTTTCCACTAGCTTTCTATACATCTAATGGGAGGTTTTCAGGCCTCTCAATCATTCCCTACGTCCTCTGAACTTAATCACTCACTTAGGATTTCAACATAAATAAAATTCAATAAATAAATCAAAATAACGAAATCAAAAGCTAAAACAACGTCAAAATCAAGCTCATGGATATATTATAACATTCATAACTAAAACTCAACACAAAATAATCAATTAAAATCAAATTACCTCTTTGTAGACCCCCCCTTAAATTCCGAAAATCAGCTTGAAGATACATGGGTTTTAGTGATTTTTGAAGCTTGAATGGGTAGGTGATGATTTTAATAAATTTTGAGATGTTTAATAATCAAACAAATAAAAAAAATTGAAGAACAAAAGGAGAAGAAGATGAACAGAACTGGTGTCGGCGATGAGCAGCAGAAAACTGAAAAATCTGGGCAAAAACTGATTTTTAAAGGCACAAACTTCTCGTATTTACAAAACTACCCCACAAGTTTCGTTATTTACAAATCGACCTCAAAACTTTTTATTTTCTATATTTACACCCCTACACACTTGTTAACATCCCATTTGACATTTTTGACACCTCACACTTCCACTTACTTATTCAAATTTATTCATAACCTTATTTTATCCATAAATACATAATTTATTTTAATGAAAAATAATAATCATAATAATAATACTAATAATTATATAATGAATCATTTATTTAACTCAAAAATTATTCTCTATAATACAATCTAATTACACTATACTAACCTTCCCATTTTGCTACTTATTTTATTTAAATTTGAAAATACTTCTTTACGGGGAAAAACGTTTTCAAAAATATTAAATGTCACTAATTAACAATTAAAACATTTTACAATCACGCGAATTTCATTGAATCCAAATTTATTCTCATTTAATAAATTACTTATGAAATCAACGAATAGTAATAGGACGGAAATAATTATCAGGGCATTACACGCATAGGTAGGACGGGGCCAAAACCTAATGCTGGAGGACTGGGGGCTGGAGATAACCAATCCCCAAGCAGGAGGGACAGGCATTCCGCTGTCGGAGGAACTGAGACGCGGGATACATTAGTGGTAGAACTCCTCCAGAAGGTTCGTCAGCGTTCACAAGACCCGCTAATCCAAAATCAGCCGGAGCCAGACTCTGTCCTAGAACCTTCTGTCAGAACTATTCATACCATCCACAGAGGTCCTTCAGAAGTAGGGGAATCTAATAGGTCCCGGGAGCGATTTGTGCGTGAAGCAAGATGCGTCTAGCCTGCGGGATAGAGAGAATCAGGTGGACCCGCCAAAAAAGCCAGAAAGGTATCAGAGGACATCGTGTTTACAGATGAAGATGTCCGGGATGTCCGCCTCCCTCACAATGATGCTTTGGTGATCAGAGCGCGCATCGACAACTCAATGGTGAAAATGATCATGATTGATACTGGGAGTTCAATGAACGTGATGTATAAGGACTATTATGATCAGATGGGGATTGGTGACGATCAGCTCAAACCATCCCCTAAACCCCTCTATAGATTCACTGGAGACTCGATCACCCCAGCCGGACAGATAAAATTGCCTTTGACTCTCGGCGACGTCGCCCGCCAGTCAATGGTATTAGCAGACTTCCTCATCATCGATTCTTCTTCTGCATATAACATAGTGATAGGGAGGCTTGCTATGAATGATCTCGATATGGTCGTCTCCACCAAGGCCCTCACAGTAAAGTTTCCAACTCCCAATGGGATAAGATGTGTGCGGGGCGAGCAATCTCTGACTCGTCGCTGCTATGTAAACGTAATAAAGAGGGGAGTTCAAGGGAAGAAAGCAGATATAATCACAAAACGTGAGCTGCAGACGATCACTTCATCAAGAATCAGCCACGACTTTGACCCTAAGGAATTCGATGCATATCAGAGTACCGGTTCGGTGGAGGAGCTTGAGGACGTCTTGATCAATGAAGCAGATACGACAAGGTGTCTCAAGCTAGGCAGAAGCTTGGCCCCAGAGATAAGGGCCCAATTGATAAATTGCCTCAAGAAAAATGCAGATGTGTTTGCATGGAGCCATGGAGACATGGTGGAGATTGATCCGAATGTGATGACCCATAAGCTGAATGTCGACCCCCGCCATCGGCCAGTCTGCCAAAAAAGGAGGCAAATGAACCAGAAACGCAGCAAGGCTCTGAAAGAGGAAGTGGACAAGCTCCTGGCTAACAAGTTTATCTGAAAAGTCCAATACCCAGCCTGGGTAGCTAACCTCGTACTGGTAAAAAATAAGAACGGGACGTGGAGGACATGTGTAGACTTCACGGATCTGAATAAGGCTTGCCCGATAAATAGCTTCCCCTTGCCTAGGATCGATCAGCTGGTGGACGCGACGGCGAGGCATGAACTCCTTAGCATCAGGGATGCTTACTCAGACTACAACCAAATTCCCATGAACCCTGGAGACGAAGAATGCACATCGTTCATGACCGACCGAGGATTATATTGCCACAAGGCAATGCCCTTCGGTCTAAAAATGTAGGGGCTACCTATTAGAGGCTGGTGAACAGGATGTTTGAGGATTTGATTGGGAAAATCATGGAGGTATAAATGGATGACATGCTCGTCAAATTTGAGAAGGCTGCTGATCATGCCCGTAATCTCAAAAAGATGTTTGAGATCCTGAGGAAGTACCAGATGAAGCTCAACCCCCTCAAGTGTGCTTTTGGGGTCTCCTCGGGTAAATTTCTAGGTTTTGTTGTGAATAACAGGGGAATAGAAGCCAACCCAGAGAAAATCTAAGCCCTGTTGGACATGAGATCACCGACCAGCGTAAAGGAGATTTAGAGTCTGAACGGTCAGATAGCGACCTTAAGTAGATTTGTGTCCAAAGCCTCCGACAAATGTGCTCCATTCTTTGAGGTGCTGAAGAGGGCTAAGAACTTCAAGTGGACTGATGAGTGTGAGGCCGCGTTTTTACAGCTGAAGGAATATATAGGGCGCGCCCCGCTGCTGACCAAGTCAAAGGAGGGGGAAACTCTGACGGTCTACTTAGGAGTATCCCAGCACGCCCTAAGCGCGGCCTTGACAAGGCAAGAGGAAAATGGAGCACAGGTCCCAGTTTATTATGTGAGCAAGAAGTTGGTAGAGGCGGAAACTAGGTACACCCTAATGGAGCTACTCGCTTACTGTCTAGTAATGGCATCCGGAAAGCTACGTCCCTACTTCCAGACGCACAAGATTAAAGTCTTGACTAAGTATCATTAAAGCAAATTCTTCAGAAACCAGATACCTCCAGTCGGCTCATCAAATGGGCCATTGAAATTGCCCAGTATGACATTGAATTCAGACCGAGACCAGCAATCAAGGGACAAGCGCTGGCAGATTTCATCGTTGAATTTACCGGACCTGTGGACGATCAGGCTAAATCTTCTGAAGATCCGTATTGGGAGCTTTTGTAGATGGATCCTCCTGTGAAAGAAGTGCAGGGGTTGGAATTCTGTTGATCAACCCTGATGGGGGTAAGTTCCTTTGTGCCCTTAAGTTCGGTTTCAAAGCGACTAACAATGAGACGGAATATGAAGCTCTACTGGCGGGGCTCCGTCTAGCCAAGAGAATGCAGGTTGAACGGCTCTGAATATTCAGTGACTCGCAGTTGATAGTTTACCAGATAAAGGGTGAATACCAAGCCAGGGGATCAAAAATGGCATCCTATTTGTAGAAGGTCCAGGAGTTACTGGGGGCTTTCGAGACATTCGAGTTGAACCAGATTTCGTGTGCCCAAAACTTCCATGCAGACGCACTAGCTCGCCTGGCGACCGCCCAAGACACAGTTTGCGCTGAAAATATACCCGTGGAGTTTTTGCCTAAACCCAATACTGAATCCAGTGGGGAGGTGATGATTTTGACAGTGGCGACAGATTCATGGATGAGCCAACTGGTCAATTACTTGTAGAAAGGAAAGCTGCCAGAAGGCAAGATGGAGGTGCACCATCTGCGCATAAGAGCAGCAAAATACTGTATCTATGACGACGTCCTCTACAAAAGGGGTCTCTCAGCCCCCTTGTTCAGATGTATTGACGAGCCGGAGTGCACAACGCTGATGAAGGACATTCATGAAGGGCATTGCGGCAATCATGCTAAGGGACTCTTCCTGTCTCAAAAAGCGCTCAGACAGGGATTCTACTGGCAGACCATGAAGAAGGACGTCGTTGACTTGGTAAGGAAGTGTGATAAATGCCAGAGATTTTCCAAGATCCCCCGAGCACCTCCAGCCTATCTCCGACAGATAATCAGTCCATGGCCTTTCGCCATCTGGGGTATGGATTTGATCGGACCTCTCCCGTGGGCTGAGCGAGGTGCAGATACGCTGTTGTAGCAGTCGATTACTTCACAAAATGGGCAGAGACAAAAGAGCTGGTTGAGATCTTCACAACGAAGATCGAAAAGTTCGTGTGGGACAACATAATCTGCAGGTTTGGCATTCCCCAGCAACTTGTGACAGATAATGGGACCCAATTCACAAATGAATAATTCCAGGAATTTCGCAATAGTCTTGGCATCGTCAAAAGCTTCTTAGCAGTTTACCACCCTCAAGCTAACGGTTAGGTGGAGGCGATCAACAAAATCATTAAGCAGATCCTGAAGGCCAAGCTTGAGGCTAAAAAAGGAGTATGGGTGGATGAACTGCAGAAGGTGTTATGGGCTTACCGCACTACCGCTCACAGCACCACAAGGGAGACTCCTTTCTCAATGGTGTACGGGTTCGAAGCCATGATTCCTACAGAATTTGAAGTCTTCAGTCACCGAAGGGTAAGCTTCAACCCCGACAATAACGACCAACTCCTGGTCGCCAACTCGGACTTGCTTGAAGAATCGAGGGAAGCCGTAAGTCTTAAGGCATCTGTCTACCAGCAGAGGATGGTCAAGCATTACAACAAAAGGGCCCGGGTACGCCAATTCAAACAAGGTGATCTAGTACTACAAGAGGTCCTACCTGGTGCCCGAAAAACTAATGAAGGAGTATTAGGACCTAACTGGGAAGGGCCTTACATGATCCACGAAAGCCTGAAAAACAGAGCCTACCATCTGGCTGACATGAACGAGGCAATGCTGCCAAGAGCTTGGAACGCCATTCACTTAAGACCTTACTATACACGATCGTTGTATTTTCGTCACTAATCTATTACCTATGTAAAGCGAATAATGTACAGACATAATGAAAAATTACTTGTCAAGTATCATGAAATACCACTAACATAAAATGTCTATGTGTGCTCTTGTGTGTGAGGTACTCAACTAGAAAAGACAAAGCGCCAGCTTAAAGCTCTAACTTTCGATTGCCCTATAAGGGAAGAGGGGCTAAAACGGCCACGAGCCTGAGCATCTAATCTCCGCTCGATGATTGGCCTCCCCTTCCACACGGTCGCGCGCAAACAAGAATAAAAGGCTCCATCGACGTGACACTCAGCCCAACTCTAGCTGTAAATGCTCAGGCTTGACCTTGTGAGCGCAGCTGGAGAGGATCATTACGTTGTAAATGCTCAGGTTCCGACCTTGTGATCGCAGCCGAGGTTCTAACCTCTACAGCTCTCATTATAAATGCTCAGGTTTAACCTTGTGAACGCAGCTGGAGAGGTTCATTATACTGTAAATGCTCAGATTCTGACATTGTGAGTACAGCTTGAAAAATCCAACAGGTTATGAAGCTTAGGTTTCGACCCTGTGAGTGCAGTCCATTGTAGATGCTCAAGTCTAACCTTATGAGCGTAGCTGGCTGTATATGTTCGGGTCCCAACCTTTTGAACACAACCCCTTATCAATTCTGGTGACGATCGAAAAAACACGCGAACAGCCCCACCTGTTCTTCGTCTGGTTTCTTTTTTTTCTCAACATACTTCTCATTATCTATAATTGCCTTATATTGTGTGTATATGTGTATTGAATATGTCGCGACCACATGATAGCACAAGACAAATCTAATTATTTATCAGTCGGTTAATTTCTGCAAGCAAGCCAATCGGCCTATTATTCCTAATTGGGGTAGTATCTGTTCGACAGTAGAAGTCAAGTTATCCATTTGCCCTCTGAGATTCTTTGAGCTTCTTGTTTTCCGCTCTAGATTTCTGTTCACTTCCTCAAGAGAAGCCTTCTTTCCTGCCAGGTCGGAGAAGTCCCGACGTATCTTCATCATAGCCAGCGAAGCCTGAAAAGAGAGCGTATTAGCGGTATGCATGAGCGTAAGGTATAATTACAAAGTAAGGAATAGGACTTACAAGCACATTACAACGAGCGGCATAATCGACCAGCTGGTCACCACGAATATGCTTTTGATAGACATCTGACTTGTTGGGTCTTAGTAATGCTGGCAGCCAGTCCAACAAGTCATCAAAATATTCCCCTGCATTAGCCTCAAGGACTTGTCCTTCATCGGTTCCTCCTGTCATGACCGCTTTACCCTTGCCTTTGGACCTCAGACGCTTAGCAGGGGGCTCCGTGGTCTCCTCTTCCTCATCCTCATCCTCGGCCCCTGAGGGCCTAGCCGGCTCATCTCCAGAAATTGAAACTCCCTTCCCAATAGCATCCTTTGGTGGGGGTATGTTCTTCACGGTCTTCTTCCTCACAGTCTTATACTTCATCACAGGTTGTTTGGCAGATGGGGCGACCGTTGTGTCCGGGAGGTCTGCCGCCTGAACTAGGGGTTCCTTTGAGCCCGTTATCTCCACCTCAAGCTCCCCTGTCTCAGTTATTGGTGAGAGCGAGGGGGAAATCATATTAAGGTTCACCATTGTTTTGGGTTTCTTGGAGGTGGGGATAGAAGTTCCTTCACCAAATCCTGCAAAAACATATTGAACTTCCTAACTCTTTCATATTCCTACGTCCAAAGCCAATCTCAGAGGCTTAGTCTCAGCTCCAAATGCGAGCCCGTATTTTCCTAGGAAAAAATTTGAAGGAAAGTAATCGTCCTCAAGGTCCTTTACCTCCGCAAACCTCTTAAGTGCCTTTGTCTCCTCGTTTGAGAGATTAACTGACCCTTTGATGAAAGCTGCACACAAGGGGAGAAAGTGTTAGCAATAATGGGACATCGTGATGGTATATGTGTATGATCCAACAACGAGCAAAAGCGTGCTCACCAGGATTGTTGTTAAAGTCGAAATTGACAAGTTTCAGCAAAGACAGATAAGACGCGTAAAACCAACGGGACTTGTAATCCCCTACGTTTGACTTGCCAACCTTCTGTGACAGAAGCGCCTTGTAAGGAGAATTACGAGCGGTCATATAATAAATGCTGTCCCGTTTCATGGCCTGATGACTAGTAGTGGACTTAAAAAAGAAAAGGCTCTGGATTATATTCGAAGTCGGTGGAGGAATGCCGTTTTTGAGGAAGATACAGGCCAGGGTGGTTATTTGGGCGTAAGAGTTTGGCGTTAGTTGATAGGGAGCTATCTCTAAATCATTCAACAGGTCGATCAAGTATGAAGGGATTAGGAACCTAAACCCAGATTTCACATGTTGACGGCTGTTCGCTATGAACCCGTCAGGAGGATCAGCCGCATGGTCGCGATGAGCAGGGACCATGACGCGACACCCGGAAGGAAAATGGTATGCCTCAGCTACCGTCTTGAGCTCCTCAAGGGTCATCTGGGAGTCATGTTGGTAAAAGATCTGATTGGCAAAGGTCTCCTCTCGCCCAGAGGAACTCGGCGCATCCCCACTGCCCTAAGCGGTTGCGCTCGGAGAATCTCTATCCTATTGAGAAGAACCCCCCTCAGAGCTTTCTTCACTAGACATGACTCGACGATATCGGAGTCTACGACTTGACATCTACAAAAGAAGCAGCTAGTTAGGCCGCTGACAGCTGACCAGACTCAAAAAACAAGAAAGACCTAAGTCTACTATGCCTAAGCGTCAAACCGTGCGCCTAGGAAGTAATGAGGAGGGGGGAGGGATAAGGGTCTCATTTGATAAAGTCCTTCCCAGGATAGAAGAAGAAAGAAGGGAAAGAAGCAAGCAAAATTATTCCATATTCAATCTAGACCTTACCGGACCAGAGGCGATACGGAGACACTCCATCCTCTCTGGTCCAGATTCTCAGGCAAAAAAGTAAGATGCAATAGCCAGAGACAATAATAACGAGGACAATGTGAGTAGAGAGAATAAGTCTTACCTTGAATGTGGTGATGATCAGCGATTACGGATGAAGATTGGTGAACGGAGATGAAAAATCGAAACAGAGAAAGAAAGTAGTAAAGGAGTCTGTGATTCTTGAAAATGCCGAAAGAAGAAGAAAATGGGGCATCGTTTTCTTTTTTAAAATAATCAAACCCCAGTCGTTAGATCAAGACAGCTGTGTAACTGCCCCTAATCTGACGACGTGGCGTGATTCCCGGGATTTTATCATCATGCAGCATGTCAGTTGAGAGACGTGCATTAAATACGCACAGTGCGTGATGTGACCTGTAACCGTTGCCTAGGGAAGCTCCACATGGCCTGGAAATAAAGCGGAATTCAAAAGGTATTGTAACCGTTCCTATTTGTAATTGTTCCCGCCTAATCTGTTCGCTCTGGAATCTATAGCTTCTGGCCCTCTGAAAAACATCAAGAGCTAGAGGGCTTAATGTTATGGATAATTTAGCGATTAGAATAATCAGGTCCAGAAGGATCTACAGTGCAGGCCTATAGCCCATAGGCCTAATGATCAGCCATCCTTCCGGTCCACCTTCCTGACAAGGGGCCCGTTTATGATCACTTAGCCTGACCGTTGATTCTGACCGTAGGCGTCGAGTCTGAACGCTGGTTGTGACAGCTGACTCCATCAGCCATTCTGGCCGTTGGTTCAATCTGCCAGTCTATCCCTCAGTTCTGCTCGTTTAGTCTGATCGCTGGTCCTGATCGCTAACCGTTGGCTCTCATCGCTCAGACTGACCGTTGACCGCTAACCGTGTCCGCTAAGCCTATTCGCCAATTTATCCGCTATGATTGACCGCCTGTCTGTTCGTCGATTCTGTCCGTTTAAGATATCCGTCAAGAGGAGCCATTCATCAGACATGTCCACAAGTCCTTCTCGTCCAAGATAATCCGCCTAGATTGATCGCTAATCTCTGAGCGTGTCCGTATATTGACTCATTCACTCTCGATATTGCCTGCCTCATTGTCATGACTAGCTATAGAAATATTGACTCATAATCTGCCTTTCCAATCCTTCTGGTAGCCTGATTCATCAAACATTCATCTGTCTGCCAGATGAACTTGGTATTCCACCTGCTGGAAGATCCATCTCCGCCATGCTTCTCAGAGTCGCGAGTCCACAGAAGTCATAGATGCCATGCAAAATACAGCTCCAAAACGTGCCATACACGCTATATCAACCGGAAGCTATGATCAAGATCTCGATAGTCTATCATGACAAATTCAGATCAATCACTCAAAATCTCCCTTAGGCAGACCTCAGAAGTGACGGTTTCGGCAGCAATAAATATATTTTCGACCGCATTTAATGCACTGTCAGCCATATTAATTGAGATCCCGATGCATTAAATGCGGTTCATCATTGTAACTGTAGTCTACTATATATTCTTGTCTTATTCCATTTTACTATAGATCCTTCCCTTCCTCTATAAATAGGGGAGAATTTTCACTATAGAGAGAGGACGAGATTCTGAGTGCTGTTACTCCGCCAAAATAGTGAGAGAGTGAACAGTGGACGTAAACATCTTTTTAGGCCGAACCACTCTAAAAATCTCTTGTGTCTCTCCTCCTCGCCTTTGACCACTTTCCCCTGTTTTTTCCACTTCGCATGCAACCTACTAACAACCCGAAACTGCAGCTTGGGCCCAAAAACAACTTCGTTGACTAAGGAAACCGTTTTTCGACGTTAACACATAGCAACTTTCTGAATCCATTCGAAACTTGCGTAATACGATTCATTCGTAAAACTTTTATAAATATATAAAATTACAAAACAAATCATAAACCTACATAGTGTAAGTTAGTATACTCACCTCAAGTCCAAGCTTGCCAAAGAGCTCTAATGAGCCTCCCTTGCTCTGCTAGCTTGCGTTTCACCTACACAACATATTCATTTTCAAAATTTGCTAAATGGAACTACACAAAGCTACAAAGAGAGTTTCCAACACAACTAACTTTATTGAAAACCCTTTTGACTACAACTTTCACATATAAGTTCTAACTTAACCGAAACTTTAAGTTTTCGATTTTTTTCTACGAACCTTATTTATTATCACCTAGGAATACTTCGGTATGCTAGAAATAATATTTGGAGGTTGAAATGAAAAATCCCGATTTTAGACACCATTTAGCCGAACCTAGTGTGGGGACCAACCCCACATTTTTCTTCGCTTCGTTTTCGCTCCAGTCATCTCCCTATCTCTCATTTAGGTCATCCGTAAAACGGTTTTGAAAAATTCCAACTATAGATGGGTGAAACCTATGAAATACCCCTATTTTTTAATACTTTTTCATGCATATTTTTACCTCAAACGTTCAATAAGCTTAACTATTTCATATCTAATGTCCTTTCACTCAATTATGATTGAATACCCGATATTCATCAAGATGTTAAACAAGCAACAAATTATATAAATGAAATTTAATATTTATTAAAGTAATAATCAAATGTTATTTTTCTCGAATACTTTGTAATTTTAATCTTGAACTTTTGTTTAAATTATTTATAAAAAGAAATCTCAAGCTTGTTACATTTTATGAGATCATATATTCAACTAATATTCCAAAGTTTCCATCATTATTATGTCAAAAAATTATACTTTTTTTAAATAATAATAATAATATATTAAGCTTTAGAAGAGGTCACCCAGTGTGAAGATGGACGCATTTCAACTTGACCTTCAAACATGTCAAAAATCCTAATTCAGCCCAATCTGAAGCCCAAATTTTGGCCCACCAATTTTTTATCGGCATCCCATTTATAATGGGCCCAACTTTATCTATGTTACTCAATTAAAAAGGCTTTTTTTTTTATACAACATGGGGCTGTTTATTTATTATCTTTATTACTCAATTAAAAAGTCCTTTTTATTTATTATCTTCGTTACTCAATTTAAACGATTAAGTGCTCAATATATACTCTTTAATTACAAAGGAACTGATTTATTACATAAGGGAAACCTATAAATATCAATGGCATTGAACAGTAAATCGAAATTAGTAGTCTACACTATACATTAATCAACAATTAGTGGACATACTCCTCTTCTGTTCAATCTCTCGTATCACACACACTTTTAATAATTACTTTCCCTTAAGTTCAAATTATAGTAAGTACTAGTTTGAGTGTTTATATGTAATGATATTGACCTCAACTTCTTGTATGTTTTTTCATAATACTAGAGACTATTTGAGCTTTTTTTCTTCCCCTTTGCAATTTGGGGAAGGGAATTTAATATCAACACGGCTTCAACTCAGTGAATAGATGTGATTACCATCAACCTATGTCTATGAGTCTGCCATCACAGACTAATTGAGTTTTTGGAGGCAACTACTAAAGATAAATAAACTTTATTCATGATTTATTATCTATAAAAACCAGTTGAAAAAAAAAATCAAACTAGATCGATCTCAAACAAAATTTAGGAATCAAATTGTTACTAGAACTGGAACTTAATTCTTCATTCCATTCAAGGAATCAAATTTTACTTTCAATTTTTTTTGTTTCACTAAAAGTTAGTACTCTTTTATTTTTATTCTCAATGGTGAACATGTAACTGGAGAAGGAATGGAAAGTTATAAAATTGGTAGGGGCCAATAACATGGGCTGAACTCCTTAGAAAAACCAAGAAAAAAAAAATTAAAAAAATAAAATAAAATAAAAGGGATAGGATTATTAGGGCCCACAAAAACACATGCAAAAACTATTTAAAAAAAAATATACAAATTGAAAAGGAATATTTAAAACAAAAAATGAAAAAGAAGAAGAAGAAGATATGAAGAGAGGGACAGAGGGGGGGAGAGGGAAGGGATGAGAGAATAGAACAAGCGCGCTTTAAATGCGGGTGGCAGAGAGAGAGTAGGGTCAGCAGCGACTTTGGTTGAGGACAATGACAATGTCAGCCTCTCTCTCCTTGATGTGATACCTCACTATCCCTCTCTCTCTTTTTTCTGTCTTCGCTTTTACCCTTTTGTCTTCTTTTTCACCGCCTACTTATCATCCTTCTCGTACTTTTTAATTTTAACAAAAAAAAAAAAAAAATTCCGTTATGATTTTGATGAAATATCCGTACTCAAAGTTTGTTTAGTAAACATTAATCGAGTTAGAAAACTGTTGGGTTTTAAGAGTTAAAGATTCGACTAATATACTGATTTGATAAATATCCTCATCAATGATAATTTTTGAACCGGTTGTATTGGAAGAGTAGTTATTAAATAATATCTCAGAATTTTTATTAATTGATAATCTTACTTAATCAGTAAAGTAGATAAATTCAGTATTAACAAGTATGATTTAGATAGCAATTTCTTATATGTGAGAGGGAAAACAAATTTTAATATTTTGACTTATGCTTGTTCATAGTCTTCAGTGTACAACTTTACTTATTAAGTTTTTAGCTTTTTCAATGTACCACTTCTAATGATAGAAGAGGTGCTTAGATTAAGGATACATTTTTCAATGGAAATTTTACTGAGAAAAAATGGAACTTCATTTTTGATAGATGATTATATATAGTGTTTACTAAAAATGGTTGGAAATGATCATATTACATGAACCCTTGACACAAATTAGAAACTAAGTTTATGCTTAAAAAAAAAAAAATTAATTCTCGTCACTCACCTAAGAAATTAAGTTCCACTTTTTAATTCTCTTTCAACTGATAGTTCATTCATTTGACTTTTATTTATGATTAGTTAATGTACCCTAAAAGCCACCGATGAGAAGTCTCATGTAGTTGTATTGATTTTTAAAGGTGAGGTATAGTCTCTACGTGACAAATTAGTCTTACACTTCAAGGAATGCATTGAAAGTTTATATTTTCATAGCTAAGAATTATTACTATGGGCCATATCAAAAGTTATCCTATACATCAAGGCTGAAACTAGAAGATTGAAATTGATGGCGAAGGGTAAAAAGGTAGCTAATAATGTCTACTCGTGTAGGATGAGGACGCAAGCGAGTACGTTCGTTAAATAATTATAAAAATAAAAAATAAAAAGCACTTATACCGTAACACTTACCAGAAATTGTAAATAATATTATATATGAAATGTTTCTTCTTAATATAATTACTTATATATGAATGGAAGTGTAATAAATATAGAAATTCTAAAAGTGAATAAGAATTTGCTTGCACCCAAGGAAAACAGAAGACTTAAAGAAATGTGAGGAAACTTGTATTACTTTTACAATATTCTCCATTCGTAAAGAGAAATTAACTAACAAAAAATCTTGTGTCTTTTTGCGATTGACATAAATCCATAAATATATACATTCTTGCAACAGGGTTTATCGTATAAAACCACATTTTCAAATTCAGCAAAATGACTTGGAAACATGAAAATATCAATTGTGTAAAAGTAGGAAAATAATGCTCCCAAAAAACTATATATTGTTTTTTTTATTTATATTCATTTTTAATGGTTTTATGAATTATATTATATTAACTACCTTCTCATGTTAAGGATTGAAAAGTATATCAATTTTTCTTATAAAAGGGCAATAAATATTTACAACCAAAACCTTTAATACACAAATAATTATAGATACTTATTTTTTTCAAAAACTTTGCAAGGGTCATGGCCCCTGCTAGTCTTAAGAGTGGTCCGTTTCTGTTATGCATATTAGTGGTAAACAATACATAATCAAAATTCATATTTATCCTAATATTTTTTATATTTAAAAAGAATAAATGCAATTTACTTCATATTTAAATTACGTCATTATATATTAACATGATCATATCACAAATTTATTATAATAATTTGAGCACATTTTCTTCCAAGTTTAAGACAAAATAATTCCAAATATATTATAAGTTTTGCTGGTAATTGTATAATTTTTATTAAAGTTAAGGGGTCCTTGAGAACTACAAAGCTATACAACGACTCATCGAATTATTATTCAGTTTTTATATTCAAATTTTTAAAACATTTGAGTTTAATGACATTGACAAGAAAAACCCAGAATTCTATTCTACTAGTTCTGTTCCAATAAGACATGCATGCATGCATGCATGCATGGGTACACATATAAATCAATCATACGGTCATTATAACCTTATGATAGCTCCACTTTCTTACTTTTGGTCATGTCAGAAGGAAAAAAAAGGAAAAAAAAAGAAAAAAGGCAGAGAGAGAGAAAAGCATTGGGGCAGAACCCCAAAAAATAAAATATAATAAACATTAAAAAAATACCCTTTTCCTCTCTCTAACTTTTGTTACAATCTACTTTTTCTTTTTTTTTTTACTTTATTGTTTTCTGTTTTATTTATTTATTTTGGGCTCATCAATCATAAAGCAATCGATTACAAAATCATTTCCTAGTTGCCTCTCACATCACACCAATCTTTTCTGTTTTCTACTTGGAAAAGTCCTGTTTCCTTCTGCCCCCATTTGCATTTATTGCCCTCTCTTTGGAGATATGGGCCATCTAGGGCTACGACACTACATTACATTACACACCATCACCACTAGCATCACCCTCCTCGTTCAAATTCACTCTCATGCTCTCATTTGTCAACTTCAAAGGGTACAACTTCGTTCGAAGCGTCAATGCGTGGGGTAATAATATTGTGCTTGTGTATTGTTAGTATCTAAGAAACCGCTAGCGTTAGGTGGCCGGCAGTCCGACATCTAACTATTTGGGCTTCTAGTCGATGACTAATCATCGTCTAGGTGGTTTGACTAACGATTAACGGATCATCAATTAAACTTGATCAAACACAAAAAAGAAAAATTACGAAAAAAAAGGACAAATACAAACATAACAAACCTTTAATTGACGTCTAACGATTTGGGTGTTTAGTTGGTAACTAACTACTGTTTAGACGGTTTGACTGGCGGTCAACGAATCGCCAATGAAACTTAATCAAACATGAATAAAAAAACACAAACAAAAAAAAAATCGTAAATGCAAACACAACAAATAACATCTCAGAGATTTGTAAGGCTACAAAAACATATACAAAAAATGTAAATTTGCCAAAAAAAAAAATTACTAGTGCGAGAAACAGATGCAATGACAGCAAGATCGGTGAAGATGAGGAACGATAGCATTTGATCGAAAACTCGCAAGGAACGTCGATGTTTGTTGCAATTGGTGACTGGTGGGGATTTGAGATTGACTAAGCAAAAGAAGAGAAGGAGAAGCGATAAGTTCATGACTAGTGGGGACTTGAGATCAACTGAGAGAGGACAGTTCTAAGGTAGACAGTGACAAGTTAGTGGCTAGTGATTGGCAACAAGTCAATTTCACTGGTGATGAGGTAGAATGAAATGGTTTGAGGGTTGAAGCTATAGTTAGTTTCTTTAATCATTTTATACAGAAATCAAAATGGAGTTACTCTGGGTTCCCTTAAATAACTTTAGTTTTTATTTTTTCAAAAAGTTGAAAACCACAAAATGGCCTCATTTTCAAAAGTGCAAAACGACGTCATTTTGGACCCTGATTAAAATAATAATAATAATAATAAAGTTTTAAAAGCTTAATCTTCAACCTTCGAACCACCAAACCAATCGAACCTTAACCCCAACCTTTGAACAACAATGTCGTTTTACCGGTCGCACCAGTCGACTGTTGACATTGAACATGAAGAAGATGAAAAAAAGTCTAGTCAATCGCCTAATAGCATCGATTTGCATAAAATCAATGTGCTGTCCAGCCTTTTTAAAACATTGATGTTGTTGTTGGTGGTGTGGATGACGTTTTTCTTTTATCTTCTGTTCTTTTAATCTGTTTATTACATCATCTGTTTTTCATATCATGAATTATACAATTTCTTCACCCTTGTGTTTGTCCCACAGTTATATACAGCTAGCCCTTTTTTCATTTCACTCTTGTACTACACATCTTGGTTAAAATTCTCATTGTCCCATCAAGTACAAATTTGCTTAATTACTTGCTCGAGTATATATTTTATAGAGTTAATTCTCATAATATATATAATCCCATACAGATTGGCTGAAGCGCCTCTTAGGATTTATAGATATACTGGATTCCTCAGTCACTACAAGAAAAAGGAAGATTTATGACACAAAACAATTAATGATACATGATTTTTAAAGAGAGAAATATATTATGATATTTTATTTAAGAAAATTATTAAGAAGAAATGACGATTTTTAAAAATTATTATGAAATCATGATGGGTTTTAAAATAAAATAAAACAGAAAGGAGCAAAATATTGGCATTCCAAACAGTGATTGCTTAATGGACTGGAAAATTTAGAGAGATAGACATTCCAAAACTCTCCACTAGAATTTAGAGGGACTTCATCAAGACTTCAAAATTTAAGATTGAACTGAAAAATATATAATTTTTAGACACTTCTTTCTACAATTGATCAGCTCATTATATTACACAAATGAGTAGAGTAATTTTCTTTTATTAAATTTTTGGTGAAAGGGTAGTTGGAATTTGTACTAGCGTTGGTATATATATGGGAGGTACACCGTACCTTATATTCTATATATGGTGGTCTTTGTTGCTCATTTGAACCCACTTGTCAAAGGGTTGATAATACCTCACCCTGGCCCTAGTTAGTTTCTATCCACCAATTTATCTTTTCACAAGGATCCTAGACTTTCAAATCTCTCTCTCCCTGTCTCTGTCTTTACCTCTCCCTCTCTGTATAGTTAATTGAAACAACAAGCAACTACCAATCTCTTCTATAGGAAAAGCATAGGACAAATAGTATCTTAAAGCCATGTGATATTTGCATTTCTGGGACTACTTTAAACAATTCTTTCTTTGTCAACTCAATTGGTATGTTCTTTCAGTGTTAATAAATTTATGCACATGCTCCAAGTAAGGATCCTAAAGTTATATGTACGTATGTTCTAAGAGCGTATATTGTAACAAATTATAATAATCTATTAATTTTTATTGAATCTAATTATATTTGATGCATTGAATAAAAACTGAAAAATATTAATTGTTTCGGTATGTTTACTTAGACCTTAATTTAAGAAAAAAGAATTGAATAGAAAGTTCTTATGTATTTGAGATATATAATTTCATTAGAGTTTGAAAAATGACACTCAACCACTTAAATGAGTTTTAATAGAATATAAGAATATAAATAACCAAGTTTGCCTTTTATTATTAGAATGTCATTTTCCTTCTTCTTCTCTTCGAGCTTTGGTAAGATCCAAGTATTTCTCTTCTTCTCTCTAAGCTTTGGTCAGATCAAATCACTTTTCCACTCATTGTCTCACTGGCTTGCTCTACCTGCTGTCTCGTTAGACGGTTAGAGCTTGCTCGAACTGAAAAAGCAATTCTTAGACACAAGCCTGCACTTCGTGCGAATAGACAGTTTGTGTGAACTGTCATGTGAACAAAGACAATTTTGTCTTAATAAATGTTGAACATTGTTTTAGTACCATTATACCCAATTTAATAGTTCAGTGTCATTTTTCAAACTCTTCAACATTTTAGTGTCAGATCTTTCAAATATATATATATATATATATATGTTAGTGCCATAAAAATAAGATTCCTATTTATTCTTGAAAAACACTAAAATTTGTCAATAGTATCTTGATAATATAAATATAAATTTACTATTCACTTTTTAAATCATGAACGTGTATACTTACGATATGCCCCATCCATAATCATATTAAGCTTATTAAGTCAGTCAATAATCTTTAACAAGTTTATTGTTGAAAGGTTAACCTGAATTGGCATCGAAAATGACAAAACAGATTGATTTATGGAGTGGAAATATTGGGTTCTTGAGACTGCCAACTTCAAGAGGTCATTCTTGTGGTCCTACCAAGAGCATGTGAATATGTCTACATGAATATATATATCACCACATTCGTTGGCAGAACACTGTCCATTTTCATGCTTATAACATTGGCTTTATGTGCTAGGCGCAATTATAATATGGGCTCATGAATATTTATGATGTCTACCCTGGCTATTATTTTAGTTTATCCCTTTCATACATATATTTTTTAAAATAAAAACAAAATAGAAGACAGAAGTCTATAAAAAAAAAAACAAACGTCTTGACTCTCATGATATTTCACTGATACCATAAACTTTATCAGAACCATCCAAATTTGAACGGTTAAAAACTATCAAATTGTACTTATCATCAACCATTGTCGGTAACATTATTATGCTTGTAAATTAATTAGCTAAACCAGAGAAAACAACAATACATTGTTTTTAATGCCAATATTTAAATTTAACCATTTTTTTTCTGTTTTAAGTTACTTTGTACCGGCCAATGTTAGATCTGTATTTATTTATTTATTTATTATGTAATAATTTCTAGTCTTTTCACCCACACGTTTGGTAAAGTTTTAGTACACAAAAATTTCAGGCCTTGTTGGGTATATTATTGTGGTACTAGCAGTAAAGTAAATGGAGTAGATTCCTTGTTGAGTACTGTTTTTTCTATGGCCTATGCAACATTTTATTGTTTCTTTTTTCGATTGGTTCCCTTTAAGATGATGTAGCTTTTTCTATTCCCATAAAAAAGTAGTAAAGAAAAAAACATATACAAAAGCAACTTTATGGGTTTTACATCATAATTAAATTAGAAAAGTATTTTTCATTTTTTGTTTTTGTCATCATTATAACTTTTATATTACATATACCTAATTGCTGTTGGCCCAAAGACTAGTACTGGAGAAATGGTCCCTCCAATAATAATTTGAAACTTTATTTCATTCCAATTTACATACGTTTAATTTTGAGCTTATTTTCTGGTTAATATCCATCTATATATAATCCGTTTTGTTATGACATAGTAGCATTGTTATTGGTGGGATGTACTCTTATATATATATACATATATATATATTATATTTTAACTTCTATATACTCAGAACTTATCTCATCCTTATTCACCAGCTAACACAAATTAAATTAACTATAGTTCCCTCTATAGGGTTGGTTGAGAGGGATCCATCTCTTAACATTCTTGATTTCTTAAAAATTTTAACAAATTGGCCCATATATTTCTTTAAAACGTGTTTTCTTTTCATTTTCTAGTAAACTAATTAATCACATACTTTAAATTTGTTTAAGTAAAACTTTAGAACAATTATGGATAAACCAATTGTAATTCCCCTCTCGTCCACACATTTAGACAAATCATTCCATTCCTGATTTTTCAAAAATTTTAGTCCAAATCCCAGGTTATTTCCTTTCTCTTTGTTTTTATGATCTGTTTTTAAGGACACGTTATGACAAGCAATTAAGGTACAAATAATCCTATATTAACTAATGGTCTACTTAATTAGGCAAAACTGAAATCAACATTATGCAGATAATCGACTAAAAGTTTAATAGACAAGCTCTATGAGATTTAGTTAAACTTTTTATAGAGGTTTACCAAATCAATGCAAAGTGTACAACACGTATTGTGTTTGAAGGATTAACTACTAATGATAATATCTTTACTTCCTTCAGATGTAGATAAAATAGCATCAAATTGATGAAGTAATAAAATCTTATGCTTCACAAAGTTATACAAATGCTGAGGTTGAACGATGAACAAAAGCTCATCACCAGCCAAGAAAAAATATAGAAATTTTTTTTTTTTTTTCAAAAAAGAAAATTACAGTGAATTTATTAAGTATGTTGGATTCAGTGTTTCCTCAAAATTAGCTTTCTTTTTCCGTACTTTACCATTATAAAAAGTATTTTTGTCTGGTTTTAAACAAACTATGAAACGAAGATAAAGTCATAAAACTATGTTAACTTATATGTAAAGTCATAAAACTATGTTACTGATGTGAGAAAAAAAAAGGTTTTTCGCATGTCAAAAAAAAAAATTCAAAATTATCTCTCTCTCTCCCTCTCTCTCTCTCTCTCTCTCTCTCTCACACACTCACCCGCAAGGTCACACATGCACATAAAACATAACAGAAATGGTACGTATTGATACAGAGTACTTATTATTTAATACAAATGCCAGAAGAGAACTTAAATGCCCGTGACAGTAAATATAAATATAAACATGATACACACACGCATGTAAAGGAGCAACAAACAGGCAAACAACCATGGATAGCAAACACACATAGAACTGAAAATAATAGTACTAAGTAATAAATAATAATATATACTACATTTAAGTATTATATTAATTGTATTATGAGGAAAAAGCACTGTACATGGTTTGCAGGAAACATTAATTTTCATGAACTGATAATGTTTCACTTGAAATTGAAAAAAAAAAAAAAACCACGCTTTTAAGATAAGAAAGTTTTAAAATACAATATAAAGAAACATCTTATAAATGTTTCTTTTATACCTTATGATCTAGCAGAAACACATGTTATTACATGATTTATTATTGATTTAGATTCTATTAATATTCAGTACTTTTATATAGTTATTGTCTCGCTGTTTGGAGATTATTTCACTAATCTTCTTTTAGTTTTTACTTATTAAACTTTTTAGCGTTCGAATTTGCATGATTGATAGAGTCTAATGAACATAACCTGACTCACTTAAATATTACCAGACTTCTAATATAATAGCATCAACTCATTGACATATGGGGCCCTCCTAATATGCGCTTTAGCATAATCATCAATATCAAAATTTACCAAATATCAATCATTTATGTGATTTTTGTCGAGTTATGTAACCTGAACCAAAACAATTGATTTTACAATCAAAACAAACTATAATAAGATCTAAATAAATGATTATAAAATTTTAAATTCGCATAAAAAATAAAATTTGAATGTCACTCATCTGACGAGGGCTCATCATATATATATATATATATATAACATAATATTAATATATATATAACATAATATTAGTACGTGCATATCTGGGGCAAAGTCAATAATATACGTTTCTTTTTCTTTTTGATGATCTTTTCTTTTGTTTTTCTTACTTTGTTTCTGAAAAGGAATATATTGGAGAATGAAAGTCTCCGTTGATTCTGCTTCTGCACATCTTTTTGACTCTCTCTCTCTCTCTCTTTTTTCTTCTCTCTCTTGATAAAGAGAGTAATATAAATTTCAACATTCTTGTGGTGGGTCAGAAGCAGAAGCAATTATAGTCTCATCACCAGCTGTCTACTTTAATGGTATATTGAGTTATATTTTGCTTTTAGAATTGGACCCACCTGTGTGTGGAACTCTTATACTACTTTGGTAATTTATCTTGCGACCGAGAAAGAGAAAGAGAAAAAAGAGAATGAACAAACATATCATCCTCCAGCTTTCCTGATTCCCAAAACCCTATACAGCTTTTCGGGAAGTTTTTTTTTTTTTTTTTGTTTTTTTGTTTTCTTCTTTTTCTAATATATAATTTGATTGTGGAGTTGACCTAATTTAACAGTTCTGTAATGTTACCGAGGTAGCTGATGGTTATCTTCTAATGTTCATAATTAGATGGTTTCATGATTAATACAATTAGCGTAATAAGACTCTTATAATAAAATATTAATTTATAATTAAGATATTATATGTTATTTGAGGCTTAAGATAATGTATGATATAAAAATGTGATATCATCATCCATTGTAGTTTAGTAGCAGTAAATATTTATTTAATTTGTTTTGAATTGCTTCACAGCATACGTCATAATGGAAAAAGAAAAATCACAAACATAAATCTATTATACAGGAGAGATTACCAATGGCAAAAAAAAAAAATTAACAATAGTTTATTTGGGTTTTTAGTTCTGTAGTAACTAGAGAGATTCCTAAAATTTACCAAAAAAACACAAGACATATAGAAAAAGTTACTTGAATTGTTTCTTAGATAATAAATAATTTTGTTAAAGAAAAATGTTATGGCACATGTTAAGAATTAAAAATAAATAAATGTTTAATTTCTTAAAATTCAGAATTATGTATTAATATATTAAAAGAATAAATATAAATGATCTAATTTAATTTTTTTGAAAGATTACTAAATACCGGCACATATTAGAAAATGATACATTATATATATATATGAGTAGAGTAAGTATTTATACTCAAAACGTTTCTACAAAAGCATTTCTAAATGCCTCTTTCATTTTATTTGAAAAACGTATGAATGAAATCATGGAAGAGCTTTCGTGATTCCCAAAAACCAAAAATAGCTTTTAGGGAAGCTCTGTTTTCTTTCTTGTTCTTCTTCTTTGGTTTCATTGAAATTTTCAACAAAAGTAAATATGAGTTGCATATAAAAAGCAAAGATAAGTATCTTTCTCTAAAGTGACTCATGTCCCCTCCTTTTCTTATAATTTATTTCTCCTCTCTCTCTTCTGTCTTCTCACTTGCATTTCATGAAGGAATATTTCAAATTATTCCATTCATTTGATTGAAATCCAAAAATAACTTTACGGTTTTAAAGTAAAAAGAGGGAAGTTTTGCTAGTAACTCCATGGATTTTATATACTTTTAAGAACTTATAGGGGTTGTTTTTCTATTCCAGTCAATCATGAAAGTGATTTTTGAAATCTTTCTTAAATATAAATATTAGTTTTTTTTCTTCCTTTTTAAGAATATGGTATCTAAAACGTTTTAAGAATGAATTTTTCTATTTATTATACAATTTCAAAACTCAAATCAAAACAAGGAAAAACAATTTTGAATTTGAATATAGTGCATGTTTGTATATCGTAACAAATATGTTTTTGGATACCAAGAATACAATAAAAGTTTTTGAACAAGTTGTGTTAGAGGTCACCCTTACTTGAGCTAGACAACGTAGGAATAATTGCACATTGAAAAGTTAAATGAATAAAAGTGTTTATACATGGAGAGAGCAAGTTTAGATGCTATACTAATTCTATGTAATTACAGTAGTAATATACAACCCAAAAAGTTAGGTGGTGTTTATTTTTTTTTACCTTAAGTCTTATAAGAATTTATTTTCCCTTATAAGAAGTTATTTTAAGTGATAAATTAATAAGACTTTACAATTATGGTGTGTTTACTTCATGGATTAAACAAAAGGAATGGGGAATGAGATTGATTGATGTTGTTTACTTGCTTAAAATCTATTCCGTAATAGGAATGAAAATGTGGGCTCCACATCAATTTGGGGTTGTGGAATGGGAATCCCATTCCCCCCAACCCACTTGGGAATCTCATTCTCATTCCCTTTGTCAAAATAAAATGTCTCTTATACCCTTTTTTTTTTAAAAAAAAATCTATTTATTTGATGTTAAAAAAAAAAAAAACTACATATTGTAATAAAAAATTGCGCATTATTAATTTTTCATCATCAATTTCTTAATTATCATGATGGACTAATAAAATAATATGTAATTTTTTTTTATTATTATATGTAGTTTTTTTATTTAATATTAAAAAAAATTACATATTATAATAAAAAACTACACACCAAGTTAGTAAACTATTAAAATAATATTAAGTTTTTTTATTATAATATGTAGTTTTTTATTTGATATTAAAAAAAAGAGCATATTATAATAAAAAACTACACATTATTATAATTAATCCATAATTTTAATTAAGGGTATTTTTGTAACTTATAATTAATTCATTCCGATTCCAAAGTAAAGTAAACAATTTAATGGAAATAATATTGATTCCGATTCCGATTCCTGTAGTTGAAGTAAACAACTTATATGATTCCGATACTTCATTCCGATTCCAAGTCGTTCCGATTCCAGATCATTCCGATTCCTATTCCGATTCCTCCAAGTGAAGTAAACGCACCATTAAGGTATTGATTTTTGTTTGTTTTTCCATTTAGGATTCCAAAATTTAAATATTAAGTGATCGAACAATTACTATTATATCATTTTTCTTATAAATAATAATTTTAACTATTTATAAATAGATTATTATTATTTTGAGATATTTTAATTTTTAATTTAAATATTTAATATTTTAATTATTTTATTTTATATAAATAAAATAATATTTTAATTTTAAAAAAATAAAATAAACAACGGACAAAGTCGTCCATTGTTATTGGTGCAAGAGGTCGACAACCTCGTCTCATTCAAATGGGAGGAGGTCGGCCTCCTCTTTAGCCAAACGCAGGGAGTAGGTTGGTCGGCCTCTTATGCTAATCTCTTACTGATCGATGGTAGCGACGGTAGGTCTTAGGGAGGCTAGATTTTAGTGTTAGGGTTAGATTAGGGTTAGCGTTTGAATTTGATTAAAATTGGGGATTTCTTTTGTTAGGGATATTTTGGTAACAATATAATAATAAGAAGAAGTTATTTTGAGAAAATAAAGTTTATTTATTGAAAAAACTCTTGAAATTTTATCTTTTTAAATAAAATATTTTTCAACTTAAATTAAGATATAAGTTAAAAAAAAAAAAACAAATTATTTTAGTGAAAATAAGTCTTATTGGAAAAAAAAAAGAAAAAAAAGACAACCCCAATATTAAAATCAATCAAAAAATGACATATTTGTACATGTCATGTCATTCACTATATCATCCTATAATTTATATTATGACTAAATCATAGTCATAAATTCGTGTTGATTTTTAAACTAATTCTTTTATATACCATTATTTATATAATTATGAAAGGAGTTATCTATCTTTTTTCCTAATTTTTCTATTTTGCAAACATTTTATTTTTGTGGATGTTCGGATTGGTATCCATTTACTACTAACTAAAGATCTTATATAAGAGTATGGTCCATATGAAGTCTCACAACCCAATCAATTACTTTATGGATAAATTTTAAAATATAATAATTGAAAAACAAATACAAAAACTAACAAATTATAACTTGGAGTTTTGAAGACAAATTTAAATCACGAATCAAACGCACCTAATTGATTAACTCAGACTTGATTATTTTTGGTAACGTGAGCCACATCATACTAAAGAAAGTTAACAGAAATGCTTCGCCAATGAAATATTTCTGTCTTTCACATAGAAATAGAAATTTGGAAGGAGTACATGTTAGGGTTGGCTTTTGCTCCAAAGAGTGATGGTCAGAATTCACATCCAGGTTACATCTTTATATCCTATTTTGAAAATGAAAGCATATATATAGATATATGTATGTATATATATATATATAAGTAAGTGTACATTCATTGAGCCAATTGTATCTTGACATTTGGCAAAAGAACATAATTAAATTGACTGATCAGAAATATCAAAGATATTTTGAATGTTATCTTACTCAAATATATGTGGAATTTTAGCACATATTTCAATGGCAGATACTAGCAAGGAAGATATATGCTGACAGAATTAGTTAAGAAAAAAATTACAATTAGTCCATTCACAACATATGAAATACTGTATTCAGATACAAAATCTGACACTAATTGGTTCAGAAGTTTAAAAGGTTTTTGACAAAATTAAGAGCCATAATCACGGTAGATAATAACTCTTACAATAAGAGATGAGTGCCTGTACAATTTATGATTTTATAGAAAAATATGAAACTTCAAGTTCTATTATGAATATAAAAGGAATAATGCATAACATTATTTACAAAAGAGTGAATACTTAAATTCAATGATGATTTACTAATGGGAAAATCCTAAAAAGCCCCCTGAAAACGAAAATAACCTCAATTTACCTCAACTTTTTAAAATATTAGTTAAATAACCCCCTACCGCCTTCCAAAAGCGGTTTTCATCCAAATGTCTAGCGGTTTTGTAACAAAAATGATAAAAGACCAAAATACCCTCATTATATTAAAAAATTAAAAAAATAAAAAAGTAATCAATTACCAAACCACCCATTCATATCCAAAATAAAAATTTTTAGAATTTACAATTAAATTTATATAAAAATAAATAAATAATTACAATTTTAAATATTTAAAATAATCATTATTATTAAACATAAATCAAATAAAAAAATTTCCATCAGATCACAACCATTTATCAGATGGAATTAATTTTAAAAAATAAAAATTAACAAAAATTAAATAAATTAAATAAAAATCCAAAAATTAAACACACAAAATTGACAAATTAAAAAAAAAATAAAAATAAAAAAACAAACCCAGGCATCTGGGTTTGTTGGGATGATCCAGGCACCTGGGCTTGTTCAAAAATGAACCCAAGCACTTGGATTTGTTGAAGATCAACACAACTAATTTGACAAATTAAAAATTAAAAAAATTGAAAAATTAAAAAAAATTTTAAAAAAAATCCAAATGAAAAATTTGACAATTAAAATAAAAAATAGAAAACAAACCCGGGCCTACGTCTGGGTTTGTTAAAGGGACGAACCCAGACACCTAGGTTTGTCAACATAATAAACCCCCTAAGCACCTGAGTTTGTTGAAGAACAAACCAGGGCACCTGGGTTTCTCTATCACCAATACTAAACCTCAAACAATCACCCCCATTAGCTACGGCAAATGCAAGTGAACTCACAACACCCAGCTTTTATACACCCAAAAAACAACACCCATACTTCATCCATACCACTCAAACACCACCACACTTCTCTGCAACCAAACACAAACCCAAAAAAATACCCAGATCTTCAATCACCCACATCAACGATGACGAACCCAGATGAACCCACACCACCCAGACAACACTTACACTTCATCCGTACCCATACAAACACCACGACAAACCCTTCCAAAAACCACGACAGACCCATTATCACCACCACACACCCATACCCATATAATCCAAATAACACCCATCCTAACCCATAAACCCGACAAATTTATCAACACATACAGAGAGAGAAAGAGAGAGGGAAAAAAAAGGGAAGACATTCAGCTCGTGGCTTCTAATGAGGAATCGATTATCAAAGTCTCTGGGTTAAACATGGGTCATTCGACGATGGTTCATTCAATGATCCGAGTTTGGAACCCAGATCTGATCGGCAAGCCACAATGACAGAAAGAGGGTGAGAGATTGTGAGGGAGAGAAAGAGAAACAATGAAAGAAAGTGTAAGAGATTGTGTGTGTGTGTGTGAGAGAAAGAGAGAGAGAGAGAGAGAGAGAGAGAGAGTGAAAGAGAGGGTGAGAGTCATAAGACCATAAGAGACTGAGAGAGGGGGAGATTTTGTATTTTTTTTAAATTTATTTTTAAGTGGTTTTTATTTTTTTTCTTCTTTTAAAAAAAAAACAAAATTAACCCATTATATTTAATCTAGATAGAATCCATCTCTGTCATTAAGGTCAAATGACCCTTTCACCCTCCAAAATAATGGCTCCGTTATTTTATTGACAGATTCACTATTACATTTAACAGTTGGACTGTTTTAGATATTATTTTCAAAACCAGAGGTGGTTTGATATTATTTTCAAATCCAATGGGTAAAATGATAATAACAGTTTATTAATTTATGTATGACACTTTTAGCAAGTTGAGTTGGAATTAAGATCCTTTCTTATGTTAATACCAATAGATCTAGTGTCATTTCTCTAACTAAAAAAAAAAAGAAAAATCAATGGTATAGGTTTATTTTCCTATGTTAATTCAATTATTTAAGTAGGATTAACTGTTATGTAAAATATAACTAAATTATAATCTATGTAAAAGTATTGATAATTAGTTTCAAACATATAAATGCATAATGGAAATCCCTTTAGAAAAACCATATAATGGAATGTTAAAAAAAAAAAAATTAAAAAAAAAAAAGAACATACATATAGGTTTTCATTCTTTATTATTATTTTTTAACTCCTTAAAACATGGAGGAGGAGGCCCCTTTTCCTTGTACATTTAGACACTCTTCTCAATAGCTTTTTTTTTTTTTTAATTATTATTATTTTTATGGTTGGTACAAGTTCAGGAATCAACTGAGACTAAATGATATAAGACCCTAGGTGCAACTCGAAGAATAACTCCTATACGGGAGAGAGTAATTCACATAAAGATGAGAGAAAAACTCACGTTTATTACTTCTAAGTATAGAACGAGAGGGAGTAACTCATACAAAAATGAGGGAAAAACTCACATTTATTAGTGGGAGGGTACTTATGGGTGTAAAACCTATGACACACAACGCATAAGGCTTTGCTTTTTGCCAATGAGGCACAAGCCCAATTACCTTCTCGATAGTAGTTTTTTCATTATTTATAGCATATGTTTATATAATAATTCCTTTTTTTTTTTTTTTTAATGATTGATACTAGCTTAATATATAATTAGGATTAGTAACGATAAGCGTTATAACGCGGCTTAGGGATCAATTTTTAAAAATAAGAGGGTTCAATCCATAAAGAGTAGCGGGGCAGGCAACCCATAAATTATGGAAAAATTTGCCATAAATGTGCCCCTAAGCGTTAAAACATTGCACTTGCTATTAGAAGCAAGGCAAGGGTGATTACCACCACTTGGCAACCCATCACGTTCATTTATATAATATTTTCATGTAATAATAGATGATATATTTTAATAATATCACTTACAGTATAATTATTTACGTAAAAGATATTATCAGATTGAATAAACACTATCTCTCATCTAATTATATTGGATGGTGATTTTTTTTAAAGAGAATAGTAATAATTGTTTTACTTAATTATAATGAGTCAAATGTAATTAGCAATCAAAACTAATTAGCTTAGACAATTTCTTTTTAAGAAAAAAAATAAAGAAAATGTTTTTGCTCAACAATTAGCTTTTAAAGTACTTTTATAACTATCGCTATCTTATATAGTTTGATGGTAGATAATGTTTGTTTATTTAGGAGTTGTTTGTTTTTTACACTTAACACTTAATAGTGCTTAATTTGGTTAATTAAGAGATTTTTGTTTGTTTTTTTTAAGTGGTTAAATCACTTAAAATCACCCAAAAACCACTTAAAAAAAAAGTAACATTTTTTGACTTATCACTTAATACAAAATCACTTAATGATTTATAAATATATTATTCCAAGTTTATCTTTCCTAAAATAATATGTTTCCAAGTTTGTTTTAGTTTTATATTATAAAAATTTCTTTTAATACTTTAATAAATAACATTGAAAAATAAAAACCTTAAACATCTTAACATCAATTTTTTTTTTTTTTTATAGTTGGATTACTATATTTCTCTAATTAAATTCTGATAAGAATCTTTATTGATAAAATGTTTATGCAATAACTCAGAGACCAAATTACAAATTAATTTATTTAAGTATTTGATTATTTTTATTTAATTATATCAGAAAATATATATTACTTTACAATTTCAATTTTTGTTGTAATAGTAATTTAATTTAAAACCATTTTATTTATTTTTATTTGAATATATAAATTTAATTGACTCTACTATTTTAATTAATCTTATTTTAATTATGAATAAAAATACTATATATATAAGTTACAATTTCAACTTTTGTTATAATAGTAATTCAATTTAATATTATTTTGTTTATTTTTATTTGAACATATAAACTTAATTGATTCTACTATAATAATTAATCTTATTTTAATTATGAATAAAAATATTATATATAAGTGTTTTAATATTTGTTAAATAATTTATTATAATTGTTTGTATCATATTAAATAAAATTACACAACAACTAATAGTAAAAGGATATAAATGTCAAATTACTAGTAATCAGATAATTTTAACTTTAAAAAACAAACAAAATTATTATACATTCAGAGGTAATAAAAGAAAAAACAAACATATCAATCAGATTTCAGATTTCAGTCACTATTCAGCTTTCAGTCTTCAGCAACACTGTTCAGTCTTCAGATAAAAAAACAAACGACCCCTTAGTCTGATAATATCTTAAGTTTGAATTACTGCATCATTTATAGTCTTTGAAAAAATATTAAAAAAAAAAAAAACACGCTTATAACTTATAATCATTCAAATAATTACTTGCTCTTTATCATAAGTTTCTCTTATACGAATTCCCTTATAAAGAAATTTGTAGTATCAAACACACTGGAGAATATTTTAATGATATAATCTATCAATGATTTTTTCTAAGGGATTATATTACATATTGTACAGAACTGAAAACGATAATGTTATTTATTCTAATGAATGTAAAATCCAAATAAACTCTCGTATTTTGAGAAAATTTTGTTTTTGTCACTCATAGCTGTTTACTAAATTTATAGGTGAGATCGTAAGGACGAGATTAAGTGCATCAGGTGCAGAGGGGTCACAATTGGCCAATTGTACGTAATGTGAAAATATGATGAAGAATTGGACTATACCTTACTTTCTATGAAGAATATATATATATATATGTGTGTGTATGTGTGTGTGTACATATATATAAAACAATGTCATGAACAAGAATTTTTGAAAATGAAAATTAATAAAACCTAACTGACTGCTTATACTTTTATGGGGAGTCATGAGGGCTGCTTTCCAACAGAGAGAGACATCCTCGCTGATAAGTAAGTGCCAGAAACTAGTGGTTTATGTCCTGTCGCTCTCATATTAATTAATTCAACTTCTAGTACAAATACATTTTGTATTCTTTTTAAAGTCTACAAGTGATTATATTGTATGTGCTTTTGGTAATGTCTTTTTATCAGTAAAATTTTGGAGTGAAAATGCTTTCTACATAAGCATTTAAAATACTTTTCATTAAATGGATTCTTCACACTGTACAAGTTATCTCTTAACAACTGACTTCAGTTGTTTAATTAATTAACCCTTTTACTTCTAGCTAGACAGGCGCCACTCCCACCTAGCTTTGCTCTTTTGAGCTCAAGGTAGGTGCGAGAACCTCTATCCACATAAGTAGACAATTTTCCAAATATTCCATAAGTGTGGATAATTTTCTAAAAAGTTCTACTAGTATGTAGGCAATTTTTCCACTTTGTGTGAACCATTTTCTCTTGTTTATTCGAAAGTAGAAATTCGGGTCATAGCCTAGAGATGTATATCATCAGGTGCTAGTCATTGTAAAATGTACTTGTAATACATAAAAAATAAAAAAAAAGATACTAATTAACCTTTTTCTTTCTTGATCATTAATATTAAAATAAATTTAGATTTATAAAAAAAATAAAAAATATATATACTCAACATTTAAGCCCATTATGCACATTTATTAGTATATGTGAGAAATTTTCTCCACTTATGATGAAAATAGATATTTCCTGTATTATGAAAGTAAATTTTTGAACTACTCTTAATGTTTAGATAAGTCATAGTATACACACACACAATATATATATATACATATCTTTTCCTATTCTAAGTTATTTTTTTATATTTAATCTTATGATATAAACATTACAATCAATAGATAATTGAAAGGTAATTGTGTTTCATTTTTTTCTTTATTAACAATCAATCACATGTTTTAAAAAATTCATATTAGAAGAGGATCCAGATCCATATATAATACTTAATGCTTAACTCCTACTTCTATAAGGAAACAAAATCAGTTGCAAGTTTGTGGGCTATTGTTAACCACAAATAAATAATAGTAAGTATTAATAATGAAAAAGTCAGTGCATTAAATGACTTATAAATTTGAAACCAATATTATTAAAATCCGTATGTTTTTACGGAGGAAAGACTCCTCCATGCTTAATATGTATATTAAAAGATAGAAAAAAAAAAATCATTAGATCTCATCCACTTAATATGGCAAGAATAGCTTATAATATCGGTGCATATATTTTGTCTTAGACCATGCCATAATGTTTTATATGAAATCCTAAAGTTAACAAGGAAATAAATAAATAGATAATAATGCATTCGATCTCAACTAACGAATAAGTATTGGATCCCATTACGATCAAAATACCGCACATTGATGGTATATATGATCTTATTCATTTATGAACTTTATGTTAATTTGCAGATACTTTTCTTTATCGGTGTCATGGAATACAAGGTTTCATTGTATTTTTTTTTTTCTCTTTGAGTCAAATGATCAATCATATCAATCTAACGGAATATATGATTACTATGGTGGAAAAAAGACATAATATCGGACGTTACACGGTTTTTTAGGATTTTCTCTAAATTTTATAAAAGTTACTTTTACAATCCAAAAGACTAAGTTTATTAACTTGTAACATCCAACAGTATATATCAATCTTTCGGTTTTTATATTTTAAATGTAGAATTCATCTCATATTCTCATATGTAGTACCTTCTAACAAAGCGAATGACAACTCTCAAATGGAGAGAAAATAAAATGAGGGAAAATTTTCATTTTGGTCCTTATAATTTTGGAAAACATCCAATTTTTTTAAATGGGAATACGTTTATAACTCTTTAGATTAGTCACTCCCGTAGGTCAAATGTTAGACCATGTTAGAGAGGTAGTGTTATTTTCATCATTTCAATGAATTTAAAAAATTAAATATTAAAAATAAATAAAAAAAATTGTGGTTTCCACCGTCATAAAATATATTTTTAAATATATAAAAAAATCAAAATTTAAAAATCAAAAATTAAAAAAATTAAAAAATGTAAGAAAAATTGTTGACAAAAAAAAAAATCAAAAATTAAAAATTAAAATCTGGGTTAGACTTAGATCCCAAATCTTCATAATTAAGATCTTTTTAGATCCAGAATGTTTTTGTTTTATTTTTTTAAATAAAAAACCAAAAATAAAAAATCAAACCCAAACCAAACCTCTCTCTTTTCTTTTGTCTTCGAAAAAATCACACACACACACACACACACACACATTCAATCAAACTTCCCAATAGAATCCACTCTTGCTGGATTGTAATGGTGTTTGGTGACAACGATGAGGGAGGTGTTGAATAGGATGAGAAAGAGGAGGACTTGGCTTTCTATGCCTTCAGTCAGGTTTACCTCGCCGTGAAGGTACCCTTATGCCATCAAAGTGCTGAGCATCAATCATTTCTATTAGGGTAAGGTCGAATCATACTATAATGAGGTCAATTCTTACAATGGAGAATCAGAGGATTGAGGTCAATTCCTGCTGTGGTGATGGCATTGAAGGAGCCTCTCGATGATAGACTTCCGCTCATAAGTGAGCCTTTAGATGCATTATGATTTGGAGGTCGGGTTGTAATGAGAGAAGAGGTGGAGGACGATAAAGGAGGAGATGATAGCTTGTGTGGTAGTGGAAGTGGAGGTGGTGTTGAGAGATGAGGTGGTTGTATTGTTGTTTGTTGCTTGTTGAGGGATAGGGTGCTTAGTGCTTGTTGCTTAGAGGTGGTAGGGCTCTTTGTGCTTGTTAAGAGATGGTTATGTTGGTGGAATTTGGGTTTTGGATTGGTTCTTGGTTCTCAGTTCTTGGTTGGTGAAATCTAGGTTCTTGGTGCTTGGTTCTTGATTGGTGAAATCTGGGTTTGAACCCAAATATGAAGATCCAGGTTAAACCTAGATTTCGGTCTTTAAAGATCCATTGAAAATTTAAGTTTAACCTAGATGTTTTTCGTTTTTATTTTTATTTTTTTTCAAAAATCTTAAATTTTAAAATTTTTTAGTTTGTTTACATGGAATCTCTACCATCAATAATGATAGAGATTTTTTTTTTAAAAAAGTTTAATTTTTTTAATTTTTAAATATATATTATTTTATTTTTAAATTTTTATAAGGATTAAATCATAAATTTAAAGATTTTTAATATAAAGAATGACAAAACAAACTTTTATTAGTGTTGACCATAAAAAATAAGGTCAAAAAAACTAACTTAAAGAGTTAGTTTATGGATTGAAACCATAGAAGTTATAAATACATTCGCATTTGAAAACAACAGGTTTTTCAAAAGCATGGAGATCAAAATACAAATTTTCTTATAATAAATGGACATTCGAAAAAGAAGTTATATTTAAATCAGAATTTCAAATTGATATGAAATGAACCTTTTTGGGTAATCAACAAATACATTTATAATTAATTAGTTGGAATTTAAGTCGAATAAAATAGATCAATCTTGTCAAAAAAAAAAGCAAGTGGAAAACGTGGGGCCAAACACTGATCAAAATGGTGGTATGATTGAGTTTGTATGGAGTAGAGCTGTACAAGATATTAAGTGGGAAAGGCTACAACCTATCACATATTCTCCTCCATACATTCTTGTTAAATCTGACAACCAATTAATGTCATACACGTGCCCATCATTCTGCTCACATGATTATTTACCAAATTCATCGTTATGGAATTTTAATACAACTTAAGGCAATTCCACCCCATGAGGTCCAAAACCTATTTATTATTTTTTTCTTGAAAAAAAGGTCATAAAAATTATAAAAATGGTCCAAGAAAAAGGTAAAAATTTATTTTTAACCTAAAAATAAAGTTATTTACTTTTAACCATAGAGATATCTTCAATCGTTTTAATCTATTTATGTAGTTGTGAAATATTTTATGGACAATGTTGCAAGTGAAATGTATTAAATACCGAAAAGAGTTAAAAACAATTGAAATTTTATTTGAGACTAAAAACGGACAACTTTTATTTTTAAACAATTTTTTTTTTCCTTTTTTGTTTGGGCTAAAAGTGAATGTCCTAAGCCCAGTGGTTTGAATTCTAACTAATTGTCCACCCACATTATTATTATTTTATATTTTTATAATATAACCCGATACTGACGATTAAGGATATATCTACCAAAGTGTGTAGAAATTAAATACGTATGTATGATTTGAAAATTTTGCTTCTATACACGGTGTGATTTACAAAAAATTTCATTTAGAAGATCAATTTCCAAATTTAATCATGGACATTTCAAAGATTAAAGTTTTCTTCTAGCAATTGAAACTTGACTGAATTTTTGTGGGAGTTAAATCTGCATGAATTTACTATAATTAATATTGGATAACTGAGTTACCATTATTATTATATTATTATTTTTAATTTGATAAAAGGTTGTTAGTCAAAATCAACATATTATTAAAAAGAAAAAGAAAACAAAAAAAGAAAAGGCAAAAAGCCATTACAAAAATGATAACTACCTTAAAAGGAATAAAACCCGACCATGGGAAGAAAAAGAACTAAGTTACCATCGTTAAATGTGGCTTAGCAGAAGTGCTTATTCTGTTAAATGAAAGTAAAACAATATATATAATATAATCTATAAAATTTATATATATTATATACTGTATATATAATATATAATATATATTATATATAATATAATCTAGCCTATTTTTTATAGAATAAGTTTGCCAGAGTTTTGATACTCTTAATCAATTAAAACCTATGAAAAAGACTGAACAGTCTTAAATTTTAGTTTAGTGAAGACTGATTGAAACTTAAGCATGAATGATGTATTTGATAATATATTTGATTTTTTTTTTTCCTGTCATTGAATCTACTGTCAACCTTTTTTTTTTTTTAATTACCTGAAAACCATAAAATAGACATTGATACTGTTTTCTACTATTAATCGTCATATTATGATACTAATAACTAAAATAAATAATAACAAATCTTATATCATTTTTATGTAAATATCAATAAGATTTTAGTCGTAATTAAGATATAATAAAAAAATGATGTATAATTAATTTTTATATTGCTTAAAAAATAAAAAGAATGTTCAACAATGGGGTTGAAATGTTATGAGTAAACACAAGTTTTAAATTCTTTTGATAAATAAAAGGGTTAAGCTAACTAATTTTTGGTTTATTATAAGTATTGGGTTACACTAAAAATTTTTATGAAATATAATATTAGGATAAAATATAATTCAATCACTTGAAATTAAGTGAAAATTTAGGAGTTTTTATGCTGTTTTTTGATATTTTAATGTTGTTTGAACACTAAAAAAGTAAATAAACCGACTTAAAAAATCTAGTTCAGATTTATAAAATGTTAAATAGAAAAAAACAAAAAACCTCTAACAAAGATGATAAAACAAATAAATTGATTTTAGTAAAATTTGGACAAAATGGACAAAATAAATAGTCAAAAATTATCTTTTTAAGAGCATCATGATTTAGTTAAATCAGTTAGGGTTTGAATCAATACAATTGAAGTGTCAATATGTATTAAAAATATGTACAATCCAATGGAGTTCTATTTTGGAATTACGATAAATAACACATAAAAACTTTTGTGAGTTTTTATATTGAGAACTTGTGTGTTGATAAACCGTAAACATGTATGAATCTATCTCATTTCACAAAGGCATAATTAAATATGGCTAGGATGGAAAAAATGAAAGTAGATTTTAATTACATGACAAGAGGAGTCGCTTTAAATATGTCTTGACTTCTAATTGGCTCTTTACAAAGTATGTCAATTATTGCCAACAACTCAACAACTTTTTTGTGCTTTCTAGAGTCATATATTGAGAAACATGTTTCCAGTTTTTTTTGAGTTTATATTTTGACATGCATGAACAACAAAGTTCATACTTATTTTGCAATAAAATTCACGTGTTATGAGTTTATTTACACCTTAGTCCCTTATCATATACCAAAAATAACTTAATAATTTCCAAATTAGGTAAAAAAATTTCTATACTTCTAAATAAAAAATTAAAAAAAATTGTTTTAGAAATATGATAGGAACATTTTTGGAGTTTTTATATATAACTTATAAGAGTTTAGAGACTACATATCCTAATAAGCCAGTTTAACATCCATTTGTTTTTAAGGAAAAATACAAAAGTCACGTCTTGCAAAGCATATGATGGACGTCGTACGTATATTAGAGAAAATTATTATTATTATTATTTTTCCATTTCATCTATCGTTTTCTTTAATTCTATCCTTTTTGGATGAAAAATTTATACGTGGACAAACTTTAAAATCTAGGTCGCTACGGTACAAGTTTTTGAAACTTTATTTTAGCATTAAATTAACACGAGACTATTTGGGATGAAAAAGCTATATAAAAGTATAATAATTTAATTGGTTATGACTGAATATTATTAGACATGAAATGTTAAATAAATAAAAGGTTCAAATTATAAATTTACTTAAAATTTTGATTTAAAATTTATGATTTCAACATCCATCTATTAATAAATAAAAACTTATTTTTTTCATCAATTCTTATGAATAAGAATCTTAGTTAATTAATAGTATTATAGGACGATATTTAAAAATAAAACTTATTGTTTTAAGACAAATTTAACCACCTCTTATAAATATAGATATAACTATGTAAGTTTTAAATGAAAATAAAAAACCTATCAATGAATAATTATTCTTTCAACTTTAGTAATTTGTCTATAATTAAGCCAAATCTTTAAAAATATCAATCAAATTTACCCAATGTTACAATATTACAAAAGAATGTGGGACCTTTTTTTTAATGTGATACTATTAAATCAAAAGTATGTTAGAATATGTTGAGATTAAATGTTACAAAAACAGTTTAAATATAAACACCTACAATTGAGAGATATCTAATCTTATAATACTAGGGAGAAATTTAATCACATACACTCATAAATATGTATGATTAACCTAAAAATTTTCACCCAAACATGAAATTAAAAATATACACTGCTGAACCAAGATTTAGTGCAGCTGTGCAGAAAACACAAGGACACTTGACAACTAGCAAATAGCAAATAAAGCATCGATGCAAGAAGCCTGGAGGCATATGTACATGTGTATATTGAGAAAAAAAACATCAAAGCTGATTTTTTTTTTTTTTCAAAAAAAAAAAAAAAATGTCTGAAACGTGTTTCTAGAAAGTGGAAAATCAAAGAGCATTTACTCTAATTAAGTATGCATTTACTTTGCCATCCAAACACCACCTGTGAATTTGTGCTTGTTGCCTCCTTGTTAACATCGGAGAAGGTAGCACAGTGTATATGACTCCTACCAAATAAAAAAAAATTTAAAAAAAAAAAAATCCTAACATCATTAAAAGAAATGGGTTAATTACTTCCCAAGACAATAATTAATGAGTCCAATAAAATTAATAAATATTAATATTGTTATAATAATAATAATAAAATAAATTAATAAATAACTAAGTTAGGGGTAGGCTAGCCTAGTGTTTTGGAAACCCTAATAATTAAAAAGGGGTCATGTGGAGGAAGACATAATAAAACCCAGAAAGCCAGACAAGGCTGCTGAAAGATTAGAAGGGGAATATTTGGGAGGATGAAAGGGAATTAGAAGATTGGGAGAGGAATTAGGGTTTACGATGTGTACACACCCTTTGAATGCAAACAAAAAACCCTTTGTGGGTCTTCTTCCGATCTCCAAAAGGTCAATCCCCTATATCTATCTACACAATTTTATATTCTATCTATACACTACTACACGCCATATAATAATAATAAAATTTATAATATTATATATTCTTTCATATATATATATATATATATATTGATAGACATACTGATAGCTTCTTCATGCCCGTTTAAGCAAAGAAATCATTATGTCATGACTCATGAGTACTAATAACATAAATATATATATACTTCTAATTAATTCATTGAAAAAACAATAAATAATTAATAATTAGAAAAAACATTAAATAATTAATAATTAAAGCGGGTCGAGACAGAGAGAGATAATAGAGAAGCGAAGAGAGTGGGGGAAAAGGAATCAAACAAGAGAGAGTCATTCTCTTTCTAGCATATTTATCCCCGCTCTCTTCGGGGAATTACAAAATCAAACTCACAAATTTTATTTTATATATTTTTGTACAATTTTTTTTTAAAAGTGTGTGTTTTGACTAGTGATAGAGAGCTACACTGGATAGGAAGAGAGAGATAGAGGAGTACTCTCTTGTTTGTGTGTGCCTCTTTAATTTCTTCTTTCTCTAGTGTCATTTTCCAAGATATACTCTCGAGAAACAGGCACCCGAAAACCCTCTCTCTCTCTCTCTCTCTCTTTTCTTCTCTACAGGTCCATCTCTCTCTCCCTTTTTTTGTTGATGAGCATGTTTGTTTCTTGAAGAAAATTTGAAGTTTTTTTTTTTTTTTTTGGGTCTTCCACTTTAATGCTTAAAAGCTATAAGCTGCATAAACCAAGCTAGCTAGCTTTGAGTTCTTAGTTTCCAATCTTTTTTCCTTTTTCTTGCTTTCTAATAACAAGCTATAGAGCTCCAAATCCCACTCTCTCAAAGCTAGAGAGAACTCAAAAGAAAAGGATTTAGAGTCGACCCACATGACTATAGTTGCACTTTTCTCAGTTTTCCGAGTCCTAAATTGATTTCTATATGCTTTAAGAAAAGCTACCAAAACCCAAGTAAACAATTTTTAATTTTTTGGTTTTGGATTTGGGAAACAAAAACAAAAAAAAAAGGATGTCCTTAGAAGGGGTTTTCATTGAACAACCCTCTTCAAATCCAGCTCCTGATCTATCTCTTCACATTAGTCTTCCCAATAGTACTACTTCTTCTATGTGCAACAACCAAGTGGCAGATCATTCACACAAATCCAACCCTAACAACTCCAATATGAGAAGTGGTGACTCGCAAGCTTACACTGAGTTGTCTTTAGCTCACCCGGCGACCACTACAGGTATTCGCGCTTGTGGCCATGGGATTTCGCAACAACTGTTAGATGCATCTGATGGATTAAGGCCAATAAAAGGGATTCCCGTTTATCATCAGAACCGGTCGTTCCCTTTTATGGCGCCCTTAGAGCACCATCACCATTCATCATCAAGAGACAAATTACCAGATCCCAAGATGTGCTTCTACCAAATGACAACATATCCTTCTTCTTCCTCCTCTATCCCTTCTTCTTCTTCTTCTACTTCACCTTATAATAACAATTTTGGAGGAGCTTTAGATCCCATGTGCCTCTTCAACTCAGGCCCCAACAACAATTCATCCTCAGTAGTCCCTTATAGATTACCGCCTGCTGCAACTTCTACTACAAGGACTTTTAATGGGATTTCAATGGAGACTTTGAAATCCCACCACCACCATCATCATCATCATCCTCATCATCACCAGAACAATCATTATGCGGTTGGATTCTCTGAGGCTTCCCATCATTCCATGATGAGATCAAAATTCTTGCCCAAGCTCCCATCAAAAAGAAGCATGAGAGCTCCAAGAATGCGTTGGACCAGCACTCTTCATGCCAGATTCGTCCACGCCGTAGAGCTTCTAGGCGGCCATGAACGTATCTATCCATCTATCCATCTGTTAATTCATTTGCTTTTAATTTTTCAATAAATAATTTCTCTATACATTGTTACTTTCTGTTTTTCATGATTGGTTCATTATCTCATTCAGGAGCAACTCCAAAGTCAGTACTGGAACTCATGGATGTGAAGGATCTCACATTAGCACATGTCAAGAGCCATTTACAGGTAGACCTAGCTAGAACCAAATTATTATTATTTTTTTAATTTTTTATTGTCTCTCTCTATTTTTGTCTAATTTTTTAATGAAGAGGTTGGATGTGGGTTTACTTATTATTATTATTATTTTAAATAATTTTAATATTTTCAATTTTTTATTTTTTTTGGATGAGGGCCGGGGGGTGGTTGGTATTGTGTTTGGGGGGCGGCACAATAGCCAAAGAAATGCTGGGTTGTATGTATTTGTTGATTGAATGAATTAAAGAAGAGAAAGCAGTGAAGTAGCTAAGAGGAGGAGTCTGTCTGCAACTTCTGAAACCAGACAGTGAACAGGTTCTGATTTAGAGATAGATTGATAGAGAGAGAGAGATTGAAAAAGAGACAAAACAAGTCATCATTTCTCAATAATACACACACACCCCCAAACTTTCTCATATACATCACATTACATTCACCCAGTACCGCTCTACTGGCTTACCAAACATTAACCTCGTCATTAAAGTTAAGAATCCGATCACAAACCCTCATCAAAAAATAGTAAAAAGAAGTCTACACATACAGAATTTAAGATAAGTAGAATATTTATCATGAAAACAACTTTTTTTTTTTTTTTTTCTCTTTTGTTCTTGATTGATTTTATTTATTATAGGTAGCATTTTTTTGTGTATGTCTATTTTTTCAAATTCTTCACAAATGACTTTGCAGATGTATAGAACTGTTAAGACCACTGACAAGCCTGCTCCTTCTTCAGGTAATTCGTATTGCATAGCCTCAGCCTTCTTTTAAGCAGCTTTTCTTTTTTCCTTTTTTTCACATTTTTAACAAAACCATGTATATATAATTTTACCATATTTTACCCCATAGACATGCATACATACATGTACTGAACAAATACATCATCATTATCATCCTCATCCTCATCATCATCATCATACATAAATGGCATGCATTGTGTGTGAACAACATGCATGCATGCATAATATGCAATATTATTGTTCAATTAGAAGCTAAATATTGATGATAGAGCTTCAAGTAATTAAATTTGTGGCATTTCTTTTTTCTTGAGCTAAGGCCAATCAGATGGATCTGGAGAAGATGATATAACACTGGTGAGTGGATTAACAGATCATCAAAGAGGACAATTCTCTGATGTCTCATTACATCAAGAAATGGACTGCCCTTCTTCTTCTACTACTCTTTGGAGCAATTCATCAAGGTAATTATTTGATTACTTTCTATTTAATCTCTTTCTCTCTCTATTGAAAACTAAGAAAAAGTTTTTCGTTTTTATTGTTTTTAATCTTCTTTTGCATGGATTTGTTTATTAATTAACATAAAAATGTTAACCAACGTACACAATTTTGTTGCTTTGAAGAATATATAAAAGGAGTTGTTGCGTGTGCATGGCAGCTTTTGGCTTTTGCTTTTATTAATTATATATATTTGTATAGATCTCCTTTTCTTGTCTTTATTAAACAAGTTTCAAGATTTTCTATGCTGAGATAAGAATTGTAACTTTGATGCTGTATTAATTAATTAAATATATATTTAAAAAGGCCAATTTAGAGAAAGCAATCAAACGCTAATTATGATACAAAAAGATTAGATAGGAGAAAGCAGTTCCATATCTACACTTTTTTTCTTTTCCTTTAGAACTAATCCCATAATTAATTGATTAATTTAATTTTATACTCAATCTTGTTCTTATTCTCTCTACAAGGACATTGGCTTGCGCATTTATATATGCATACATAATTTATCATATATGACTCGTTCTTTTCAAGGCTCAAATTATAAGTGACTATATTTATATTTTTCAGACTTTGTTGCATACTTTATATATGACATGAATAACCTAAAAATCCATAATTTATATTTGTATGAACAAGACAATTAAGTATGTAATATGATGATTATTTTGATGAATATAAAGTATGTATAAGTAGAAGCATTTTAGTCTTCCTATAGGTTCAATTTTTTCTCACATTGATCAGAAGATTTTTATTATTTCAATTCATTTCTTTTTCTTTTAAGTAGCTGCAACACTCCACATCAATATTAAATAGCTGCAATACTCATGTTTGAATTTTATTTAGTTTCATACATCTACAATTTCCAATTGAATTATGACTTGTTGAACTACTATTTTCCATTTGTATGAAAATGGAATGGGATTTATTCTTCTTTCTTTCTTTTCTTTTTTTTTAATTTTTTCTTTCACATATTTTCATCCTCTTATTTTGTATATAGTTTTGAACTTTTATTTATAAACAATAATAATTAAAGTTAAACCAGTTAGGCGTGGTCTCTTTCATATACCATTTATTTGAATAAGTAATCGTCTGACGTAATTAGGCCAATAATCTGGATATACACCTCTTCACCTGTTTATACCATCGATTTAGAACAAAAATATATTTGAATTTTATTCAGCTGCATTATTTATCAATCTACAAAGATGTTGTAATCTGATAAATATAATTACGAATTATCATGAATTAAACATCAAAATATGTGTCAGTCAAATAGGCTTTAATACTAACTTTTAAGTTTATAGTGTGCGTGTGTTCTGATTGGTATATATATATATATATATATATATATATATATATATATATATATATATATGGTTTTCTCATGCAAGCAAATCTTGTGTTTTGAGATATGCAATTCTAAATGCATATATATGCTAGTTTATTCTCTCATTAGTATATACTCCTGTGTTTTTTTTTTTTTTTTTTTTTTTTAAATTTTATTATTATTATTATTATTTATTTAATGTTAAAATTGCATTTGAAAATACTTATGCTAGGCTGGTGTTGATAACATCATTTGCTCTTCATTTACCTAGTAAATATAATCATTTGTCATTTGACTAGGTGACAGTTTCTCCAATTTTTCTTGACGTACCTCAGTGACATTATAATGACTAAATTAATGATAAAACAATGTTTGTTGTTCATTCAAATGTGCTGATGTTCTAAATGTGTGAATTTTATTATAAAATGCACTTGTGTCTAGAGGAGAAGAACAACAATAATTGTGATTGACTTCAATGTTTCTCTTATAAATAAAAAAGAAGATAGCTAACTAGTCGATTTTATTAAAAATTATACTGCAATGAACGATCAAAACATAGTACGTGGTAGAACATTATTACGACAAATAAATTAATATATATATATAAGGTGACTCAATTTATTTATATGGCAATTAATAATATTTAATGTTTATTCTTCGTATTACTACTCCCAAACATGAACTCTGATTTTCTCTAATTCAAGCAAAATTTTTTAGGTTTTTCAGAATTTATATTTTTACTTGATCTGTTACCTTATCCATAAGCAAATTTTTATTTTATTTTATTTATTTATTTATTTTTTGCCGTATAAATTTGCTTTGATCGATTAGAAAATTTACATGTTTCAAATAAGAATGATCGCAAGTTTTTTAATTTCCTCGTAATGAACTCAACATCACATATTGGTGTCATATTATTGCTATATTAAGTACTTGGGGAGAAACCAAGAGTGTGTATGTATGTACGTATATATGTCATCGTATCTATTACTATTTTTACTTCAATTTCACGTGGCCTCACATTGTATATGTTCTATGATCACTGAACACGTTTTTGTTCAAATAGAATTTACAATAATTTGCCAACTTAATCATATATATATATATATATATATGAAAAAATATTAATTATAATTGACTGGATAATAATGGATTTTCAGTAGTAGAGAGACTTGGCCGCAGACTAACTCCAATGACATGGATGGACTCAGATCAACATCTTTGCAATCACAACAAATTAGAGCAGTGCACCAAATTGAGGTACTGATTTATTCTTGAACTCTTTTATTATTATTATTATTATTACTGTCTTCCTTAGTTTTTTCTTTTAAAAAAAATTTCCCTAAATCAAATTCATAGCATTTTCACTGGGTTGTCTTCTTTATTTCAGTTTACAGGTCTATATGTTAATATGTGCGACTTTATTAAGAGTGTGAAAAAAGTTACATATATGATTCTTCAACTGAATCAAAATTATTTTATGCCTAGGATCAAGTTGAAATGCTTTTATACATATGTCCAACAAAGTTTTTTCCAGGATCGATATGTGATGATACAATTTTATTAGATTCAAGTGTATACCACCATTATATTGAAGAATCTCTCAACTTAAAATGAGAGGGACTAGATTTCGATTTTCTATTTGTGGACGAGGGTTGGGTTAACAAAATTTCTCACCTGTAAGATTAGCTATAGAAACAACATATATATAATTGAATTTTATTGATTTGACTCTACAGATGATTTCGTCAAGGAATGTAAAAATAATTTTTCAATTATTTGAATATGTTTGCATACAAATTCTTAGATCACACTTTCACATAATCATTTTTTTTTAAAATCAAAATCTTCTCTAAAGAAATCTTATAAACTGAATTATTCTAATGTATGTTCTCTTTACACACACACACACACACACATATATATAATGCAAGGGATCATATATATACATATGCATAACATGTCCATTTGCATGGTTTTAATGTGTAAATACAGGAATGTGATTCGACTTGTCTGAAGAGCTATATAGCTTCTAATTTGGATTGCAAGAATCCCAGCTTGGAGTTCACATTAGGCAGACCGGACTGGCATGATAAATAAAATAACTAATATGGTGTCGTTTATAATTATATTGTTGTCCTCTTTTTTTTTTCTTTTGTTCTGTATTTTTCATGAACTCGTTTTTCTTCATGAATCAATGAATGGAAAAAAGGGCAGAAACTTGTTCTATAAAGAAGGAGCCATCAAAGTTATTATAGTCTTTTATTAGACAGAAGTACACAAATTCCTAAGTAGGAATAGTTACATATGCAGGTTGGAAAGCTGCAGATGATCATTCAAAGTTTGTGGTTGAAACTTGAAAGACAAGAAACAATAGGAAAGGAAGAGACATGCAATCAGAAAGCAAATCATATACTATTTGTAACTAAAGAATATTTGATGCGTTTATCATATGGCTAGTTTTAATGCATCTAATTCCATCTAAACTTGATATGAAGTTAAACGTATTTGGGTACATAAAAGCAATAGTATTGTACGAATTGGTAAATATTTTCACACGTCATTGACTTTTATTCTGGCTATGATTATCATGATCATTGTACTATGTTTGAGATTAAATTGTAATTCATTTGTGATTAAGCTAAGTTAATTTTCAAAATAATTGTTAGTATCATCAATCTGTATTGGAATAGAAATGACTTTAATCAAGATATTCTACAACTATTTTTTGGTTCCTTTGGACAATAATGATTTTTTTTTTTTTAATGTGCTCGTCTTCAATTCAAAATTGACGATATGCACTAGAATAAAAGTATAAAGTAATTATATTAAAAAAAATATAAATTAATTAAGCATGACAAAGTAATATATGGCTTAGGAGATCTTACTAAAAAATTGTAGAAGAACTTAATTGTAGCAGGATGGATGCACACGAATCTTCCATCATGATTTTGCTACATGATAAGATCATGAGGGAAGATGGATAATGCTTCATGCTAGATTTAAGTTTTTCTGTCTTTCAGAGGAATATAGAGGATAATATATATATACATATATATATATATATATATATATAAGTAAGAAACTTCTTCCCGAACAATTATAATAAATTCAAAGTTTGGGGATAAGACACAATTCGAACCTATGACATCTTGATATAGGTGTGAGGGACAATATATTATACCAAGCATTAGTCACACAACGATTATCAAGAATTAGTTATGCACAAATCGTTAGTCATGCAAAAGAATTATTACACAGGCATATTCATTTGATCACACACCATTATAAACTGTCAAGCAAACTTCTTTCTTCTTTCAGACATGCAAAAATCTGAAAGCAATTCAAACGTATATGGTTATGCAGATACAAATATGTCTATATCTAACCCTAAAAGAAAAACTTTTTGTTCATATAACACTTGACCTTCAACAACAATATAGTTACATAACCCAGAAGAATAAACAATTCAAACACTGAAACCATATTAAACAAAATTAATCAATAAAACACTGCAATGATTAAAATAACCAAAAATTGAAAAAACAAATGTTATAATAAACCTTTTAATTTCGATCTGAAAGGATTCTTTGGCGAGTCAATTTCCTCATCATTCTTTTCGTACCATCCTTAACAATGGGTAATGCATTGTGTTACTTTGGATGTCATGACTCTTCTTGTTTCTTATTGACTCTTTTCTTTCTCTTTTTTATTTCTTCTTTATTTTTCTCTCTTTTACTTCACTTATTTGAAATTCTTGACGTAAATTGAATGCAATCTTGTACGAAGTGCATTTAGGACAAAGCATATGTCTTTTCTGATTTAGTAAAAGTATTGAGTTAGATCACTTTAACGTGGTTTGTTTATGGAGTGACAATGTTTCCACCCCTCCAAAATTGTATGTATACCCGAATCATTATTTTTTTTTGAAAGTTCCAATATTACCCTTAAATAACTAAACTATACGTTATCAGTCTCCTCCTTCCCATACTTATGCTTCAAATCCAAAAATTCCAAGGCCTTTTTCTTTTTAAAAAACAGCTTCTCCAATAACATCACATTCCTCCACGACCCCAACAAATGTTGATGAAAAAGCAGAATGATTGAAAAAAAAAAAGTATAAGGAGGACAAATAAGAGTGACAATATGAGTCACGATATGATGGGTCGATGCAAATTCGTAAAAAATAAATAGATATGGATTGAAATTAAACAAATTCGTGTTGTAATCATAACAAATTTGTGTCGTAATCATGTCAATCCGTTTATTAAACGAATCGAGTTGAGTTTGCTTAAACGAATCATAGGTTGACATGATTAAAATAAGGGTCAAATTATAATTTAACATATTAGAAATGTTAGTGTGTAATTATGCATTTATTTATATATACACACACATTTAACAAATCCCAAAACCTATCCCATTTGACCTGTTTAAACTCATTTCAGTAGCCATACCCAATCACCCATACCACACCATTCATTCCACCAAATCACCCCCTCCCCCATCACAGTTATGGTCACCACTTCTCCCTCACGGTCGTCGTCCGGTCACCACCTTCTCCCTTTCGATCAGCACCTTCTCTCTCACAATCACCACTTTCCCCCCTCACGGTCGTCGTCCGCTCTCCCCTCCTCCCTCATAGTCCCTACCCGTTCTCCACTTCTCCATAAGGTCGCTGCCCCTTCTTCATGACTCCACCACCATATCCAGCATCTCCACCACTAGATCCACCACTTTCATCTCCCAAAATGGTCATTTTCTATATTTTGATTCTTGTTTTCATTTTATTTTTTAATAAAATGAAATCAGAACAAATGGTTACATATCCAGCTAAATACTAGGAATTTATTTACCGAAAATCATATCATCATTTTATTGTGTGTGTTTGATTTATCTGTAATTGTTATTTGGTGATTTAATCTGTATAAAAGTTTTATTGAACTTAGTTATAAGTATTTGAAACTTTGAGATTTATTTGTTTAGCTATGATTCCCCTCAAAATTCCAATCCAATACCGGATATGTGTTGCATCTATTGTGTAGTGTTCATACTAGATATGTGTTGTATCTATTGTTTTGTGGTCATGTTTGGTTAAACAAATGCAACTATTAAACGAATTAAACGAGTTAAACGAATTAAAAGGTTAAACGAAATAAATGGGTTAAATAGGTTAAACGGGTTAAACGAATTAACGGGTTAATGGATTTGAACCTTTATGATCCAAATAATAACCGCATTAATCTTGTCGTCTCATGTTATTCATTTATAAACAAATTCATGTCGAATCCAAAAATCTTGACATGTTTCTTAAATGAATTCGTATCAAATTGGTCGAATCCATAAACGAATAGAATCAAATTCGGCTCTACCCAACACGCCTACTTGTTTTACCACCCCTGGACAAACCACTAACCAATCTTGTGTTCTCTTCATATGCTTTTGCCTCACCAAGGACAGGGTCATTTCCCTAAAAAAAAAAAATGGATGGCATAAAATTATACCATTAACATTGACATCCTCAAGCTTTTCTTGATCATAATGCATGGCCATTTGGTGTGCAATATTACCACCAGCACTATCACCTCGAAAAAAACACTTGTTGGAGTGCTTGGGGGTGTCAATGGGGTTAGGGCCATTTTGATTGACACAGGAAGCAACCCATTTGATTGTAGCCCATGAATTAGTCATAAGTAGTAGGTAGAGGATGTTCCAGAGCTAAAAGCTTTTTAATCGTCGAGCATTTTCATCAACATTTGTTGGGGCTGTGGGGGAAAGTGCTGTTATTGGGGAGGTAGTATTTTAAGTTGAAGAAGATTCTTAGTTATTAAGGGTAATAGTGAAATTTAGAAGAAAAAAAAAACAATAATGATTTGGGGTGTACATACAAATTTGGGAGGGTTTGCCACCCTTGTTTGCGATAACCATAGATTCGGACTTTTGGGCTCATTGATTAACTCACTGTCTGCATTATAGTTGGGCCTACATTTTTCAGAGTGCGAAAGTCAATATTGGAATGCTAAATACGCCCCAACTCAGTTTGTTAATAACTCCTCTTTAATTACAATCCAGTAGAAATTAAAACTTCACATGTTTGAAATTGGTGTACAGACTAAATTGTTAGTAAAAATATGGATATATATTTATTTATATTTGTAAGGTCCATCTCTCTGTAAAGGAAGTAAATATGATATTACTTTTGATATATTCCCTACATTTTTTGTATTTCAAAAATACTAAGATTTTGAGGATATGGACAATATATATATTTTTATAATTCCACCCGTATTTTCATAAATTTTATCGTCAATATTTTCATTAACATCTATATTTATTAAAACCTAAAATGAGTTTCTTTTTTTTTTTTTTTTAAGCTAATGTTGAACAGGTGTTCACCTAATTTTATTAAAATCAATCATTATTTATGCAATTCAAATATCTTCATCCATTACAAAAGGGATAACTAGCTATACAAAATTTGTATAATACATTTGATGAAATTCAAACCCTAACTACGATAGTAGATGAGAAGGTTGTATAACCATCTATATCAAAAGATGATTTGCAAACCAAATCATGGGCTACTGACAATAACTTCTCAAATTAATTAACAACCATAATTTTTTTTTCAAAAGCCCAAGACAAGATTATTGAAGAAGTTCTCATGTTATAATGTACAGTAATCCCAAACCAATTCATCAAGATGAAATTATCAGAAAGAATACCAAAATCATATTCTCAAAGTTCAAAGACTAAATGTTGGTGCAGAACAGCACAAGTTTGACAAGAAAAGAGTGTTACAATTAAGTGCTTTTACATTGCAGAAAAATGTTACAAGGGAACAAACAAAGCCTAGATATTTTACTTTATTGGAAGTACTTTCCAATGTTTCCAGATAGCCTGGCAGGCAATACACAGCAACAAAAAAATTGTGAATCTTGCATGTTTATTAAATATTCCTGAAAACTCAACACTCACTTCTTCAGTAGTGTTGCACTGCATTGGGCCATGATCTTTGAAGCTCTGGTGATGGCATCAGTCATGTAGAAGTTCTCCACTGCACTCTTGAATGGAGCTGGATTCATTGTCTGAGTGACTGCAGGTTTCAATGAATGGTCGAAAGTAGCAGGTTCTCTCTCATCCACTTGCAAGAGGTTCGGTGCCACAGTCCTCATCCGGGATCTGATACCCCCGAGTGTATCATATGGCAATCGTACCCCTGCCACTTCAGACAAAGCCCGGAGTATCTTCCAGTCATCCCTGGCATCACCAACAGTTGGAACTGCAGGGAGTGTTTGTTGAGGGCAGCCTTCTGTGTTTTCATATGTCCCTTCCTTCTCACTGAATGCCGATGATGGAAGAATGACATTGGCACGATAAACACCATGGTCACCATGGTGTCCCTGATAAACAACAAAAGCATCACTGGGGAGCTTGTCCAAGTTCACATCATCGGCACCCATGAGATAAACAAATTTTGCAGCCTCGATGCTGTTCCTGGTCTCTGGTATAAGTCCAAGGTCAAGCGCTGCAGCTTGAGCAGCACTGAGAAGCAAAACATTGAGCCCGTTCCAGTCGGGTCTGACAACATTTGCCTTTTTAGCAATGGTTTCGACAACAGAGAAAACAGCATCCTTGTCTTCCCTCTCAAAAACCCCAGCTCCAACAATGATGACTGGGTTTTTGGCATTTGAGATGACAGAGAAGAACGGATGGCGACCCTCAGCAATTTCAAGAAGTGTCTTTGGACCAGTGCCAAGATGCTCACAATCGTAGTTGAATTCTGTCTCAGGGCCAATGTAAGCAACTTTAGCATTTTTTGCTTGGACTGTCTTGCGGATTCTGGCATTTACCATAGCAGCTTCTACCCTTGGCTAGCAAATAATTATAGAAATATAAGATCTATATGTCCAATACCAAACTAGGAACCGTATACCACAATTAGAAAACCCACTTCAAGTTTTCATACAAGACTCCATACATAACAAATTGATAGAAATAAACAAAGGGCTAGAGTAGAGATCTGAGAAATTACCTGAGTACCAACCAAGAGGAAGACATCTGCCTTCTCAAGACCACTGATGCTAGTATTCATAATATATCCTGATCGTAGATCAGCATTAGGTTGTGAACCAGTTCCTTCGCACCATACATTATTTGAACCCATTTTGTTCAAGAAATCTTTGAGTGCCATCATGGATTCTGCATCCGACAGCTTACCAGCAACACCTACAATTTCCTCTGGTTTGACTTGAAGGGCCACCTCAGCAACAATAGCTAAGGCATCTCTCCAGCTAACAGCCTTAAAACGCCCATCAGATCCACGAATCATTGGATCATTTAGCCTTTGCCTCTTCAAACCATCATAACAGAAACGAGTCTTGTCTGAAATCCATTCTTCATTTATGTCCTAAAACAAGTAATTGTAGTCAGATAATAGGTGACTTGGCACAATGAAAGATGCTTTAAGACAAATAAACCTAAACAAAAGCACTGAAACATATTAACTTAAATTTTTTTTACTCTATTAATATCCTATATTCATAGCAATGATTACTCTTTCATAAATTTCAGTCACAGAGAATAAATAACAACTCAAGGCCTTTTTGTTACATTTAATATGCACATCATAATAAAAATAACACAGTTAAAGTAATTAATTATCATTACTTCCAAAGTTCACTAGATATGAACAAAGTCAAACCAATCACAGTTTGAGCAAAGCAATGAAAACAAAAAAGCAATTCCACAAGCTATGAACTAAAAGCTAGTATCTGAACATGGTAAATTCTCATCGAGCAGCCTGGTGTTATGAGTTTTATTTTCCTAAAAAATGAAACCCAACCAGAAGATAAAATAACTTCTTCGAAACCTAATTTGGATCTTCGCAATTAATTGGCTCGACAACCTTTAGCCAAAACTGTTCCTTTCTGCACCAAATCACCTTAGCTTAACCCTAAAATTTTTGTTATCTGTCTCAGATCTCAACTCCTCAAAACTTAGCAAACAGTGTTGCTCCCATCATTCTCTATCAATTCTCTTCATTCAGTTTCAAGATCATTCTAAATTGTCGGCCATTGCATATGCCCTCATCAAACTTCCCTATTATTGAGTTGATATACTCATGAAACTGAAGAGATTGGCCATGAAAGTGAGAATGACAGGAATAAACAAACCAAGGCAAGTTTAGTAGCAAATTGTAAATTGTTGGTCTTGGCATAGCACCGAATGGGGATGTTAGTCCTTTCTAGTCTATCTTCCATGATCTAGAACTTGATGCCCTCATCAAACTTTCCTATTGCTGAGTTGATTCATGAAACTGAAAAGAGATAGGACAAGGAAGTGATAATGACAGGAATAAACAAAGGCAAGTTTAGAAGGAGATGAAAAGAATGGAAGGCCCCCAAGATCCCAAGTAGGCAAGGGTCTGAAAGCTGGGGTCCAAATAGAAAAGGGCAGCAGAATAACATTTATGTTTCAGGCAAAAATATAATATTTGGCTTTAAGCCCAACCTGATACTGATAGACCTTTTAGAAGCTTTATTGCATTCTTGGTCAGTAAACAGGCTCTGATTTGAGTTATTTTATAATTTAAATCAGCTTTAGTACAACCAATGTGCTCAGGTCGAGTCGATAGAGTACCCAATCCATATCAACACTAATTCAGCCCATGCCAGCTCCTAGTTCAGACTAAAGACAAAAATCTGTAATTCCTGAGACAGTACCCTGATGTATTTTATATAAAATAAGCATGTCGGAAAATAAAAGAGAGAGACATTCACTTAAACAATCAATTAGACAACAATTACTTTCACTTTACATGATAAATTAAGAGTCTAACTTATGTACTCTTGTCAAATTTCTTTGCTTTGTTTCTTATTGAAAATTATATCACAAGATTTAAATTAGAAGGGGGTTGACACTTCAGTAAACAAAAATAATTTAGTTCACAAATTCTAAAATTCCAAGCATTAATGTCTATGCTATAAAATGTTTCTTTGAACCCTTCAAGTTACAAGATCCAAGTTCAGAAACCTTGAAAAATCTGGGATTTTCATTTACAAATCCTATTTTACATGGAAGACGCAACCTTACAAGATGATGTGGATGTTTGAAGTCCTCTCCACTGTTCCATTTGTGGCCTATTCAGCAACATTCAACACGCTTATTACTAATGACAAACTCCTAAGACCTTCTATGCTTTCGTTTCCTCTGTAGAAGGGGAAGGAAACAGATAAACCACCTCTTTCTTCATTGTCAAGTGGCCTCTAAATTGTGGAGTAATTTAAAATTGGGACCCTACTTATCACATATTGATCTTTCAGTTGAAGATTTATGAGCCTTTAGAGGGAGCTAAGCCTTGGTGCTTTGAGGCTGATCTTCCATATATTTAGAGTTAGTGTCTTTTTTTTTTTTTCATTTATCACCAGGAAGCTATTGTGGTTATGATGCAGGTCCTAACACTTAAGTATTCCTTTTTGTGCCAGGTTTGGCTTTAATTATATCTGTCAGCTGTATTTTTGTGCAGTTTAGGTTCTTCTGTGCAATATAATTTTTTAGTTTGGCTGATATTTTTGGCCTCTGGGAGACATTTGGTCATTCAGCTCCTTTTGCATTTGTAAATCCCTACTTCACCTCAGTATACTTTCTATTTTCTTTGATCTAATAATATCTTTTCTCATTTCCTAGAATGAAAAAATCTACCTGTCACATGCAACTGTACTGTAGCATTCAAAAACCAAAACAGGGTGCCTTAGAGAAGAGAGCCAAAGAATTATATGAGAAAAACAAACTAACCATATGATTTGGCTAAAGCAAATCTACCTCATTTAACCGTGGGAGGATGCGCATGACCTCCGGACCCCTGCTGTCAATTCGAATGTTGGATCCAACTGCATCAGTAACGTCAATGCTCTCAGTTCCCTTTAACTCCCAATTTCGGGCTTTGAAAGCAAAAGGTTTTGATGTAAGGGCTCCCACTGGACAGATATCTATAACATTTCCAGAAAGTTCACTTGTCATAAGTTTCTCCACATAAGTCCCAATTTCCTCTCCACTGCCACGACCTAACATGCCAAGATCTTGAACTCCAGCAACCTCCGTTGCAAACCTGACACACCTGTTGGTCCAGAATTAACTGAGTGAAGACATTGTTGGATTCAAAAATTGAAATACAATTCATTGAATGTGCTCCTAAATGTCAAGACCCATCAGTATACCAAGCAGCCAAATTGGAACAGTTCGTTCCATTTGATTTGAGCCTTTTGTGCAGACTTCAAGAAATTTTCTCGATTACACCATTTTGAACCATATTTTAACCTATTTTAGGTTGGATTATGAGTTTGAACCAAATTTTTTTATGGGCTAAAACATGTTCAGATGCCAACAATCAGAAATCTTAAAATTCACAAAACACAGGTACGATTTTTTTCATAAGAAAAATGTTAGGATTTATATATAATAATGAGAATCAAACAAAAAATGTTGGTTTTCAAAAATAAATAAAACAAAACATTACATATAATCAAACCAAAATCAATTGAATCAGTTTAGTACGTAAGTTCCCTTTGGTTTATGGGCTTTATGCCCACTCCTTGCTGGTATCTATAAACAACAGAAACATGACTGTAACCTATACAGTCCTTAAACAAAACAGAATATAACCTTTCCTATTTAGTCTTAAACAAAGACAATTTACATCTTAAGAACCATGTGCACACAATTGCAAGCCCTAAGCAAAGACTCAGTCGGTCAGAATAAATTGGTTGCTCCAAGAAAATTTAGTCTAGATTTATATTATCACAGTTCAAAAATATTCAGGTTCTTGAAAAACATTGAGAGACGAATGATGTCACTAGATTCTCACCTAGTACATTGGATGCACCGAGTCATGACAGTCTTGACCAAAGGACCAAGATTCTTATCAACCACAGATCTTTTCATTTCCGTGAACCGGCCACGATCGGATCCAAATGCCATGGACTGATCCTGGAGATCACATTCTCCACCTTGGTCACAAATTGGACAATCCAAAGGATGGTTCATCAACAAAAACTCCATCACTCCTTCTCGAGCCTTCTTAGCCACTGGCGTGTCTGTCTTAATTTTCATCCCTAAAACACCCAAACACTTTTGAATAAACTTCTCCATCATATAACAAACACCCAAGAATCCATACATTTAAATGACACAAGAACTGATCAATTTTGATAACTAAAAAATTATAAATTATAAATGAAACAAGAACTGATCAATTTTGATAACTAAACAAGCATAATACACTAAACTAAACCCTAAACGAGAAACAAAAAGACAAAGTTTTGAAATCCGAGCTTGAAAACCTCCACCTAGACATGAAAAGATTAGAGAAAGACCTGGAAGAGCAGGCATGGCGCAGGAAGCGACAGGCTTGGGAGACTTCTCGACCTCAACGAGACACATACGGCAATTACCAGCAATAGACAGCCGACTGTGATAACAAAACCTGGGGATGTCGACGCCCGCCACCTCACAAGCCTGCAAAACCGTCATGCCTTTCGGGATTTTCACTGGGTACCCGTCCACGAACACCTCAATCGCGTCTTCGGGGTTGGGGAAGTGGACCCGGGCGCCGCCTACCGGGGTCCGCGGAGGGAAATCAGGCTGCTCGGCGGCGGCGGTGGCGGCTGGTGACGATGATTGGAGCTCCGGCTTGGAGACGATGGTACGAAGGAGGAATCTAGAGGAGTTGAAGGGCTTGATTGCCCTTGACGCTAACAACCCTAGCCCCATTGATGTCTGTTGTGTAGATGAGACTGAGACGAGCAAACGAAAGTGGGTGTTTTGTGTCGGTTGAAATCGAGACACGAACCAGAGTGGTCGGGTTTTGTTTGACCCGGTTTATTGGAAGATAGAGATGTTACGGTGGCTAATGGGCCTCAATTTTGTATTTTAAGGCCCAGTTTTTGAGTGGTGCAGTTGCACGGCCCTTACACGCTACATATCAGTAAATGGCAAGTCAGAACTCCTGCAGCCACAAAATATTGGCCTATTTTTTCATTAATATGTGGGGTGATCTCCTTTTTTATTCCAGGAGCAATATTTCAAACCGCTCGCTAGAATCTTATTAATTAAGGTCTTGATGATCATCTGACCGGTGTCAGGACCCAAAATATATATATGAATTGGAATTGGAAGGCTAATAAGCATCATGTAACAATCCACACATTGTATAGAAAATTGTGATTTTATTGTCTTTATTTTTGTGCAAACTCTAATAAAAATATAATAGGAATAGTATATGCACCATACAACATTGGAGAATATAATTGTACATATTAAGTATATAATAGAGAATTAATACAATATGAAGATAGTTACTATTGACAGAAATTATAAGAAAGAAATATATACACCATCTTTTAATAGAAATGATTAAATATCTTCATTTATTCTAAAAGATCAAGGATTTATATTTCATTTTTATTTTTATTGAAGATACGAGTAGTTTTCAATAAATATAACTTTTAACTTTTCTTTTTAAATAAAAAAGAATCTTTACCATCTTTGAATTTGAATTTAATAGCTCTGTGGATTCCAACAGGATAATATGACCTAATAGAATAATATTTTATTTTACAATCATTTTGTATATTACAACGAAAACTAAAAACTTTATTAATAGTTTGGTTATAGATTCTAACATGTCTTAAGATTTAATAACAAAATGAGTTGAATTTGGTTAAATGGTTCACTTCTCCACCACATCAATCATGAGAAACTGCAACCAATTTTTTCCCCGACCTCTTGTTGAACATTTATATTCCATATTCACGAACACAGGCAATAACAACTGATACAGGCAGTAAAAAGAGAAATCGTTTAAATGGATTGGGTCTGAAAGACTCAAACCAATACCGTAATAAGTTCAAAATGTTCCAAATTGTCTTATAATCCCCCATGTCATCAATAATTTAATTGTGTGAAATTAAATCAGCTAAAAAATTATGTAAATATCATTTAAAATCCAGATATATATCCTAATGTATCCAAAATACTTTCACATTTCCTGAACATCATGACAGATATTTATTTCCTCTGGATTTCGATATGAATACCCTCAAAATTATCGAATTATGATAGAAACACTTACTTTAACTATTTTTGTTTTTTTTTTTAAGCATTTCTAATATTTGTAAAACAACAAAGGATCAGTTATAGCACTAATTTCCTATAAAATTCAAGGACATAAAGATGTGCACCTAATTGATACAGCATTTCCCTATGATTAACCAATGAGAAGCAATACAACCAATTTTTTGAATGGTACCTCATCCCTCAAAAATGTATTGGCTTTTCAAAATCAATCGGTTTATATACCTGTCAATCACGCTTCAAGGCCTTTGTGATGAAGGTTCTGGTTACTACTATGGCAAGGTAAGCTAAGATCGTGACAGCAATACCTCCGAGTAAAAGAACGCGATCGTAAGCAGCATCCTGGACGGTGTAAACTCGAAGTCCAATTGTATTCCAATTGCTCTCTGTCCAAACAGGATCCACCAAACTCATAGGAACTGAGGAATTCGGGGGCAGTACCTTCCAGTATCCAGAATCAAACTTCAACCGGGTTGAATATGCTGGAACATACCTGCAATGTTAACTATATGTCAATAATGTTGGAAGAATGAATATATTCAACTGAAATTATAAGTGACATAATCTACTTGCAGGAAAACCTTTTCCTGGTGTCTCAATTATATAATTATGCATAACCACTGACATAATTTGGCTATCATTGATCTAATTCATCATGTCGAGTTGATAATAACTTAACAGATCTTCAATCACATGCGTGCCAACCAAATGCACTTATCATGAAAGCAGTAATACATATTGGTGCAGCACGCACATGGCAAATATGAACTATCGGGGTTGCAGTGATGTCAAATTTGTCACATGGAAGAAAACATCAAACTGAGTTGATCAATTTCAGCTTATTTTTACCAAAAACTTAAAATTACAACGTCCAAAATCATGAGACTTCTCTACGTATTGATGATCGCATCCTACATATTGATGATCTCATCATGAGACAGTAATGATGCAGTGCAAATGTAATGCATCTGCATGCTAGACCACCCAGCAGTGCTTCTTTAAAAGAAGTCAGTAGATGTCTAATGATTGTTAATACACGAACATTAGATGAAATAATATATCCAACCTAAGTCAAGCCCGGTCCAAGATTTCATCAGAATTATCTTCTAATTTCCAGTTTTTTCTATAAAATATCTAGAAAACCTCTTAACAATGACATTAAGGCCTGTGGCCCCATAGAATTGAGGTCATTAGAATTTAACAGAAATAGAGATACAAGTCAGAATTTTCAAATATAACGCAAAGAAGAGGCAAAATAAAGCTTCAGCTCAATACCCCCAGTTGCATCTACCTGAGGACTGCAATGACATTTCTAATTTACCATCTTCCAACTGATAGTTTACCTGGTTGTAGAGAGAACACAAACTCCTTTTCCGTTTGTTTCTGCTTTGATGCACACCTCACTATTGTTGCTGCAATCTTGTGAACAACTAGGGCTAGCAGTCTTCTCTGGAATGGCTGTTCTATCAGCCAGGAAATTGTAAACAAATCTGGCAATATCATCTACATATTCAGGGTTAGGTTTTGGGGTAGGTTCCCCAATGACGACACCAGCATAATGGCTAGGACATGTCTTGGTAGGGGAAATATAGTTCTTCACCAGCTCGCAAGACAGACCCGGGTCACAGTCCAATAGACAACCCATAAGTTCTTCAACAAGAGAGACATTCACTTTTATGCCACCTAGAATAGAGCTGTCTAAATCTTCGTTGTCGCTTGCAAGAATGAAAAGGGAGCGGGCAACAAGAGAAGCAGCTGCCACTATGGAGGAAGAATTTACATTCGCTGCATCAAAAAGAGTATGGGAGAAATTTTGAGAATTGTATGTCTGTTCAAAATAAATCATGGAAGAAAGAAGAAAGACACAAAAGAATATATATATCAACTCACACAAATCATCAAGGTGACTGCTGTAGAACTTGTTGGTGAATGCTGTATCAAAATCCTCTAATACAACCCCAGAAGTCAGAGGGTTCTGTAAAGCATTGAAGAAGGAAACAAAAAAAAGAAAAAAGAGAAAAAAAAAAAAAAAGAAGGCTGAGATGTTATGGTTCATATACCAGCATCTAGTTTCAATGGAAGCAACAGCCAAATTTTTTTAACATCTTATCCGGTTCACGGTTACTTCACAACTTTGGAAAAAAGAGACAGTTCTCAACATAAAGTGTAAATTTTAAATTGGGAAACGAAAAAAAAAAAAAAAAAAACACAAATAGTTTCTCCAAATTAAATAATCATGCTGAGTCAGCTACTCAGTAAAAGGTTCTTGGAATTGAATTGATAGAAGTTCCATCAGAAACATGCATCTAACAAGTCTCCAAGGACATGGAGCACATTTGAAAAGAAAAATAATTAACATAAAATGATCAAGTTCTCAGCCATTTCAAAATGAGTGTGCTTCTCTCACAATCAGATCAGATGAGGCCAATCATTAACATTAGATGAACCAGATTCATAATAAACGTTCTGGCAATTCTTATGGAGATAAGGAAGCTTGGTTACATCAATGTAAGCAATGCACTAGACCATTGCTTTGTCAAAAGGTCTAATTGCAATATTTTGCTAACCGTTAATACTTTTTGATAATAGGATTATCAACATTGTCATCAAAGCCCTCTGAAGCCAATTAGCATAGGCTTCAAACACTTGAAGCTCATGGTAAGGAATTCACTATAATGATTTTATCATTTTGGATATGAATGCAACAATTTATTAATAAACTACACAAAAATTACTAGGCATAACCCAAAACTCAATACTATTATTCATGTTTCCGTGACAAAGTTCAAATCTCTGCAGACAAACTATAACAAAATCACATGTGATTTCCCAGACAAACTTCAATGCACTGAACTCAGACAACATTGAGGCTATTGAGTCAAAAAAGATGTGAACATTGAGGCTATCGAGCAATTTATTAACGACACAAGAAGTGACTGAATTGAAAATGTTTTTGTCCTCTAACCAAGATATCAAAACCATAACATTGCAAAAAAGATACGATACCAAAGACAAACATTGCCAATGACGAACAAATTCAACTAAGTAAATTATTTTAGTAAGGGTGCTTAACATTAAAATGAAAGAAAAGCAGAAACAAAATAGTGACACTAATGTATTAGTTTACGCCCTTGTCTGTGCCTTGAAGCAAATCTAAGAATTAAATAACAAATGAAGGAGAAAGGAAATGAAAGAGCAGATAACAACTTCTAAGTTTTCTGTTCAAACCTGTCTCAGAAATGCCATCAAAGACGAAGGAGGTATCCCAGGATTTGAAGGATTTGCTGAAGAGATCGAAACATTTTCAGATTTCAGGGAATTTTGAGCCTGTTTTAAGGCATCCAATGTGTGATTTGTAGCAGATGAAACCTAAATTAAGAACAATTAGGAGTAAAAAATACAATCCTCAACATTCATGGAAAAATAAATAAATAAAAATAAAAATAAAAAAGGGAGAGTGGGATAACAATGCTAACCAACAAATTTAGTATGCATGTAAACAGTTAATGTTACACAGAAAGTACAGAAATATACATATGTAGAAATTCAAATACAGATTGGACAAGCCCCAATAAACTACTAAGCAAACAAGCACATATAAAATGAAGAAAGGAAACAATTATTGATCTTTTAAAAAAAAAAAAAAACATTTTCTAGAGCTTGGTCTATCGTATTTTTGGACTTATATGTGTATATGATCTTAGCAGATGATATCTGTTTTCAGTTACAATAACTTTAATGGATGCCAAATTTTAAAGAATTGGCTGCTTAGGCATCTTGCCCCATTTCACTTCTCATTCATTCATGGCCACTGACAGCGGATACTTCCCCTACAATCAATAAATATTAAAAAACCATCAAGTTTCCTATTCTTTTTACATGTTCATTCTTTTAGCTATGTATTTGGTAAAAAAAAAAAATGGTCTTAAACAATTTAAGACAGGATTTACAATCCAGTGATGCCACCAACTACCATCACCACCTAATAAAATTGCTCTACAACCAGCAACAAACTCTGCCACCACAAGGAAATGTACCAAAGAACGGTACATGTCCGTATAACCACTGCCACCTTTGTCCACATCTGGCAACATATTCTGGTGTTGTTTATGCAAACATACAATGTACCAATTCATCAGCAGCAATACAGGTAATAGACAAGAACAATGATCATATCCAAATGGAACATGTTGAAGCAGACTTTGAAGAATATGTATACAACCGAGCACTACATCAACAAATAAATGAGTTCTCACCCCAGCTGAATGAGTAAAAAAGGTTTTGACTTCTTGATTTAAGCCCTTTCCAACAGATCCAATCTCTATGACCTTCGCAAATATGCAACAAATATATGATTAAATTCTCAATAATTTGAATTTCATTGATAAAACTTCACAACGAGGCATAATTAATATGCATACTTTTCTCATCAACATAAATAATAATTGTATTAAACACAGAGAGAGAGAGAGAGAGAGAGAATGAGTAATAAACAGAATAATCCAGTCTTCATGTAAGAATGATGTGGTCTTGAAGTCACAGTTGTGTATTTTAAAATATCTAGAATTTAAGAAGCCATAAAGAAACAAAAGAGAAGAATCACCCTCCACAATTCAAAAGGCATATCCGAATTATTCATTTAAGAAAGAGAAGGAAAAAAACAGTAGACAAGAATTGAAATTTAAGACATGATGTCAAGCAACATTTAGTATAACATGGACGTTAAAGAGCCCTGCAGATACATCGAATCACCACCAAACCATTAAAAATTTAGTCTACTCTTGATAATCCTTTTTTTATGCATGTGATGAAGACTAGGAGTGTCAACTTGTGTGTGTGTGGGTGATGAGAGAGAGAGAAAGGAACTACAGGCTTGCAGCCTCACAAATTATACAGGCTTTTAATTTTATCCAGAGAAGAAGAGTACCGTCTCAATTAACGAGCTATTTAGGCCACTAACAGCTTCTGACTGCAGATCAAGTTCAAATAAAAATCGCCTGCTTCCAAGATAACCCCATGCTTCTCCCGTAGGAACTAGAAAAACTAGCTGCAATAAATTAATGGAGTTATCTGAATAAGATATTTTCTAGTCAAGCACCAGAACAAATCACGAAAAGAAAGAGTTTGATGATAAGAAAATGACTCACAAACTTGAAACTTCATAACATACCATAAAAATTTGATCATAAGCATGGTTAGACTCAAAACAAACATTAGGTACAATGTATAATATATCAAATACTAATCTCCAACAAACCTGTTTACTAAGGTTATTCAAACCATCCACATGAGAAAGAGCATCAACAGCAGCCAGCAATGAAATCAGTCCCTAGACATAGAAAGCATAAATCTAAAGCATCAACTTCTGGCAGTATTACCGTTACAAAGAAACAAGATGTTACCATTAAGAGTGAAATGGCAAACTTACAGATATTGGTGAATCTGCACCGAGGCTTTTGTCACGGAAAAAAGAAGCAGAATCCATAGATGCCATTGATAGTATGACGGGCTTGGATTGGTGTGACGACAAAATATTAATTGGTGGGAGCGATGACCAAACACTGCCCTTCATAGTCATGATACATAAAATTAAAAATTTAGGAGGGGGAAGCTGTAATCCCTCTTCATGTCAGTTACTTTCAAATTATACCACATTAAGTACAAGAAACCAACAGAAGTTAGGTAAGTCAAGAAATACATTCCAAGTTCTGACCAACTTAGTGGAGCTGTATACTTCTTCAGACAGACATATAAAATTCTAGGGGCTATAATTAGCAAGCCAAGAGGATCACTGCTAGAGCCATTAATAAAGCAATATGGAAAAGTAAACTGCAAGGAAAACTCACCTGTATCCACCTAATGGAAGGCAAGCCCCTGCTTTTAAACAAGATTCTGAATGCGGAGTTCCAGATTTTGTAGTCTAATCCAAACAAAAAAATTCAACAACTAGTGAATAAACAAATAAACCTCAGATATACTACATATACTGATTAACATATGGAAGGTCAAAAATAAAGTAATGTAATAGATCAGATACCTGCATCACCAATTCAAATTCAGCCACTACAGCAGTATAACCATTCTTTGTTTTCTCATTCTTCATGGCAGCCTGGACCATAAGTGCGAGCATAAGATCTTTTAACTATACACGAACTATAATCTAACTTAACTAGTAAATACAAAAAAGAAACAGAAAATCAAATGGATTAATCAAAGATTAATTAATCCAATCAACGTGTGTATAAAATCACTTGACACTCTCAACTTGAAATCTTACAAGGACAAGTATAGCATTCTTTTAAGAGGAAAAAATATATTTATCAAGGAAAACTCTCACAATTTATATGTAAACAATACCTCAGATCCAGTAATAATGTAGACAACATAACTTGTCAGAAGGACAAAACCTACTCTTGTTTCTAAAAATATATCATATCTCTGGTAATTTTTCATAACTCAATACAAACTGAAACTAAAGCCTGTTTTCAGTCAAAAATTTGTAGACTACAAAAAGCATCACAACAAGTTAAGAACAAGAGTACTTGCTGTTTTTACGTCAACCACTATAGTACTCTAGATAATTTACCAAAATCATCCAAAATTATAATAATTTCCACAAGAAATGCACTACCCTAAGAATCATATTCTCACTTCTATCATACTTTTATAGGGCTAATAATTGTAACGCTTTGTATACTATAAAGAAGTCCCCCAAGAAAGTCTTGTTGTCAAACTTTAAACTGAATGAATTAGGTACCTCTTGCAAGCTCAATCTGCTGCTCTCAGAAAGTAAGAATACAGGAAAATCATATGATTTCCACATGATACCAGATCCCTGCAGATAAAATGCTTCAGCTTGTAAAATATAAAGCAGAAAACAATCTTTTGGTCCAGAATTCACCAACTATAAGTTCAGTTCTTAAAATTAAATTAACTGACAATTTTCAGTAGAAAATAAGAATTCATTTTATCCATCAAAACAACATCAATTTTGACCTCCAGCAAAGTTTACAATTCTATAACCATAATCTGAACATATGTCCACATGTTCATCATAATAATCCAATCAAATTTCCACTAAAAGAAAAATCAACTACTTTTGCAACAATTAAGTCAAGCAATTATGAATACTTTATGTGGAATTGGCTTGTAAATTAGCAGAATATCAAGATGATAATAAAATTAGATAGGATAACTTGAGTAAGATAAAAATACAGAACTGCACAGAATTTTATCCAACTATAGATTTTGTTTCTATCAGAAACAAAATAAAATATTAAACTATAGATGAATAGCATACAATTTGATTCCATTGATAACTGATATTACTGTAAGGTGAAAATTCAGCCTGTGGGAACTTTTGAGCTGGAGAGAATCCTACAAGAAAGAAACTGCCACCATTAGCAGCATTTAACTATAATGCCCTACACTTATTAGCTTTGTACAAGAGAAACAGATTGTGAATGGATAAGAGAATTTACCTTTTAACTTCTTTCGGGTTCCAGCCCCTGATTCAACTAAAACACCACCAATGTTCTTGGCAAACCTTGAATCATTTGATAATCTGAAACCAGGACAAATGCCTGATGTTAAGTTCTTTTAAGAAAATATTTTCATAGAATAATATAAAAATCAACCACATGTCATCAACATAAAAACAACGAACCACGGAGGAAGTTATTTTGGATACATAGTGCACTCAACATGGGTAGATATATAAGCTACTATCTAAATAACAAAAGTAATAAAGACAGCCCATTCCATAAGCATGAAATCAGATGATTAACGTTGAGAAATTCAATCATTTAAAACTAAATCCAAGCTTAACTATAGCTATGCTCGGCTTAATGATGCACACAAAAAAGGCATGTTGGGTAATCTAAGAAATCTGCTAGGGTTACATAGATATTGCCAGTAAAATATGTATTTACTTCAGAATATTTATTCCAATCATTATAATTTTGTAAGAAATCGGTCTCAAATTGAAATCAGATTCCTTTTACTCTTTTAGAGGGTTTTTTCTTTAAGTTGTAGTTTGATTTAAATCAAGAGGTTCACCAACCATTTTGGAATTTTAATATTGAACTTCCAAGCTACTCGCTTTTATACCATTTTAACAAAAGCTAAAACTTTTGCCTTTAATGACTTAAAATTAGACAACTAGCTCTGGTGCTTCCATTTCCTATAATATGAAGAAGTCTTCCACCAAAAACCTCTTTGCGCATGCGATAACAGTTTTGGGCAGCAAACTGGTTAAATTTGGTTAAGAGTGAAATCCAATCATTAATGCTGAGATTCAAATTCAATTTATATCCAACCAACTTTAGATATTTTTTACCTGATAACATCGTTGCTTCTCAATCAACATAAGTGAATCATAAAATACATTTATTGCAAAGATCTTACAATTTTATTTTATTATTATTATTATTATTTTGTTGAGGCATAAAGACATTCCCTAGATACCTAAATTTATTTTCAACTCAATGAAAATCCTTTCATGGTACAGGGACTGTATATAAAACTCACTGAATGTTATAATTCATACTTTACCAAGAAAGTCATTAGTCAAGGAATGCAAAATGAATGCCAATATTATATAATACTCTTTTGGATGACAAAATAACAATCGTAAGTCACTAACAACAAATTCCATAATAACAAAAGCATTTATAATATAAACAAGGCCACCCAAAAAAAAAAAAGGAGAGAGAGAGAAACAAATATACAAGTTTGAAAATAAAGAAACACATGCCTAGCAAAGAAATCTTGAACTTCATCCATTGACACCAAAACAGCAGTTTTTTGAGCCAGCTCTTCAGCACTCTTGAATCTTATAATTGGAGCCACAACCGTCCCGCGTCCAGGATCTGGAAACAAAATTTAAAAGAGAACCGTAAAGCACCATTCAACAAAACTTGAGCCAGTATCTTACTCATACCACCAACCAATCTTCAACATATGTCTAACAAACGTAAGTGTGAAATTAAGTTTCAACAAATAAATACTTCTTTCTACTTATTATTTCCACATTTGCACCTAAATACTAAAATACCATTTCATTACAAGAACAAATACTCAAGAAAACAGTATCTTAATCAAACAACCAACTAATCTTCAACATATATCAGAAAACCATAAATGTGAAATAAATTTTCAACAAACGTAAATTTTTCACTTAATATTTTCACATTTTGAACCTACATACCATCTAAAGGGTTTGGCCACATTACTCGTCGGGTAAGATTACCCATCAATAACAACTCTTAGATATTTTTCAATAACTATCCTTACAACCAATCTAAAGGTTGTTACGATAATTTAACCTAACCAGTGCAAGAATAAACACTCAAGTAGACAATAATATCTTACTCAAACATCCAACCGACCTTCAACACATATCAAATAACCCGTAAATGTGAAATAAAATTTCAACAAACATACATTTTTTCCACATTATAAATACCTCTAAACACCGCCATTACAAAACAAGAACAAAAATACTCAAGAAAACAGTATCTGACTCAAACAACCAACCAAACAATCTTCAATAAACAAACACTTCATTTCGCTTTACACACTGTGCTTCCACTTAGAAACTGAAAAGGCCACAATCTTCATTTCATTACAACAAAGAAGAAGAGAGTAGAAGAAGAAGATATTACTAGAGCAACCGATGCTTCCAGAGAGATTGAGTAGACGCACGCACGGATAGCCGTCGATGAGCTTGTACATCGAATCTCGAAGGTCAGGAATCGACTCCATCGACTTCACCGCTCCTGATACACAACAAACACAAAACAACTCAAAACACACACACGACACAACAAACAACAACAACAAGAGCAAGTGACAGTGAAAATACCGGACGAAGAGAAGCGAAAGTGAAAACAGAAGAGAAGAAGAAGAAGAAGAGAGAAAAGGAGGTCGCTGGTGGCCATCGTCTTCGAAATCAAGAGCTCGAATCGCCAAACCCTAAGTCATGTTCGTTGACTCGCGCGTTTTTCCTGCTTTGCTTTTTCTCTGATACTCATATGAGTGCGGTTTTTTCTTTTCTTTTTTTTTTTCTTTTTTTTTAATATATATATTTAAAGGACAATCCTAATGTCCTCCCCACAGTTTCATATAATACCAAAATCCTCTTACTTTTTTTAAATCGCTCGATATCCTAAAATCGATTTATAAGATAAATCGAATACTCTTATGGTGTGTTTACTTCATGGATTAAACAAAGGGAATGGGAAATGAGATTGATTGATGTTGTTTACTTACTTAAAATCCATTCCGTAATGGGAATGAAAATGTGGACCCCACATCAATTTAGGATTGTGGAATGGGAATCCCATTCCCCCCAACCTACTTGGGAATCCCATTCCCATTCCCTTTGTCAAAATAAAATGTCCCTTATACCCCTTTTTAAAAAAATAAAAAAAATCTATTTATTTGATTTTAAAAAAAAAAAAAACTACATATTATAATAAAAAATTGTACACTATTAATTTTTCATCACCAATTTCTTAATTACCATGATGGACTAATAAAATAATATGTAATTTTTTTTATTATTATATGTAATTTTTTATTTAATATTAAAAAAAATTACATATTATAATAAAAAACTACACACCAAATTAGTAAACTATTAAAATAATATTAAGTTTTTTTATTATAATATGTAGTTTTTTATTTGATATTAAAAAAAAAGAGCATATTATAATAAAAAACTACACATTATTATAATTAATCCATAATTTTAATTAAGGGTATTTTTGTAACTTATAATTAATTCATTCCGATTCCAAAGTAAAGTAAACAGTTTAATGGAAATAATATTGATTCCGATTCCGATTCCTGTAGTTGAAGTAAACAACTTATATGATTCCGATACTTCATTCCGATTCCAAGTCATTCCGATTCCAGATCATTCCGATTTCTATTCCGATTCCTCCAAGTGAAGTAAACGCACCATTATAATGTATAAAAATATCTTAAAAAAACTCATTTTAATTAAAATTGATATGTTTGATTTTTATTACGAAAAAACAAACCTATAGAAACACTTTAATTATTTATATTATTTTAACAACAGCAATAATGACATGAGATAAAATGAAATTCTCTAAAATTACAAGGAATAATTAACGATTACATTAAACTAAAAAGAAAAAGTGAGATCATCCTTATATTTAAAACAAGTTGAGAATGACCTGATTTTGTGTGAGTAGTAATTAATCTAAATAGATTTTGATTGATGTAATTGGTGTTAACTTAAAAAAAGAAAGATGGGTTCTTTCGCCCTACATGGAAGTCGGTTTCAAAAGAGAAAAAAAAAAGGTGAAATGAAATAAATTTGCATGAAGATGTGCCATAACTTTTTATCAGATGAACAAATTCTCCAGCGTCAAATTACAAGCACACAATATGCCTTTTACCCAACACTGAAAGTTTCTATAGATTTTAAAATACAACTCCCAGTTCGAAGTAAAGTTCTTCAACAATGTTAAGGATGTTGCTAGTTATCAGACAGTCAAAAAGCACGATCATCATCGACAAGATTATCCTCTCCAAAGAAACATCACGGCGGAAGGGAGTATGAGACCAACCGAACCCTCTTCTACAAAGCCTCAATGCAACTAGTCTGCAATAATCATGAGCCAAAATTCGAACCAAACTCCAGCTAGGCTAGCATCAACACAATCGTCTGTCTCAAGAGTATTTTCAGTTCGTTTACTTAATATCATTACATTACTGAATTCTGATTTATCTGCCTAAAAAGAAGGAACATTATAGAGTATATTAGTTTGCAAGTTCAGGTATACACATGAAACAAAAGAATCTAGTCAAAGATTTTGGATGCCTATTTTGGTTCCATGGATATGTTTTAAATAGAATGGTCAAATATTTTTGATAAAGAAAAAGAAAAAAATAAGGGCTCAGAGAAAGGGAGTGAAAGGCAGACCACTATCCATCGAAAATCTGACCCTGAACTGCTCACCGTTACAAGTCAAAGTCCATTTCAGCTCGCTTCAGCACAGATGTCACCCTCTTAAAAAACTCGGGCTCCGTTTCTTTGATATCATCAAGTGTCCTTGACTCATGTTCATCCGCCTACAAAGAACAAAGAAATGATGCCATGTTAGTTGATCTTCTTTTGTATTCGGAGAAAAAATGAAGCAATAGGACATTCAGCAGCATAAAATGTCATTGCTGTTTATGCTCCCTAGTGAAAAATAAACATTAACTCCAAAGAATTTCAAGACTCAATCATTGTTTTAAATTTTACAAAATTGGATTGCTTGTCTAAATTTTGTACTTGCTTTGATATTGACAAAATATAGTTGTTTCTCGTTTAAATAAATAATTAAATGAAAACCAGAAAACGATATTGGTACAATGCCACAATAAGCAACACATTGCTGTCTTTTCAGAGAGATAAAGCTCCAGTTGCTCGTTAAACAGTACATCCAGCAAAAATACCTCTTTGAATTTCAAAAGAACCAAGTTTGATACAGACGCTGGCTTTGTCCGGTCCCACCTGGTAAGAAAAAATTAATAAAAGAACAAGTATGAGAGCACTTAGATTCCCACGAAGATGTTGGAATATTATATTTTCTTAGGTGAACATGTACAAAATTAACCATCAAAGGCTTGCCATCAAACCACATTACAGAAACATTTGTGATGAATTTTTGTAATATATGAGTTTTGGCCAATATACAAATAGCACATCTTAAATACAAGATGATAAGCGCCATACCTTACAAGCATTAGCTCATTAACTGATCTCCACATTCCACGCCCTACATCTTTTGCAGATTGCTGCCTTGCACTTCTCCCATGCCACAGCTCTTTTGCAACATACATCACTTCCTCAACATCAACCTTAGAGGATGGACACAATAGTTAGAAAACATGTTAGTTCAGAAAGCTAGACACGCGATTCAAGATAACATGGATTGTCAATGATCCACAGCTACAAGTTCCTATCAACAAGTAGCCTGTATCAATTTAATATGTAAGAATACCAATAACACTAATTTTTTTATACAAATCAATATGAGTCAAATATTATGCATTACAAAGCATGAAGAGTCATATTAACACAATTGCTTTTATGTATACACATCAAACAATTATAATAGCCCCAACCCCAAAAAACTAGAAGTATAAATATGTGCCTTGAAATGCCTGCTCATTGCTCTAGTGATTAACATGCAAGCAAACAATGTAAATGCACACTACATGGAATAAGAGCACAAAAATCAGCAAAAAGAATTTGGTATCACAACATTGTCTGTCTGAAGAAGCTTTCAGTCCGATAACAACATAACAGAATTATCTGTCAAACAATTTTTTCCACATAAGAACACAACAAAAACAATATATTGCTCTATTAGCTTACTAGAACACATCAGCCAGTCCCAAATCACTAAACACTAATTATAAGCAATAATTGGCAAGGGATATGATAATGAAAACATAAGTCTGAAGGAAAAAATTAGTTTTTTTCATGACTAAAGGAAAAATTCTAGAGTCTGAATTCCATTGAACATCTCAAACCACTAAACGGGTTATTGTAGAACGATAACAGTAGGATCCTATTGTATCCTAGGCATCTACTTTGAAACCTATTTCTACAAACACAATCCATCAGAATTTGTGGAAAGAATATCAACCGTATTGAAACGTTAGCTACAAATTCTCAAAATCTTACAGTCATGAGGATAAACCATTTCCAGAAATTTGTAACCTAGCGCATAGGAGCAAATGAGCAAAAAAGTTACTATTTTCACACGCACATACTTGAAAAGGCAAATTTTCATACTTGGACTTCCTCAGCTGTGCCATATAATGATTCTTCATGCTCAATAAGGCGTTGGTGAAGCACCCGATAATGATCAGTATCCAAATTTATTATTGGCTCCGTGTCAACTTGCAACCCTGCAAGTTGCGTCACAACATAGGAGGACATGACCAATCCAAAAATTGCAGGGATGCTACCCAAAACAGGTATGATGCGAACTCTGAACCCTGGTACCATCTAATAATAACACAAATAGTTTGAATGTCAAATCAGAGAAATTTGATGATGAAACCTAGTGAATGGAAACTAAAAGTAAGACAACTTGACTCTAATTAAAAAGAAAAAAGAAGGGTGGTGATAAAGATCAATCTAGAAGGTCAACGAGGAGACCACAAATTTGAATATTAATTCAGTTTCTTATTTTGATTCAACTAAGGATTTTAGGCAGTTTCTTATTTTGATTCAATTAAGGTTTTTTTAGGTTATTTCCTGTTTTAATTTAGTTTCCTATTTTTATTTTATTTCCTTGTTTGGGTAGAGATTCTAGCCTATTTAAAGGGCAACTTTATGTAGTTTTATTATTCAGTCAAATATCAATAAAATTGAGAGTTTTCTCTGCATTCGGTTTCTCTTAGATTCTAGGAGAGCTTGGGCTAGGGCGAGGGCTAATAACCCAAACTCTAGAGAGTTAGCAAACCCTAATTAAGGTGACCTAACTCAAATCTATCGTTGTGTGGGTGCGAAGTAAGGGCTGCTGGACGTTGCTTGCTGTCTAAGTTAGGGCTGTTGGCACGTTGCTTGCTGTTCACGTTAGGGTTATTTGGTTTTACTTGCTGCCGAAGTAAAGGCTATTACTACAATTCTTGTTAGTTAAGTTAGAGCTGTTAAGGTAGTTATTGGATCCCTAATTGGTACCTTAACAATTTGGTGCTTTCGTTGAGAGATTTGGGGTTGAAAGTGTGGTAAAGGCGAACTCATGGCTGGTAATGGAAAAGATGAAGCAAGTGGGAGTGTTGTCAACTCACCGTCCAATGCACCAATCTCTAATCAAAATCGGTTTGCAGCCTTGGAAGCGGGACAAGCGGAGTTGCAAGCGGGTCAAGATGAGTTGCAAAGATCGTTGGCGCAAATAATTGACAGATTGGATCGAATGGAAAGAAGGGATCGACGAGAGGGCCAAGGACATGTGAATGAGAATCCGGAGGAATTTAGGAGAGGTGGTCGAGTCGAGAGAGGTCCGTTGCGAGTGGAGCATTGGGTGGATCATGAATACGAGAATCGGTTGGATGATGATTGGAGAGGATTACGCAATTATCAACAAGGGCCGAGAAGGCCGAAGGTGGACTTTCCTAGGTTTAGTGGGGGTGATCCGCATGAGTGGCTTGATAAAGTAGACCACTACTTCCGAGTCTACGAAGTTGCTAGGGAAGATAGGGTTATCACTGCATGCATTTACTTAGACGGAAAAGCCAATAGTTGGTGGCGGTGGTTAAAAGCGCAATATGAAGAGGAAGAGAGGCATCTAGGGTGGACGGCGTTTGAGAGAGAGTTTCTGAATCAGTGGGGTCCATCGCCTGTTGTTAATCACCATGGGCAGTTAGCGAAACTCAGACAAGAAGGAAAGGTACAAAACTATATTGATGAATTTCGCAGGTTGCAGACTCTAGTCAGAGGATGGTCTGAGGAGACACTACTGGGGACGTTTATTGAAGGATTAAAGCCTTGGTTGTCACGGGAGTTGAAGCTAAAGCAACCACAACGGTTGACTGAGGCAATGAGACTAGCGGAGATATTAGAAGATAGTTATCGTAGTGACAAGAAACCATTCAAGGAGAGTGTTGGGACTAGAGACTTGAAAGCTACTACGTCCTGGAAAGGAAAGGAGGCCGTAGAGAATAAACCCGAAGGAAAGAGGTTGTCACGAGAGGAGGTTCAGGAGCGAATGAAGAAAGGGTTGTGCTTCAGATGTGGTGAGCCTTGGGTCAAGGGACACAAATGCAGGAATGGAAAAGCATATTTGGTGATTGAACCTAGTGACAGCGAGGATGGAAGTGAAAAAGAGGAGTCCGATGACAAAGGTGAGATTCGAGTCACTGATAAAGCAGATAGTGTGGAAGAAGCTGAATTGTCTTTACATGCCCTATCGGGAGCGCCTAGGCCTTCGACTATGCGACTGTTGGCGTGGATTGGTAAATCTGAGGTAACTTTATTAGTTGATTCGGGATCGTCACATAATTTTATTAATGCAAATGTTGTTAGAAAAATTGGGTTGTCGGGAGTAGTAATTGATCCGTTTGATGTACGAATAGCTAATGGGGAGAGATTGACATGTGAGGAAGTAGTTAGGGATGTGAAACTAAATGCTCAAGGAGTTCGAATTGTGGCCGATTTGCATGTACTACCATTGGTGGGATTAGATGTAGTCTTGGGTAATGCTTGGTTGAAAAGTGTAGGTAAGGTGCTCCATGATTTTGAAAATATGACAATGGAGTTCAAAATAGGAAGGAAAAAGAAGATTTGGACTGCTTTATCCTCTAAGGAAATTAGGCATTGTGAGGCCCATATAATAGAGAAGCTATGTAGAGGAGGGGCGCAATGTTTTGCAGTAGTGGAAAGGAATGGCATTGATGGATTATTTGAGGATTTGCAGAAATTACCGGAAACAGTACGAGAGGTTGTAGTAAAGCACAAGCAAGTTCTAGAGGTACCGACTAGCTTGCCACCATCGCGGAGTTTTGACCACCGCATAACTTTGAAGGATGAGTCGAGGCCAGTGCATGTTCCTCCATATAGATACGCACATTTTCAGAAAGGGGAGATAGAGCGTCAAGTGGAAGAAATGTTGAAGAGTGGATTGATTCGACCAAGCACTAGTCCTTTTTCATCACCGGTGTTGTTGGTGCGAAAGAAGGATGGAACATGGAGATTTTGCACGGACTACAGGGCCTTGAATGAAGCTACGGTGAAGGATCGATTTCCTATACCGACAGTGGATGAGATGCTAGATGAGTTACATGGAACTAGTGTGTTCACGAAACTTGACTTGAGGGCGGGATACCATCAGATTAGGATGAAGGAGGAAGATGTACACAAGACGGCTTTCAGAACACACTCGGGGCACTATGAATATTTGGTGATGCCGTTTGGACTGTGTAATGCGCCTTCAACTTTCCAAGCGGCCATGAATGATATTTTTCGACCCTATTTGCGGAAGTTTGTGCTCGTGTTCTTTGATGATATTCTTGTGTATTCCAGGTCTATGCAGGAACATTTGGAGCAACTTGACTTGGTGTTGAAGATTCTTGGCCAACACAATTTTTATATCAAGATGTCCAAGTGCGAATTTGTCAAGGAAGAATTAGAGTATCTCGGACATATAATTTCTAGTGGGGGAGTAAAAGTTGATGCCAGGAAGGTTGAGGCCATGGTGGATTGGCCGTTGCCGAAAGACGTGTCTGCTCTGAGGGGATTTCTTGGCTTAACAGGATACTACCGGAGATTTGTAAAAAACTATGGCCTAATTGCTCGGCCATTGACGGCCATGTTGAAGAAAGATGGGTTTGAGTGGACAGAAGAGGCAAGGCAGGCTTTTGAAGACTTGAAAAGGGCAATGACGCAAACACCAGTACTAGCATTACCGAACTTTGAGAAACCATTTGAGATTTATACAGATGCTAGTGGTGAAGGTATTGGGGCGGTGTTGGTTCAAGAGCAAAGACCGTTAGCATTTATTTCCAAAGCTTTGGGTCCTATGAAGAAAGCTTGGAGCACTTATGCACGGGAGATGTTAGCGGTAGTATACGCGGTTAAGGTCTGGAGGCCTTATCTTTTAGGTCGCAAATTCACAATAGTGACAGACCAACAAGCCTTGAGGCATTTGCTGGACCAGAAAATTGTGACGCCGGAGCAACAAAAATTCATGGTGAAATTACTAGGTTTCGAGTACGATATTGTCTACCAACCGGGCAAGGAAAACAAGGTTGCGGATGCTTTGTCTCGAAAGGAAGGGAGCCCTATGCTATGGAACGTATATGGTGAGGATGATATGTGTTTATTGGCTCTTAGTGGGGCTGAATGGAGGATTTGGGATAGGCTTCGTGAGGCAGTGAAGTTTGATTCTAAAGCTCAAGAGATTTGCAAGAAGATTGAAGTCCAAGAAACTGGGGTAGATCGGTATCGCTTGAAAGATGGACTACTACTTTATAAGAATTTGGTGTATGTTCCAGGAGTGCCGGGGTTACGTGAAGAGATTCTTACTCACTTTCATAATAGCAAGGAAGGAGGTCATTCGGGGTGGTTGAGAACTTATGTGCGTATTAAAAATTTATTCTACTGGGAAGGTCTCAAGAATGCAGTAAAAACTCTAGTAGCCGAGTGTGACACTTGCCAGAAGGTGAAGTATGATCAGAGGCAACCAGCAGGGCTATTACAACCGTTGCCTATGCCAGAGCGAATTTGGGAAGATTTGACTATGGATTTTGTTGAGGGATTGCCTAGTAGTGGTGGTTATGAATCTATTTTGGTTGTGGTGGATCGTTTAAGCAAGAGTGCTCACTTTATTCCACTCAAGCATCCATTCACAGCCAAAAGTGTTGCTAAGGCCTTTGTGGAAAATGTGGTGAAGTTACATGGGATTCCAAGGAGTATTGTGACAGATAGGGGAAAGTTGTTTATGAGTTCCTTTTGGCAAGAGTTGTTTTCATTGCAGGGTAGCAAGTTAAAGGCAAGTTCATCTTACCATCCACAAACTGATGGTCAAACGGAGGTGGTGAATCGAATTCTGGAGCAATACTTGAGGTGTTTTTGTCATGATGATCAACGAAAATGGAAGGAGTATATTCCGTGGGCGGAATATTGGTATAACACAACTCATCAGGCATCTATCAATATTAGCCCGTTTGAGTTGGTGTATGGGAGGCCACCACCTACGTTAAGTGCATATGAAAGAGGTACGGCTCGTAATGAGGAAGTTGAGCAAGAATTGATCACAAGGGATGAGATGTTGAAACGAGCTAAGAAAGAACTTGAGAAGGCTCGAGTGAGAATGAAAAAGTACTATGATCAAGGGCGAAGGAACGTGGAGTTTGAGCTTGGAGACTATGTGTATTTAAAGCTTCAACCTTATAGGCAGAAGTCATTGAAGAAAAGGTTTAATGTCAAATTGTCTCAAAGGTATTATGGGCCATTCAAGGTATTGGAAAGGGTGGGTGAAGTTGCCTATAGGTTGGATTTGCCGCCAACTTCTCGACTACATCCAGTCTTTCATGTGACAGTATTGAAGAAACGAGTCGGAGATCCTAAGTTAGTGGTAAATGAATTGCCCGTGTTTGATGATGAAGGACGGATGGTGATTCAACCGAAAACTGCTATGAGATACAAGAGCTGGTGGAAGAGGCGTGAGAAGAAAAGAGTTTGGATGGTTTTGATTCAATGGAAGGGGTTACCTATGGAAGAAGCTACCTGGGAGGACTATGATGAGATCGTAGAGCGATTTCCAGATTTTATCCTTGAGGGCAAGGATGTTCTTAAAGACCGGGGGAATGATAAAGATCAATCTAGAAGGTCAACGAGGAGACCACAAATTTGAATATTAATTCAGTTTCTTATTTTGATTCAACTAAGGATTTTAGGCAGTTTCTTATTTTGATTCAATTAAGGTTTTTTTAGGTTATTTCCTGTTTTAATTTAGTTTCCTATTTTTATTTTATTTCCTTGTTTGGGTAGAGATTCTAGCCTATTTAAAGGGCAACTTTATGTAGTTTTATTATTCAGTCAAATATCAATAAAATTGAGAGTTTTCTCTGCATTCGGTTTCTCTTAGATTCTAGGAGAGCTTGGGCTAGGGCGAGGGCTAATAACCCAAACTCTAGAGAGTTAGCAAACCCTAATTAAGGTGACCTAACTCAAATCTATCGTTGTGTGGGTGCGAAGTAAGGGCTGCTGGACGTTGCTTGCTGTCTAAGTTAGGGCTGTTGGCACGTTGCTTGCTGTTCACGTTAGGGTTATTTGGTTTTACTTGCTGCCGAAGTAAAGGCTATTACTACAATTCTTGTTAGTTAAGTTAGAGCTGTTAAGGTAGTTATTGGATCCCTAATTGGTACCTTAACAGGTGGTTTATTAATTGTCATTAAACAATTAGTATCAGCTCATAGGAATTCTTAATGATTTCAATTTAAATTATTATTAACAAAACTAAGCCAAACATCCTTACTTGATAATCTGAAGGGTTTTCCTCTTCTCCACTTGGCCCCTTAAAGGGAAGCAGCTTCACCTTAGGTTTCTCTAAAGAAAAGACAATTGGAATACCACCTTCAATGCCATGATCTTTCCTCAGACGGTGTCTTACCTGAAAGGCAGCAAATTTCTTAGGACAAAAAAACTCAACACATGAAGTACGAACTACTAACACTCTGGAGAAGTAGAACAATAGTTTCATGTCTCTTCTAAAATATGTTTTTAAAGGTTATATACAGCAATATTAAGTAGTTTTTGAATTTTACAGTTTTTATGTAAACTGATTTTTGTCTTTATCAGTCCTAAATCTCAAATACAATATTGAAGGTTTGAAAGGAAAAAAAAATGACAAAACAAGAAACTGAGTTTCAAGGTTATGTTATTCTGATGTCCTAGATCATTATATTTCAAAGATGTCACCTGGCTTTTCTTAAATTTCTGTACTATTATAATGCGACATATTCATAAGATCAAAAGAACCTCCAATAAACTACTCAGATTTTTAATTATAACTGCAATTTGCAAGATGCAGTAGAATTGATATCTAGAAGGCAGAAATGAACATTATGGCACCAAAACCATACGAAATGAGCGCTCGAAATTTACAAAAATGACTTCCCTATGTAAAACCAATATATGTGACACAATAAAAAGAGAAAAGCTTTTATTATTATCAAGCAGTTTAAAAGATTACAAATAAAAGCAAGCCAGAAGCCTTACAGATCGCGATAACGGATCATTTGTTGACTCTCTTAAATCAGCCACACGAATTCTAGTTGGGTCTGCTCTAGCACCAGCTCCTGTTGCAGACAGAACCTTTAAACCCCTATGTACACATGCTGCAAGAAGTGCCACCTATTATATATGAAAGTTAAGCATTTCATAATTGAAAATCCATCAAATATTAAAGTTCATAATATATTTACAGTCACTAAGAGGTGCAGAGCAACTATAATTAGTCCTGTCAATAACAATACTTTCAAAATTCTAACTTTACAAGAAACAGGTCAACAAGCCTCAACAACATAATTGCATAGGATACAAACAGGCCTGTCTCACTATGAACTACTATTTAACATAAAGAATAGGAGATTTCCAGGATTTAAACTAACAACTTCTAGTTCAAATGAATGCTAATACAGTATTGAGTAAGCAGAAATCAGTAAAACCTACTCTTGTATGAAACTGTGGAACAATATTATGTATCCTCTGACAAGTTAATTATCCATTTAGGTGACCTGAGATGATTTTAAGTCGTATATTAAATTTTCCAGTGTTAAAGTAATGATTCAGACTCTGATTAAAAATTGTTCTTTGAAAATTAAATTAAGAAAAAAGAGGTACCTTGGTATCAATGTTATCAATGCAGTCTAGAACAAAATCAGGGTGGCCTGATAGAATTTCGTCTTCAGATGATGCATCATATAATAGCACTTTTGCATCTATGTGGCACTCTGGGAATATCATTGAGAAATGCTTCTTGAGGCACAGGGCTTTTGGAGTACCAACATCTGTCCGTGTTGCAACAGCATGTCGATTTAATGATGAAACTGATACCTTCTCATGTAATCAAAAGAATTATATTCATCTCATCTAGATAAAATTCAATTTCCGATGCAGATAATTTGAAAGTAAAAGGTTAAAACAGCATTTTGATGCAGATAATTAAACATTTAAATGTGAACAGAGCCTAACAAAGAAAAGTCATACAGAAATACCTGATCAAAATCCACAAGAAGGAGCCTGCCAACTCCTGATCTCAAGAGCATAGCTGCAGCATGACTCCCAACCCCTCCAAGACCAATGACAACAACATAGGATCCAGTCACTTTCCGCTGAGATTCAAGGCCAAAGAATTGAATATTCCTAACACGGATCCAAAATAACTTACCATCAAGCTTAAAAAGTAGAGTTGTAACAAAATTATTAGCCCAACAACTTGGTCATGTTTCTCATATCAACGATATGATTTTTTTCAAGTAAAGGTGTTTCATTTTTTTTTTTTTTTCCCTTTTTATTTTCGAAGCAGTGAAGGTACTTGCAGTTAAATGTAAACCGTTTTCATTGTTGAAAGAAACAATAAGTTGCTAAGGAAAAAATTTCAAAGGAAACGAATCTTTGAGCAAAGGTAAGAATATAGCAAAGGGTAATTCATTTTATATATATAAAAGTTAAATATAACTAGAGTTTGTTGATGAAGAAAACAATAAGTTTTGCTTCCTTGAAGCAATGAAAAGGAATACTAACCTTCTACAAATGCTAGTGAGAAAGACAAGAAGAGCCGACAACTCAGAATCTGATGCAAACGTTTAGAGGGGTTTAAATTAAGTTTTATTTAAAAATGGAAGTTCGTTCGTTGTTTTCTTACCTTTATATATATAGTAAACACCGTTGCTGTTTTGAGAATCTACTCAGAATCTATATTTTCAATCTGAGAAAATGGTAGAGGCATTGTGCAAGACAAATCCGTTTTCATACTTTAACCAAATTTAACAAATTCCATAAAGTTATGTGCTTTCCTTGCACAAAAAAGTTATGTGTATTCTTAAGCGAAATCAGAATCACAAGCCTTAAATGATTCACTCAAGTAAATTCATCTTATTTAGCACCTATAATAAGGAGCTTTCTACACTAATTATCACAGTTTATATACTACTTTGACAAATGAAGTACATAACCTATAGTGCTTTTCTCTACAATGATCTTCCTTAATCAGTTTGACAAGAACCATAATTTGAAGAACAAAAAACAACCAGAAAAAAGGTACCTAGTGAGTTGTTCCGAAACTATCTCATCAGTTAGAAGATCAAAACCAATCATCCCATTCCCACCACCTTCCATCAACTGAATCCTATCATGTTCAGCTCCATGCGCTTCTCCTGTAAAAGCATCCATCACTTAGAACCAGGCAAGTAAACATCCATTTCAGGGTCTAAATATATGAAAACATAATCAATATTTTCAAAACATCAGAAATAATCATGAATATTTCTAATATTGATCACCCCAGAATATGAAAAATATCAACTTATCGAAAATATCACCAATTTTTTTAAAACATCAAAAACATTCTAGAATATTTTCAATATTCATCACTCCAGATATGAATATATCAGGGTCTAAATTTATGATAATATCATTAATGTTTCAAAATATAGGGAATATTCAATGATAGCTACAATATCCGTCGCCCCAAAATACGAAAAATATCGGCATGGTATGGACATTCACTTCCTTGAATCTAGAACCACTAAAAAACCATTGTCACTCAACTCTCAACACACCAAGTAAACAAAACATCCATCACAAACACAACAAACAAAAGAGAAAACAAAAGCTTTGAAAAGGGTATGTTACCATTGAATTCCACAGCCTTTTTACACTTTGAATACTCCAAATTCCTGCAAAAACAGCACCAACTTAATAATATTAACCAACACAAGACAAGACGTCTACAAGCATTTATGGGACAAAACAAAGAAGAAAGGAAACCAGTTCGAACCTGGAAAGAAGCTTGTAGAGCAAAACAGTGGAAGCAGAACCCAGCAGAGCTCCAGCCCCCACCAACGCCAGCCACTTGAGTCTCTCCTCCATTCCTCACTCGTCGCCTCCAACACACTAACAGAGTTCATAGTTAGCGAGTTGGCGGACCCTCTTAGTGGGCTTTTGAAGTTGGGCTTTTCTTGGGCCAGAAAGCCCAATCACCGTGAGTAGAATGATTGGCCCATCGTTTTTTTTATGTGCACCCCATTTCAGAAAATATTCCGTTTTGAGGGGATGATATTGAAAAAAATATCTGAATATTTTTTATGGTTTGAGAATATCAAAAGTACTTTGATAATTTGATTTATTGTTGATGTTAGATTTAATAATGTATTTTGAAATTTGTATTTAGATAAAGGAATTTTTTTTTAACATTTTTCTTTTCATTAGAGCACAATTGTAAAATTAAATATATAGAAAGAATTTTTTTTAAGTTATTTTAATAAAAAGTATAATGGTATATAAAGACAACAAGATTATTCTTTTTTAATTATAAAGTTAATTTTCATTGAGTTTAAACAATTATTGTGACAAGTTGGGGTTAGCCAACAACCTACCATTGGGTAGTTGATGGCTGGCATCGATGGTTTGGTTTGTGCCAACTGCCGCATGCCAAATTTGGCATGGTTCTGCACCCTAGAGAACCAAATCCTTTGGTAGCATATGTTGTTGGCTGTTTGCTCCCTTTTATGTAAAAATAGTTCCTTCATTTATGTATGAATCGCTTCATCCAACATGGGAACTGTTATCCAGATCACACGTTTAGTGTACAATTTCATTTGATCCCGATTATTTCTTGAGTCAGTCCCAATTATATAATATAATTTAAAAAAATAAAAAATAAAAATAAAGAAAGAAAGCCTACCATTAGTGCATACATAATTAACGTTTGTAGGTTCAAAGTAGGATTTTTTTTTTCCTCAAACTTGAATTAAGTACAAAAAATGATACACTCACAATTATTGCGATAATTTCATAAAAATATTAGTATTTTACCTGTGAAAAAAAAAAAGAAAAAAATATATAATGATTGCATAAGGGACGAGGCTTTTATACATACACACACATATATACATATATGTATATATATATGATAATCGGAAATCCATTAACACCAATAGGTGGGGTTAGTTGAGCTTGAGACTTATTAAACTATTATTATTAAACTGTAATTGAGTATCTACTCTTATAACAACCAGGATAAATCTATTCTCATAATTTTTAAAAAAATATAATTATTCGTAGTTTTGATTTTGAAAAAAAAAAAAAAAAATGAGATTGACAAATCTCATTTTCTCACCTCCTTAAAGCGAAGTATTAAGAAATATTATAATTGTGAAAGGTGTATATATGCTTTTTTTTTTCTTCAATCAATGAGATTGTTCATATTTTTTAAAGAAAATTATTAAACTAAACTAAGGTATGGTTAAAAAAAATAATAATAAAAGAAAAAAAAATTCAGACATTCGTGTTAAATTGTAAGTGTTCTTTAATAAAAGAATAAAATCAAGATTAAAAAAGCTAAAAAAAAGTCAAGAATTTTCTTTTTTTTTTTTTTTTTTTTTGCATATGAAAACAATTTTTGGATTCTAAATAAGACAAAAGGCTGTTGTTAACCTGATAAACAGATCAATCTATCCAAATGAATCCAAACATTCACTGCATCCCTAGCAAAACACTCGAAACACATTATAGTTTTGGATTATTTTCAGCTCGAATTCAAATATCTGAACTCTGATTAATGCCAATGACTATAAACTCATTCTTAGAATCAGCTGTTGCACATTCTTACATGTACATTTATTCATAGGCTGGATATTTACATTAGTGTACAAATGTAGAGATGCAAAAAGAAAGCTTAAGATGCAAGTAATCCTAAAACGGAAACTAAAGCTCCTTAATGTGTTTCACTAATCAAAAACAGCTTCTGACCATCATTGATCATGTCTACATCAAGAATTTTACCTCCATCTTCAGATAATATACAACAGGAGTCACTAAGAAGATCTAGTTGGTCTGCTGCAGTTCTGATAAGCTCTGTGATGTCATTCGGAACCCATAACATAACTCCTGGTTTTCGTTCCTCTTTGCTATCCCACGGGTGGAAAGGGAACACTGTGCATTTCCTCCTGTGCATTCTATCTGTAATTGTCAACAGAGATTCGGTTGCTAATGTTAGTACATTACTGCCAACATGAGTCGGATAAGTCAGCATCGAAGGGAATACATGGCATGAACCGACTAGAATTCACTTATTTTATGTGGTTATGACAATTCTTTTACATGTGACAATGTAATTAGTGAAAATATGAGATATATGGAGTTTAAAGGTGAGTCAACATAATGTAAGCCATAATAGACAGTACCTATCATACTTTGAGAGCGATAAGAGAATTGAGGCAGTTGAGTAGCTTTTGCATCTTCTAGTAGCTTGATCAAGTACTTGTTTCCACATATCCTGCCTTCATCAAGAGGGGTGTTTCCCCATCTGGAGAATTCAAATATCCATACGATAATATATAGTTAGAAGAATACAAGATAAGTAATGTAATAATAGAAAGAGATAAACAATCTCATGTTAAAATGGACCACACGTAATTCATTCAAGGTGTGATTTTTGTCATGGCTTTAGCTTGTGCAAGTCCAAATACAAACATATAACAAATACGAATATCAAATTCAAATATAATCACGTGAGAGAATCGACGTAAGACTTCTAGGACAAATCAAGCTCTCATATCATTTTAATACCCGACATGCTTAAAAGTTTAAGTTGATGGTAAAGAGCTCAACTAATAATATAAGACTCTCTAACAGAAACAACATAATGTCATGTCACAACATTATGAAATCAATCCAAAACAATGAAAATATGAAAAAACATTAGAATGGAATTCCAAATTTTTCTGAATAGAGTAAACCTATTAGAGCTTAATGCAAAGCTATCAATGTTATAGAAACAGTGAAGCTCATATAGAGTTATATTAAAAGGTTTGACGTATCAAAGGGAATGAATAACTGTGAGTAGCCTGGACTAACATGCTTGAGTGTATCCATGTCAAATAAGCAAAGTTTAATATTTTTGAAGTACCTGTCCTTTGAAAAAACACTAGCTCCAGCCTCTAACAGCAACTTTGCCATCAAATATAATCCCTCTGATGCAGCTACATGAAGTGGAGTTCGGTGGTCATAATCCTTGGAATTTGGTTCAATACCATTGGATAAAAGTCTTTTAAGAAAGTCAGAATCTCCCCTAATAACAGCAGTACATAGAAAACTTCCAGCATCATCTATATCCAAGGAGGCTCCTTCTTTAACAAGTAAGGAAGCAACTCCATCGTGTCCATTTTTTAAGGCTTCAAGTAGGGGTGTATTCCCAAATTTATCTGTGCAAAACATATACCAACATATGTTATTATGGCATGATTATCATATAAACATTACATAGACAAACGTAATATGGAAATTTTATCGTAATACAGATTACCTTTAATGTTAATGTCTACTCCTCCTTGAATAAGGAAATGTACAATATCTTCATATCCCCTTGACGCTGCAAGATGCTATTGCAAAAAAAGGCTCATTTTAGACCAAAACGATAATGTCATAATATTCCAACATTACTGGCAGTAGTCACAACTTGATTCAAATATAAATTTCTACAACATTAAAGTATCATTTCTTGATAAAATTGCATAAGTTTCCCTAAAACCTCCTCTCTCTCTCTCTCTCTCTCTCTCTCTCTCTCTTTCTCTTACAATGTAAGTGGTACTCCTAGACAACTTAATTCACCATATAAATTCTATAAAACGAGGTAACCATTTACTTGCAGTTATTTTCCTTCACATTGAATACCATATCTTAGCCATAGTATAGTAAATCCGAAAGGAAATATAAGTTGAATAGAAAAGCCGAAGTGGTGATAACATGAAAATACAGAACTCAATACAGTGCTATTCCTGTTATTCAACATAAGACGATTGCATGACATCTTAATTTAAGCTATAAGGAAGAGAGGACAAGAAGATATATTCACAAAACATATTAATCACGTATATTCATTTATTAGTGAGAGCTTTCAAATAGAATTAGGTGATTAAGGATAGGTCTAGAATTAAATGGAAGACCAATCTGACTAGTACAAAAGCATAAGCATACCAAAGGTGATCTTCCATCATAATCTGTCTTGCTAGGATCAGCTCCAGCTCGGATCAAACCTTTTAATTGATACAGATCTCCATGATAAGCTGCACTATTCACCCTCAATGCAAGTTCTGCTTCATGCTTGCCAATGTGAAAGTTGACGTCTGACTCCAATTGCTTAACTCGAATGGATTCTTTTCCCTGTCAATTGATATTACAATATCCATCAGATAGACATAAATCAATAATTTCTATTATTGAAAATGACCATCTATAGTGTTTTATACATGCATTTCTACAGATTATAACCATACAAATCAAATAGTGAGGAAACATTGTTACCTCCAAAAGGTTAGTCAGAATCTTTCTCCCATCATGGAAATATATCTCTAGGATATTTGTAAAAGATTGTTTATCAATCCGTAGAAGCCTACACAGATCGCAAACTCGAACTGTATATGGCTGAGGAATGTTGCAAATAATAGAAATTTCTCCAAATGAGCTGTTAGGATCTAACTTTGAAACTGTTTCTTCTAATCCATCTTCCCCTATGCCAACCTCCTCCTGCACAAAGATAGATTTTGCTAATGTCATTAATTATATACTGAAATTCTGAAAACAATTCTCTTTAAGATCTGCTAAAACAATAGAGTATAACAGTATGAGTTTCAGAAGGGCAAATTGAATTTGTTAAAAGTAGTCATACCAACCATTGGGAGCCCTTTGGGGTGGTTGTATTGTACCACATCTGGGATAGAATCTAGTCTATTATAATTCAACTTTGATAGTGATAAAACAACCATCACGGTGCTAATCTTTTGATGTACAATTAATGAATTTTGAATTTTGACTTCGTCTTATATAATAAATGCAAAAGGATGTTTGTACTCTCAAAAGTAATGTGACCATGTTGGGCACAGATATAACAGTCACTTCAAAGTGCCCTGTACAATATGACTACTTGAACAAAAATTGATAATCTAATGCCCAAAGCAAACAATATGATAATTGTCTATTAGGTTTTAGCTATTGTTCATCAAAATTGCATATATTTGAAGCCAAGTCTACCAGGGTGATAAACTAAAAAGAAAAGAGAGCTTCTTAATAGATTACAAGATCAGCCCTGCAATGGACCAACAATGGCAGCATGCCAAAAGTCGTCCAAACACATCACTATCAAAGAAAACGAAAAAAAACAAAAAATGAAAAGAAAAGAAGATTAAAAAGATAAAAGAGAATGTAAACAAGAAAGAAAAACAGGATATAACAAACTAAATGATTGATTGTGGTGACAAGTGATAACAGTATGGAAAATCATACCAGTGAACCATGACAAACAAAGTAGAGTTGATCTACCACATTCCCTTGTTCTAATATCACTTCTCCCGGGAGAAAAAATTCCTCATGGAGTTTAATTACCTGAGAGACAGAAGAAAGAATATGAAGGATTAACTTATAATCCCTGGATTTCATTTTAAGTTGATAATAAGTGAGAAATATCTATGGAAGGGGAAAGTCTATTTGACATGACTGCAATGTTACTGTGCAACACCATTTCACTAACACCAATATCGAAGATTATATTGATTGAGGTAGACTTTCCAACAACTCATTTTAGAGCCAATACTTGGCACTAGTGTCCTTGCAATACAAAATTTAATGTGAACGGTGAAGTTACAAACTCTTTACAATGAAGAATATGGCACATATTTCTAGGCCAACTCAATGTTCATGTCCTGTTCATGGTAGAATTGTGCCAAGTCGTGCCAAGTCATGCCAAATTGAATGTTGAAAGAGTACACCAACCCTGATCTTACATAATTGTCTGCAAGAGGAATATAACTTGCATGCGGAAAAACAGATGTGGTATGATAATAGGGAAATAAAATAAATATCTTATGCCAAAAACAAGATGCAAATGTAGGTGATGGAACTTTAATCATCATATATGATGTAATGACAAAAGAAGTGACTTACAATCTGATTGATAAACTCTGAAGAACATCCCTTAAAAAGAGGAACCATTTTAATGAATGACATATACAATGTTTGGGAAATCTGTAAAGAAGAAAAAAAAGACAAGACAGAGAGATCGAAAGAGTTAGCTGACAAACCTTATACTGTTGTGTGCAATACAAGTTATCTTGGTCAACTAACCACAAATTATCAAGCAAAACTTGATTGAATCTCTTTTCTTAAAATCGATAATTAAAAAAATTAAAACCAGGTGAAAGAAAGAATACATGTAGTGTTTATTGTTACTAACACAAGGTGATGTCCAGTTAGCTCGTTTACATTATCCTTACCTTAGCGCGAATGGAGATGGGGATGTCTTGAAGGACAGCTGCCTCAGTGTAGCTACTCTCATACTGTAGCCGTAAGTGGCCTTTGATCTGATTACGAATGTCCCTTCCAAGGCCATTTCTATTCATATATTTGATTAGATCAGTCATTTTATCCCTGAACTTTTCTGTCTTTGATCCTTTTACAATTAATGCTGTCATGTTACCAATCAAATAAGCTCCAAGAATCATGTCAAAAGAAACATAAATCATTATGAATATCATTTCCCTCAGGTTAACTGCGTGTATATCTCCATAACCTGTGGCACAAAGAGTACTATTATACATTACTGAAAACTTCCAGCTGAAGAAACATAACTGTAGAATGGTTATGGCAGTTGCTCAGAACAGACATAACAGAATCAAATTTACTATGTTCTAATAGCTGCCACTCGTGCATAGAATAAACCTTCTTAAAACCATGCTTTTTCTCGTCATACTTCTTCTAGAGGTAAGTTGGGAGAGCCACAAAATGACAAAGGAAAACAAAATTATAAAATCATGACAACGTTCCAGTGCATTTCACTAGCACTACAACATAGGTAGAGAAAGGTAACTTACCAACCGTGGCCATAGTGACAATGGCAAAATACATAGATGTTGTGTATCGCTTCCAGATATCGATCTCTCTGAAATTTGAATAGCTATAATCACCCAACTTCAAACTTCCAATCCATGTATACCCTTCTTTTTCTCGAGGCAGAGTGGTAGCCAAATAGTAAAAGATGCATGCTGCTGTGTGTGTACAATAGACTTCAACAGCAATAAGTTTCACAATCCTTGTAAACAAATAATTGATTCTTATATCCTTCTCCATCTTCTGGAAAAAATCAGTGACTTTGCGCACCCGATATAACCTAATCCATAGTAGATACCTAACTTCTTCTTTCCTTCCACTAGCCTGTTGGAAAAATATTTATGAAACAGTTATACAAAGGGCAACTGTGTACATTATTAACACCTATTAATCACCACAAGAAGCAAACTTCAATCAAAAATTTCTTAAATGCTCCCACAAATGCACATGCAGTGATGCAAATCTCTCAATACATGGAGCTGCAATAATAGCATAAATAGAAGCTGAAGAATTTATTAAATATAGGGACACAATAAACATTACAAGTACAAATTATAGATACGCAATGAAAAGTTCGATGAAAAAGTGATTCTAGTACATATAGATACAGCATAAAGGAAAAAAGTACCTTGTAAATAACATCCCAAGGCATACAACCAAGTAAATCAAGAATAAAACTGGATTTCAAGTACCTGCAGAGACAAAAGGGGAAGTAAAAATCAACAGTAGCAACATTTATCAGACCACAAAAAGAACTGTATACAGCTCCATGGAAGGTAATCCAATGAACATGCTACATAACATGAAGACAAGAAGTGACACCCCACTAGCTTGTTAATAACTAAGGCTACAATTAGCTATACAGTAAATCATATAAAGGGTATTTCCTTCTTGGATTCAAAAGAATGCTAGAAATAAGTAACTATACTGACATGGTATTTAAAGCTAAAGGTCTCGGGCTCTCCGTTTTATCCAGATTTTTTGTTTGTGTATGTTACATGGTAGGGAGGGACGTCTATTTCTATATAACCAGAAATATATATATATATATTCAGGACATGCTAGCAGCATAGGAATGTATAAAAATAAAAAACTAACCGGAGAGCAATAGGTGAGCGCTTGTTAACCAAACGGTAGGTACGGCTGTCTCTATAAGCAAGAAAGAAGTTAAAGACAATATCAAGAAGGAAAGCTACTTGTCCTGCAATGTCCAATATGAAGAGGTTCTCTGGCAGGCCCCGGAAGAATCCAAACTCCAAGGGAGTGAAGCAGGAGGAGTACAATGCCCATATAAGTATGAACTTTGTCCATGCTTGATACCACCTGCTGTTCAGCGGAAACAAAAAGGAGTTTGCATTGATTTCAACTTTATCAACATGGTCATGCAATGTAATTTGAGTAAGCTACACTTTGCCATGCCTTGTTGCATTTTTTTTTTTTTTTATATGTATATAATTCAGTTGTGTTTGCAAGTAATTGACATAATAATGTCAATTCAATGAATATAAATTGAGAAGTATTATAGTATTATTTTTCTAATAATAATAAGAAGAGACAAATTCACTTTTAGTAAAAAAAAAAAATGGTTTTTAGCTCAAAATTAAAAATTATTTGTTAGTTTTTAGACCCTTAAAATATTTTACTTACGGCGTTGGTGTAAGATATTTTTCCTACTTGAAATGTTTTCAAGCCAATGGGAAATGAGTAAAAACATTAACATGCAACTTGTAACACATTTCACAGATAAAAATATTTCACGAGCAACATTGCACATGAAATATCTATCTATGTGAAATAGATAGAAGCAATTGAAGTTTTGTTTGGGACAAAAACGAATTACTTTATTTTTCGGGAAAAAATGAATTTTTACTTTCTAGATGGATTATTTTTAGAATTTTCACTAATAATAATATTTATTTAACGTAGATAAATATTTCACGTACCATCTTTCGCATTAAATATTTTACATACATGGATCAAAACGAACTAGAAACAATTAAAATTGGTTTGGACCAAAAACAAACACTTTTTTTTTTGTCAAAATCAGATTTTATTTTTGTTGACATTTATTACCCCAAACCAAAATTCCTTGGGATGCAAACATATATTACCCCAATGTGTCTGTAATTATATTTGGCACACAAAATATCCCAATTCCAAAACTACATTGGGTGTGATTAGAAATGTTTTCATTCAAAGCCGCAAAATTTAAAGAAGTGGGTGTATTAAAAACTTTACTAGGTTGTGTTTAGATTGATGCCATGCAGCGTCATCATCACATCACCATCAAAATCTTTCAAAGATAATAAGTAGCAAAAACGAAACAAAGCAAACAAAAAAAAACTCAAGAAATCATCAATAAGAAACAAAGAGGTACAGTGTTGGAGGTTGGATTGTCTACGGATGTCCAAAAATTTAGATTTATCGTTCCACCTAAGCATGTGAAAATTTATCCATACCACAAATTATCGCAAATTTATGATGTCTATTGTCATTAAACTTTAATTTTCAATCAGCAGCATCATTTAATGACAAATATATCACAAACTTCACACGTTCACCAATCTTTATCACTAATAAATTTTAATTTTGCATTAAAATCCATTGTTATCATAAAGATTGAAATTTTGTATAGAATAAGCACGTTACCCCTTTCAAAATAAGTACATTCCACCTTCCGGTTATGATCTTACATTTATTTATAAAAATCACGAAGTAAAAAAAAATTCCTTATAAATTCTTCTACCATATCAGGGTCCAAGTATCAACTGTATACACTTCCTCTCAAGTTCTTCTAACATATGAGGGGTTTGAGTATCAAATGTTTATCTATAAAAATCACGAAGTATGGAAAAATTTCTCATAATTTCTTCTACCATATTAGCGTCCAAGTATCAACTATATACACTTCCTCATAAGTTCTTCTACCATATGACGAGTCCGAGCATCAAATGTTTATCTATAAAAATCATGAAATACAAAAAAAAATTTCATAAGTTCTTCTACCATATTAGGGTCCAAATATTAACTGTATACACTTCCTCATAAGTTCTTCTACTATATGAGGGGTTTGAGTATCAAATGTTTAATTTTATTTTTGTCTGTAATAAGAGTTACTATTAAAACCCACTGAGTTACTATCAAAACCTACTTATAGGGTTAATGTTGCTATACTTTGATAGATACTTAACTTTTGTAGACATTTTTATCTAAAGGATAACTTAGATTAATAACATAAGACTATTATATAAGGATTTGTGATGTACTTGGACATTAATACACTTAAAATTTTGACAATTCAATTTTCAATTAATGATATCTAAAAAGTTAGACTTAATATCCAACTAATATGTTAGTATCTTTAGATCTAGCTCAATAAAAATTAAATGATCAAAATTTTAAATGTATTCATATTTTAACACATTATTGACTGCGTTATATAAATATATATAATTAAAACAAGAGTTCAAATAATGAAAGTTGGATTTAACTTTTATATCTATAGTACAAGCGTAAGGAATTTATTTATAACTATAGCTTTAATTTTACTATATCTCAACAAACTTTTAATCATGTATCATCCCTCTTATTGAGTTACTTGATTGGTAAGATGAAATCTCTATTCATGAACTAGTAAATTCTAAATCACATAATAAATAATGATTTAATATGGGACGAGAAGTAACAGAGACCGCCAAAGTGACAGAATCTCTCTTAGGGTATATCTAATACAAGTATGGATTGTTAAAAATGAAACGCATTATCAATATCAAAACAATATGCATCCTATATAGTATAAATATGGATTGATAAACACCCAATTATAAAAGAGCTTCCCCAATACTATTATATTTAAACAATAAAAAGTCAAATAAGAATACATCATTAAATAAAATTATCATAAAATATTATTTGATGAAAATCTTAATTATTTACTACTGATATAACTATCTAAAGACTATTTGGAAATAAATATTGAGATTGACAGCTAGTATTTTTTTTTTTTACCATGTCAGCTTGATAATAGTTAGAGAAATTTATATTGGAGATATTAATTTTAACATTTTATCAATTTACCATATATAGTACTCTATTTTTTCTCTTAATTTTAAAAATTATTGAAAATAAAAAATCAAAGTCAAACTGACCCGTCGGATTCAAACATGTAACACCCACCCAATCAAACTCATCAAACTCCGCCACGTCATCGTCCCAGTGGCGGGAGCAACTCCACCCACCTCCAAAGCCAAAACCAAAAGGTCCAAAACCAATCCAATCTCTAGAGAGAGAAAGAGAAACGGACCTGTCCTCAGGATTGATAAAGCCAGTGGAGAGACCTCTGACGCCATCGATCACCGACCGCGAGCAGAAGCTACGTTTTTTTCTTCCGCCGTTGCCGCTAACGCCGCCGAACAACTGATTGGCGATCAAATTGAATCGACTGTCGCGCGACGACTGGAGTCGGTCTCTCACGCTTTCCACCTCGAACTCGCCGACAACATCGTCCTCGTCTACCTTCACTATATCTCCCATACCTTCAACCACACGCCCTAGTCGTTAACTCGCCGCCTCCCAGTTATGATTTCACGACTCACCACCACCACAACAACTACTACTCAGGTCCGCCTCCTCTTCTTCTTCACATTTATTTCTACATATATAGATAACAGTTCGATTTTCAAAGACAATAAATTTCAATACAACGTCAATATATATATATATATATATTTAGAGAGAGAGAGAGAGAGAGGAGTTAAGAGGTCTAACCATGAAAATAACACTTGAGAGAGAGGAGTCACGAGAAAGTCCGGTGGAGATATGAGAAAACGAAGAATATGAGAAAAATGACGTCGTTTTTGGAAATGTTATAGAGACTGGCTGACTGTTGTGTATATCTGTCTGTGTGTGTGTGAGTTGTTATCTGTTATTGCTGCTAACTTAATCGAGTTTTGTGGGCGTTGAAGTGAAAATAACAACTTTGTTTGCTCAATTTATACACATTACTAACCATTGTTTTTTCAATTCTTTATTATCTAGTTGTTTGGATTTTTTTTCCCTTAATTAATTATCTGTGGTTAGATTTGTTTGTTTTTCAGTTAATCTTACTTTTTTTCATGTATAATTATGAAGTAATTAGATATTTGGTAAAAATAGGGTCAAGGTGTAATGCAAAATAATCCTATCTTTTTCATATTGGCATAGGGGTTCCAACCTCTAATTTATTTGATGTTGGTGATATTGGTTTGAATTTATGTATCTCTATTTACAATTTGAGGTATGAGTAAATATGCCTCTTAATCATTTCTTTAATAGCCTTTTTTTAATATTAAAATGTAGAAACATTTTAGAAGATAATATTATTAATGTTTAATTTTGAGACAATAGGTTGAGTAATCGGGAAATTCTTAAAGGAGGGGAATGGAAACTTAATATTTTATTTGTGATTTCATTGTTTTGTAAATTTGTAGTGAATCAAATTACATGAAGAGTAATGTTACATAGTAAAAAAAATATATATATATATTCAAATTTATTGTCCAAATGAAGATGTGGTAAACTTATGTGTAATTAATACATCATCAATATATCATCTCAAAATCAATGTGTTAACTATAAATCAGATTACCATATTATTTGGATAAAAATTTTGGATGAATTTTTGGGAAGTATAATATTATGTATCTATAAAATGTGCAAGGTGCAAATACTTTTTTATTACTTTATTTCAATAAGATATTATAAATTATCATTAGATGTGTTGTTATCAATATGATATACAGGTTACATATTAATTAAAATATAAAATTTACAACCAAAAAGTAATTTGCATAATATTATATTTTAGGTAATATGTATGTTAACACAATCCAAAATTTTAGTGACGCAGCCAACATTTTAATTATATTTAATATGTGAGACCTAATATTCAAACAAAAATATAGTATCAATAAATACAATTCACAAACCATCATCTAATGTCTCTATACATCTCCAATATTCTCATAGATTTGCGTCTTGAAAAAAAAAAAAAAATCATGTCATCAATATTAAAAAATTTGCTTCCTATCTAGCATAAATATCATTTAATAGATAATTAAATTAAAAAATTAGTCTCTAATATTTTCATACATTTCCATTTAATGTCTCTATGTATTTCCATTTAATGTTTCTATGTATTTCCATTTATTCTTTCCATTCTCTTTTTTTAACTTTAATTAGATTTGAAAATTAAAATTAAATAATTATTAATTTACTGATATGGTTGTCGAACACACCTTCTGAAAATAGGTAATCATGTTGATAATATCTTTTTTTCTTTCATTTTACCATATCAGTTTGACATTGATGAGTGATGATTACATTGAAGATATTTATTTTAAGTTCATATCTATTCATTCTATGTGACATGTAATTTTTTTACAATCTATGAAAGAATTGAAGATGTTCTAAGTATGGTTTAATAGGAAAAAACTCTCATTTAATCATATAATGATCTACATTCAAGTACTCAATATAGTCTAATGATAAAAGTTTTATTCAATCTATATATCAATGATCCAAATTCAAGTAATAACACCGAAGCCGATAGTAAGAAGATTATAGTCTACAAGACTGCACCAGAAAATAATAAGCTTATATATAATTTGTTTGATGTAATGGGGAAGAAAGGTTGTATTTATTACTGGATTTCGTCATGCCACGTATATTTAGGCGATTTTAAGGTGAAATATTGCTTCTATTGATGATTTGGTTTAATTAATTGAATTTAGGATTAGTGATAATGATTGCTGATGGTGTGTTAAGCAAGGTGGCGGCCAGATTATAGTTATTGACGTATCCTTATCTCTTTCTTCTTTTTGTCTTACACTTGCAACGAGTTACACTTGTACATATGTACGTAACTGAAAAAGATAATGAAAATGAATAATTAGACAGATGGAGATGGTCATAATAATAAAATTCAATTTTGAAAAACTGATTTCGTGATCTAACATCTCTTGTTGTATGCAGTAGAGTTGAATTACTCCACATCAAACCATTGCGCACAAAATCAAGTCTGGCTTATATATAGATAAAGCAATCTAGTTATGAAATAATTTATTGAAAGATGCCTTCTCTTATGTTTTCAAGAAAAAAAATAAAAAAAAGATTGCTTCTCTTATGATATCTGTATTGATGTAAATTTAAAGTTAATAATTAATTAAAATGATAAGATTATGTGTTAAGACCATCTTCATGAGAGACTTTCTTTATATATATATATATTTACATCAGTTTATTGTAATTTTATTTGTGTTTTTTATGAATTAACAAGGATTTTTTTTTCCTACTTAAGTATTCTCTTTCTTGTCTCACTTTCTTATACAGGCATTTTCTTATTATCGATATGAATAACTTTTTACATAATCCAAGTGTTATGGATCCATGCTTAAAAATTCAAATGCTTTTTTTATAGTTTTGAAAAATAAGAAATGCATTATATATATATTTATATATATAGAGATATATATATAATTCGTCAAATTAAATTAATAATGATTTTCAAGTTATTCTCTGTACTAATTAGTAAGTTGATATAGGATGAATGAATATACTTACATTTTCTATTAATCGATATTAAAATAAATAGTGGAAATCGATATATATATATATATATATGTATTTTCCAGAAAAGCATAAAAAAGATAGTCGATTTCAATGGGTAAATAGTAATAAAGGTCGATCCAAGCCATCTTATTCACGCAAAAATGCCATCTTATTCTTGCGCGATGCTCGTGTACTTTTGTCAATTGGGTAGATGGTGACTTGTGTGCCCACATACCATTAATGTAAGTGGTTACATTTAAGTTTTGTATTTTTCACATTTTTATAAATAAATAATGTATTATAAGATATCAGACTGTCTACGAAAATTATTAACAGTAATTGAACTTTAATTTAAGAATTTTTAAAAACTAAAGATTTAATAATTAAAAAATATATAAAAAATAAATCATTCTCGTAATTAAGTTTGCAAAATTATAATTACATTCATATATATAATAAATAAATTCATAAATCCATAAACAATTAAGTAATTACTTATATTATTTTGTGTGGTTGGTTTTTGAGGCCGACATTGGATTGTATAAAAACTGTGGATGGTATAAAATAATAATTAGACATATTCTTTTTATAAAAAAAAAAAAAAAAAAAAAAATCAGACATATTCGGCCATGTGATTATTTCTTTTTTATTAGACATATCACGAGTACATCATATATTGTGTAGAACTTGTCGAACACTCTTAATCAGAGTTTTTGAAGCGTAATCTGGAACTGAAACTCCTAGAAGCTAGAGGAAATGTCCACATTGCATGGAAATATTACTCTAAACTCAAAAATCCTTAATTCAAATCGAATTATCAATGTCTGATTAAAATGGGCTAAACTCCTGGGTTGGGTGCCATAGACATTTGAGACCATGTGATTATGTTGGATTGTCTAATACAAAATAATTCTGGTAAAACATCAGCGGCCGCGTTATCAAAGGTTGATAGAATATGTCGCCCCTATTATATATATATATATATATATATATATATATATATATATGATAAACAAATATGACATAAACTATGAGCTCATTACTTAAATAAACAGGAATTATTTTATTTTATTTTTTAAAATTTTTATGTTATAATATTAATTGATTGTAATGATTGTTTATTATATATATGTGTGTGTGGAGTATTTGTAAAAATAGATTTTAACGAGTTATAAGATGTAAATATTCAAATCATATATAATATTTAATTTTAGAAAATTTTAACAGGTTTTTAATCTATTAAACGTTAGATTTAGAAAATAAAAAATTTAAAAAGAACAGAGAGAAACACAGATGGTTTATGATAAAGTTTTAGTTTATGAAACTTCTAGAAAGGCTTAATGCAGTTGGCATGCATCGCGCAAGACATAGTAGTAAAGATTCTAAAGATGTGGACGGAATTGTGTGGATCTACTTGGAAGTTGGTGTAGCAGTGTAGGCCTTATTTATTTATTTTTTTAGGATTTGGTGGCTTTGGTTGTCGGCCAATTACTCGGTTTTTTTTTTTTTTTTTTCAAATGAAAGCATCTATCCACAGGTCGAGAAGGGATTCACATCAGAGTAGAGGATAATCTATATTTAATGGTGGAAGAATTATTATTATTATTATTACACAAATGGTAGGCCAATTAGTCTTGGTTGCTGTGGAGCTTATTTTTTCATGAAATTTCTTGTAAATTCTATTATTTTATTAGCTTCAAAAGGGTTCAAAAAGTATCATTTTTAAGTTGTTGTAAAAAAAAATGTTGTCATTTTTAAGTTAATTTTTCTTTTTTTGTGTTGAAGCTCTCTCCTGTCTCCTTCTTATATAGGATAAAAATTAAGTGGTTTACACATTTATCAGAAAGAATATACAATATCACTTGCAAGGAGGTTAAATGATCGGTATAGAATTTAAATCAAAATATATTAACGTAATTTGAGTTGTTGAATCTATAAATCTTTTGTAGCGTTATAAGAAAGTTTGAAGTTTTGTAATTGGGAGATGACCTTCCTTTTTGGTTGTTGCTTTTATAGTTCTATTGCCATAAAACAGTGTGCTTATTTATAATACAACTAGATTGTGTTGCTATTATAAATACATAAATTAGATTAAGATTAATGATCGGTTCTTTTAAAAAGGACAACATATATCCCAATTAACTTCTCCAATGAACATTGTGGAGTTGCATTGGGCAAACCACTAGATCAATCGGTGTTAGTGCACTATAGCATAGAGAAAATTAATTAACTTAATCTATAATGGAGAATCTACAGTGTCAGTATCACATGCCACGGGTGTTTTTTTTTTTTAAAGCTTTGAAAATAGATAATGTTGTAAGCAAAACTTGAAGTTGATGAGTTGTTGGGTTGTTCTAATTAATACACTTATTAGAATTAAATTACTTTTGTAAGGGTGAATTTTTGTTGTCAATGGGTCATTCAACATGACCAAAGCGTGGTGTTGTTCTAGTCCACTTGTTTGAACCTAAAATAATTTTTTAAGAGTCTGAATTTGTGTTGTCAATGGGTCATTCAACATGACCAAACATACTCTACTATTGCTTTTAAAAAAAGGGGAAAAAAGAAGATTTTGTTCTAAGTTGGAGGACAATACGAAACATTTTAATTGGTTTGATTAATTAAGGATTGATCATTGAAAAATAGGTTATCACAAAATACAAGAGCTAAACACAATGCAGCTAATAAAGAGACAGTTCTTACATAATTCATCTCCACTTATTAGAACTTAAATGAATTTTGTAAGAGTCTGAATTTGTGTTGTCAATGGGTTATTCAACATGACCAAACACACTCCACTGTTGCTTAAAAACAAAAAAAAGCAGAAAAAATTGTGTTCAAGTTGGAGGACAATAAGAAACATTTTAATTGGTTTGATTAATTAAGCATTCGTCATTGGGAAATAGGTTATCACAAAATCCTAGAGTTTATCACACTACAGCTTGTCGATGTCAAAATCCGGTCAATAAGATTCTTAGAAGCTCAGAACTGCAATCAAACATAAACAAAGCAAATAGAAGAAAAAGGCAAGAGAAATAATAGAAGGCAAGATAGGTTTTACATGGTTCGGCCAATAATTGCCTACATCCACAACCATTTTCTCACTATTTTGATAGAGTAACGATATTTTTTCTAAGTGTTTCGCTCTCCCCCTTTAAATGAAACTCATCTCCTATTTATAAAGGGGAATGATATAATTAAGTATGATTAAAATAAAAATATATTTGTTGATTACACTTTTCAAGACTGACATCAGTTTAAGGTATGACTAATCTCTGTCAAAACATGATTATCTTATGCCAAAGTATGGTCTGGACGTCACCTCCATACCAAGTAGTTGAGATTTTTCTTAAATCAGGTTGCCATTAGTCTGAAACAATCTTCTTAACGTGTACGTTAAGTTAAAGGCTAAATTTCATCAGATAGTTCTGATTGTAAGCGACCTGTGACGTGAGAGTTAAAGTAGTAGACAGAGAGCCAGTTTCTGCGAGCTGGAATGTTCAATATTAGAGAATCGTGAGCTTGATTATGTGGGCTACATATATGGCGAGTTGAGAGTAGCATTAGCGAGCTGATAACTTAATGAGCTAATCACTTGGCGAGCTGGGCCGATAATAAGCTGGGCCTTAGTCTATCGGACAATTTTACTGTAACAGTCTTGGGCCTTTTCCAGCTTATTTAGGTAACTCCAAAAATACCCATAACATAGCTAATAAAAGAGACAGTTTTTACATAATTCATCTCCACTTATTAGAACTTAAAAAATTAATTTTGTACGAGTGCGAATTTGTATTGTCAATGGGTCATTCAACATGACCAAACATACTCCACTACTGCTTCAAAAAAAAAAAAAAAATTATGTCCTAAGTTGGAGGAGATACGAGTTTTTACGTAACTCGAACTTGGGACCAAATCTGATTCCAAGCTAGGTAGCCACCATTGCGATATTGCACATGTCGATCACAGTTGTTGCCTCTCTGTGGCAACAAGAAGACGACCATATTATTTTGCGTTAATGACTCATTTAATCAATCAGTTATATTACATTTCATATGTGCTAAATTCACTTGTGTTTACATCGTATATCTAGATTTTGTCAAAACTTATCATTTCTATTTAACATAGAGTATTTATATTATCAACATAAATGGTCTATTTAATTAATTATGATCCTCAAACATAATTATGTTCTATGAAAGACTCTTATATATAACTTAACATATGTAATTCTATTAATTGGGAAGGCATAGATTAATTGGTAAATAATTAAAAAAAAAAAAAAAAAAGCGAGTTGTGAGTGTTTGATAATAAAATAGGAATTCGATTTACTAAAGGCATGTGATGATAAAACAATTATACAACTAATATAGAAGAAAAAAAAATGCATTTATGTTGATTCTTTTTTCGCTTATATATTTTGTTATAGCAGCCTTGTTGATTTTGAAAGCACCATTAAACATTTGATAATTAGAATTTTGAGATGTAGAGTGAGATAAGTTGAAAGTGACAAAGTTGTGACTCATTCCTGTACATGAAATCTTATATTTGAGATATCTTTTGCACATTTTACTAAAACATTTAAACCCAATTAAGTTGAAGACTGATTCAAACCCTTAATCCAAGACTGATTCAATTCGCTAATAAGTAAAGATTCATTTTGTTTGATGAAAAGTATATGATCAATTAATGCATCCATGTGAGCAATCCACACAACAATTTGATGTTATAAAATTAAGTGTGTCACAATCCTCCATGACATAGAAAAGAGCAATTTGGATTTTCAACTTATTACAGGGAAGATTTAGGGAATCATTGGTAATCAGTATTAAAATTTTGTGACTGAATGTATTAAATTAGGCTTAAAGAAGGAAAAAAAAACACAAAATAAATTCAAATACGTTAAACTATTGACACCTTTATTTCAACTTTCAACCAAAATTTAAAAGGATAATCCAAAAAAAAACCGTGTAGTTTGTAAAAATATTTATTTAACCATCTGTGTTTTGATTTTTATTCAAAATCCCCATTGATTTTAATAACAACATTTAAAGCACCCCCGAAGGCATGTAAAATGACGAAAATATCCCTGACAGTAACAGATTATGTTAGTTTAACTCCAAGGGCAAAAATGGAAATGCATTTAATATTCATTTGGTTGTAAGGGTATTAAGGTAATTGGACATGGAGAGTAAAAAAGGGAAAAAAATAAAAATAATGAATGGTAGGGGAGGTGACATGTCATGAGTGTGGTGAACATAAAATATCAAAATCACTAAGTGGGAGTATTAGACCATCCACTTGCTTTTACTCAAGAAAAAGACCATCCACTTTCTTCTCGACTTCAACTATCCTTCTCAACTTCGCGTCATAAGAAACCTTATAACTGTTAACCTTTACCGTCTTCTGAACTGTAATTTGTTGCTTGCATGTTCCCTCTACCCTGTGCACTGTGTTCATAACTTTGTTTGTGATTATCGAGCAATGGTTTGAAGCAGTTTTGGTAGAATGAACTGAACTGTTCTTCTCGACTTGAAAGTAAGGTTTTTAAGAGGCTTTTTACGTTTGTAATGCTAGTTTCGATTTATTAAAATGGATTTTGGTGATGTTGTTTTTTTGAAGGGTTTGTAAGTTTTTAGGGTTTTAAAAGCAAAAAAATAGGAGGTTTTTTTATTTAAGCTTGGAAAAGTTTAATTGGCAGTGTGAAACTACATATTACGTGTTAAAATAGATTTAAATGTGATGAATGGTTTGAAAAATCATATATATTGATGTTTTACATTTTTTCAGTATAAATTATTTTGGTTTAAAGGTAATAAAAAATTTTGGTTAATGTTTGATATTATGTGGATTGCATGTTTGTATATTCTGATGTTGTTAAAAGTGTATATGGTGTTTAATGGTGCATGTGTATATTATCTGTATATTCTATGTAGTATATGGTGTTTTATTGTGTATATTCTGATGCTGTTAAAGTGTATATTGAGTTTTTTTATTTTATTTTATTTTTATTTTTAAGTTAAGTGTATAATGTGTTTGTTTGTAAGCTCTTTTTTGTAATTTTGGACTCTGTAGTGTTCATAAATAAATTATGAGATCGAAATGTTAAATATCATAAATGTCATTCTAACAAGTGATATTAAATGGTTAGCAGAAGTTTAGAAGTCAATTTAACTTAAGATTGAGACAAAATTTAACAAAAGGACAAAACGGTCATTTACCCATATGAGAGTTCTATATATATGTGTGTTGGCTTCCAACACTTAGTAAAATTTCGAAACAAAAATTGAGAGAGTGAGAGTGGGTGGACGGCAACTTGAGGGGAGGAAGAACAATGTTAGTTCCAACCATTTTCAAAGCTTCCAAATAAGATTTTGAGGTGATCTAAGTTAGAAAATCAAAACCTAAGCAAAATCAAAGTAAGTTATCATGATTTTATCTAAGTTTGATACTAGTTGGGTTTGTATGAGAGTTAATGATTTAGTTAGTGTTTTATTATTATTATTATTATTATTATTATGTGTATTTGATATGAATTTCATCTAAATCAAGTATATAACTCTAATAAACTAAAAGGAAAATTTGAATTAAGAGGAATCATATATGGGTGTAGAGTTAGGGTTTATGGAGGAAACCCAAGAATCTGATTGAATCTTGTTGGAGGCAAATTAAGTTGTAACTAATGTGTTTAATGAAATGTCTAAAAAAATAATCTAGTGAAAATCTTGAAAAGTGAAAGAAATAGATGGTTGTGTGTGCATGTGTGTGTCACGGCTTCATGAAGGAATATGAGAGTTCATTGAGTTTTGATGCAAATGAACTTGAAATCATACATGTTAGATATTAGAAAATCATATGGAAATGTTAGAATTTAAAAAGGAAGAGAAAAGGTACAAGTGTGATGTTAAGCTAGATGAAGGGCATTGATGATCACTATGCAATGTCACTTTTTCTTTGCATTTTTAAGTCATGTATGATGCCAATTGAACATATATGAGTTTAAGAATAGTAATGAGAAGAGAATTGAGTTTAGAATGTGAATGTGGTAAAAATTGACATAAAAAAGTAGTGAAAAATAGGGGGTTTTAACCTTCACTCGTTAGTTGTTTCTTTTCGAATTTGCTTTACGACTAACCTAAATGAGAGATAGGGAAATGATTGGAGTGAAAATAGAATGAAAAAAAAAACTAAGGATTGCTCCTCATATAACATTTGACCAAGAGAGGTCTTAAAAAAGGTTTTTTCGTTTCAAGTTTCAAAAAATTATTTCAAGTGTATGAGGGGGTTCCTAGGTGATAATAAATGAAATTTGTAGAAAGAAATCGGAGAATTAAAACTTCAATTAAGTTAGAATTTGAATAGAAAAGTTATAGTCTAAAAGGCTTTCAATATAGTTAGTTATGTTGGAAGCTCTATTTGTAGTTTTGAATAGTTCATTTTAGCGTATTTTAAATGAAAACGTGATATGTAGGTGAGGTGTAAGCAAGTGGAGCGAGAGAGGGCCATTGAAGCTCTTCGGCAAGTTTGGAGTCAAGGTGAGTATTATTAACTCACACTATGTATAATGTGTTACATAATGTAATTTCATTGGTTATTAAAAGGGTTATGAATGATTTCTATTATACAAATTCTTAATCGATTGATAAGAGTAATTTATATGTTTTAAAGATATTTCGAAATGAAGTAGCTTTTATATAAATTGAATTTATGAGCTTTAGTTGAAAATTCGAAAGAAAAGTTGTTTTGGTACTTTTTGCACTTAGTAAAAAAAGAGTTTTCAAAACTCATTCGTATACCTTCAGAATTTCATATTATCTTGCGCTACAATATGTGACACAGAAAATTCTGCATGTAATTGTCAAAGTTTATATAGCATCTTGTGTTACGATTGTGATGCAGCAAATTCCGAACATAATCGCTAAGATTTATAGATTGTCTCACACTACGACTTGCGATGCAGAGAATTCCGCACATAGTTATCGAGGAGTCTTACTAGTGTCACGGTTGGTGTCAGTTAAAAATGACCACGTGACATACCACCTTGAGCGACAGTAGTTAGTCACCGTGTGGTCAAAACAGTTAGGGATATGAATGATCCTTTTAGAAAGCAAAGATTTTAGAAAGAAAAGATTTCTGTTGAAATTTATGCATACTAAGATGAGTTGATAATTATTTAGTTAATAATCGTTAAATTGTTTTAATTGTTTCGATATTACATCTTTCCTTGTTATATGTTTTATAAACCCTCCACAGGTATTAGCGTGGATGGTCGAAACAAAAGAAATTCTTCGACAAAATAGGTGGGCGCATACTCTACAGTTGTATGTCATGAATCATATTTTGCATTATATTAATACCAGAAACCAAATACTTACTTGCATCGTTTTTATATCTTTTATGACACTAACCTAAGAACGTATATTATGATACCTATGTGATGTAAATGACTTGTATAGCCTCTTATGGTATAAAATAATTTAATCCTCAATTGTGATTTTTGTGATAATGATGGAAATGATATTTGAGATGCATGGTTGTAAGAGAATGGAAGTTGGGTTGTGTTTGAAATCATTTGGAAGTATATTTTATTTGCAGGAAATTTGAAAACCTTATAAATGCAATTGTTATGCTGCTGGATTTTTATTAAAATGATTTTAGATTTTCAAAAAAAAAAATGGTCACTTTTATGGCTTAACTAAAACAAAAGTTTAAAATTTAATTAATCAACCTAATTAGCTTCAAAACAGTGAAATCAAATTAGTTTCAAAGCAAAGTAAACAAGCAAGTTTTTCAGGGTTCACTCCTCGAAATTCTTTAAACTGCCTATAGGGTTTAAAAGAGATCCGTTAGAATGTCAAACGAGGCCTACTAGATACTAGTCTAGAGAATATCTGGTTTGGGTCGCGTCATTGATGGTGCATGTGTATATTATCTGTATATTCTATGTATTATATGTATATTATGTGATATGTTGTTAATACGAGTTCAAATATTTACGAGTTCAATAATAATAAGGTGTGTGAATATATTTTGTATTTTGTATACTGTGTATGTAACATGCTTACTAATCTAATAGTGTGCATGCTTTTATGCAAATATAATGCCATTAATAGAGATTGTAATGCATTATGGTGGTATATTGCTTGGACCATTTAAGCGTGAGACTAATGAAATTAGTCTTATAGTGTTATTACATGAAATATGTCAGACAGAAAGGGTACAGAAAGATGACTGTGAGGTGTATGCGTTGTACCTTGGAGTGAAGAGAAGTTGTTGATAGAGTCTGATAGGGAGTTGTTAAATGTGTTTGAAAAGTGTAGGGAGAAAAATGTCTCTAGGATTGAGTTTGAAATTGATGCTAAACGTTACATTCCTAAATCACCTGTTATTGGAGAGGCTAAAAGTGAGGTTCAAGTTATATCATCACATGTAGTGGATGATATAAACAACAACTATGCTTTTAGTTGGTTGGAGGATGAGCTCTTTAGTCGTGAGGACAGTAAGGGAGAGGGATATGAGAAAGTTAAGGACGGTAAGGGTGCGGGACATGAGGAAGATGAGGATGGCGAGGGTGAAGGACATAAGAAATAAGAACATGCTAGTAAGAGAGACTTTCATAAGGCACATATAGGGGAGCACAATTGGGAGTCAATGAAAGGTTATAGATCTAACTCAAATGAAGAATTTAATAATGACTTAAAGGATGATGCACTTAAAGAGAAAGTAGCTAGGCTTATGAAAGGTGATCCTTTCAAGCCATGAGATGGAGGGCATATTGTGTTTTACGTTAGGTAGACTCATGATATGTGTATAGTTTGATGGATGTTTTTAGGGAAAATACCATTCAAGAGGGGGTCACTTTAATTAGAGAGGTGAATGATAAGCATAGGTTGACATATAAGTGCAAAGGTATAGATTGTCCATGGAGAATTCATGCATAAGAGATGCTTACAGGGGGGTCATGAAAATTAAGATATACAATGATGAGCATCAGTGTCAGAGGGTGTGTCAAAATAAAGAAGCGAGAGTGAAAATGATATGTAGTAAGTTTGAGAAGCTAAATAAAAGTAATCCTACTATCCAAATATCAGTCATTGTTGATTTGTGATAGTGGACAGTAAAAGATTGTACAAAGTCAAAAATAGAACACTAAGTGAGGTAGGTTAAGACCATGCTGATTGTTTTAGATTGCTTAGGAAATATGCATACATGGTGCAAAAATATAACCCAGGTATGGTGGCATTCATTCGTCTGCGGTAACTACATCCCACTTTTCATAGGTTTTTTTTTATCAATTTTCATGCTTATAAATAATTCTTTGTGGAAGGTTGTAGACCTTTCCTAAGTCTAGATGGCTGTCACTTGAAGGGCCCGTATGAAAGTGTGCTACTTTCTACAATTAGTTTGGATGTAAACAGTGGAGTACTTCCTTTAGCAGTTTGCATATATGAAGGAGAGAGCTTAGATAGTTGGATGTGGCTCCTTAACCATTTGAAGGCACACTTAAATTACCCCGCTAGTGATCCATTGTGCCTAATGAGTGATAGACAGAAGGGGGTCCTCAGTGTAATTGACAAGGTCTTTCCCTGTGCAAGTACAAGGTAATACTAAGTTTGTATATTCTGTGTAAATATATTTTGTTTAATGAGTTTTTAGCATTATTAAAAGGTATTAATATGAAGTTCATAATAGGTATTGTGCAAGACATATTTATGCCAGTTTCAGACAAGAGTATCTTGGGCAATGTTTGAAAAATATGTCTTGGCAGGCTAGTAAAGCCTACTATCTTGAAGACTTCAATAAGGTGATGAATGATGTTTCTAGTGTCGATAAAGATGCTCGCATTTGGTTAGCTTAGATAAAGTCACACCATTGGAGTAGGCATGGTTTTGATGAGAGGATTTGTTGCGATCATGTTACTAATAACATAATAGAGAGTTTCAATAGTATGTTGGGTGAGCATAGGTGTAAGTCATATTTGGAGTTGTTAGAGTGTATAAGAATGATGGTAATGCAGTTAATACAGAAAAGAAAGAGAGATTGTTTACGTTGGAAGAATGATTTACCTCATTTTATCAGGTCTAGGTTATTAAAAGTAAGTGAGGAGGGAATAATGTATAATCTCATATATACAGGAGAGACAGAATATGAGATTGTGTGGCCTGAGAGGAGTTATGATGTTAACATAAGTCAACATAGGTGTGCATATTGAGAGTGGCAAATCAGTGGTGTGCCTTGTAGGTATGCAATATTATATATAAACCACTACATTGTTATGTATGACCTACAGTTGGTTTTGAAGGTGTAACACCTCTTACCCTGATTTCCCGTTGGAGCGAGATTCGAGGCGAAGGGCGTTACGGTTTCGAACTGAAAATTCATTTATTACTTTATTTAAAAAAAAAATCTTACTAAAAGAAATAGAATTACCGCTAAAAATTTTACCAAAAAAAAAAAACTTTAATATCATTTTCTCTTTTATAATTTTAGAAAATCCGGTAGAGTTTCCTCTGTTTTTCTGAAAATCCAAAATTCTATCCTGTAAAGAAAATGAGAACACTTCTATAAAATTTGTTTCTCAACTCCAATTCGGACCTCCCGTCCGATTCCAAAAATCCAAAAATTACTTCAACACGCAACCAATTAAAAACAATATTTAATCAAAATTCAAAATCCACAATGATAAACTTTACACTACATACTTATCAAATAATATACATAACTTACAAATATTTTAAAACTTTAATACAAATTATACTTTACAGACGTTTAAATTTAAAAACTTATACACATACATGATGGTGCCCATGCATATATATATATACATGATACAAAATTATTATTACCCAAAAATTTATATCGGATGTGACTCGTAGATTATCTGCAGGGGCTTCGTCTCCGTCTCGGCAACAAGCCAAATTCTATTACCTGCGCGTGGTAAATCCAACGCGCTAAGTATTTCTACTTAGTTGGCGTACACTTAATTTAAAAATCATAAAACTTCATTTTCGCATAATATAATCACACAAAACCTTTCAACAATATTTGAGTGTTCAGAAGAAAACACAAGTCATAAAGTGTCTAAAATCTTGTTTCAAACATGACTTTATAACATTCAGTTTTTCTCAATTTCAAATAAACCTTGTATAACACATTAATATTTCTTAATTGATGAATAGACATAAACACAACATTTCTTTTGACTGCCTTTTGAAGCGATTTTCATTAAATATTTTTCATTACTAAAATTCACCATTGAAAATAATTTACTAATAAATACACATACAAAATACATACAAATTATTATGAGACATATTCATTATATCTATAAAAATTCTATCACACATCACCATGCTTATACACATCAACTACATAAACATATCAAACACATAAAATTTGTTCTTACACGTAGAAATCTATAGATATATATTTTTTTAAACAAATCTTAATGAAGACCTTTTATTACGAGTTTCAATTATCTAAATTATATACTTAACATACAGATTATTTCTTATTAAACTTATCAATTCGATTTGTAAGAATTTTATTACAAATCCCGATGAAAAACATATTATCTCTAATAACACTTATTAATTACATAATAATCATTTTTCATATTTATATATATCTCTAATATATTTTTCTTTAATTAATATAACACAATTTCATTTAATAATCTTTAATTCTCAAAATACTAGTTGTCAATTAATATTTCATAAAATTTCAAACTATTAACAGTTTCGCTAATGATCTAAGTTACTAAAAATTCTAAATACAAAACATATAAATTAGTTATATCTATTGATAATTCATATAGTTTCTCAATTAATATTTTTAATGCCCTTTTTAAACTTTTGTTTGAAAATTACTAATCAACCACTTTATCATAATTACACAGACAAAATGAATAAGTAATTTCTTTCCAACTTTTAATCAACTTATTTTTACCAATTCTTTTTCATTTTCTCAAAACTCACTTCATAAATCCGGATGTCATAATTTTTCAAACATTTATAATAAAATATAATAAGTTTCATTTTAATATTCTTAAGACGATAACTAAATTCAAATTTTACAATAATCACGTCAAACAAAATACATAAACTATCAGTTTTTCAAAGACACTTCTATCAAACATATTTCAATATAAACTTTAATCACATAAATTTTTCTGAAATCCATTATTAAACACATTTATACTATTATTCTTTCCACTTAATTTCTTATTATATTCCTAATTATATTTTCGAAACCAACACGTTATTGTCAAATAAAAATCAAAATACACTATACAAATTTCAACAATATTTTCGTAATATATAAACTAATCATTTAAAAATTATAACAAATCGAAGAGTTCATAATATAATATCAGTTAATAAATAAAAATCTCAACATTAATCTTTTCAAATCTCATTCGTCACACATAATTACAATATTGTCATTTTTCTTTGATTAGAGCCATTGGTAAAATTCTGTCACGAGACCATGGATCGATAACGGGTTTCCTGGCATCAGCCAAAATAAATGGCAACCCCGGCAACGACCGCTCGGTATCTATCCACCGGGTCGCATAACATAATCTATTTCCATTTCGGGACCGGGCACTTAATGCCTCTCAAAGTCCGTCATACAACATCTGAAATCAATCGTAACGGTGGAGTACTGCTAATAATCACCCTATTGGCTAGCCAACTATCAATCCCCACCTACCGATGACTAGTTTTACGCGGGCACTTTAAGTTTTCAATATTACAAAATTTTCAATTTAAAACAAAGATTTTTAATCGCGTAAACTTTTTATTTCATATTTAAATCAATTCATTGAATTTTTTCGGGGTACCACTTATGGCCATTTCAAATAACCATTTTGTCCCCTAATTTTTATATCACATTTTAATACAATATTTATCACATTTTTTTTCATGCTCTAATTTCATCTCAAAAGACGAGAATCTCAATTTGTCTTTTTTTCATTTTCGATTTCAAGTCCATTATACGTACCATTAAAACATGATATAACTAATACAAAAATAGAAGCAAAAAGATAAAAATATCCCTAGAGCACTATACATTTCAAATTCGTCCATAAGAGAGTTTATTTTACGAAATCGTTTTCGAACTCGTTTTTCATCAAACAAATTCACTCAATGACATGCAATTGTCATATAATTAACATTCAAAATCATTTGATATCTCAAATAATCAAATTAAACAAGTTCTAAAGGAATTTACATACGGATATTAATCTAATTTACGTAAATTTTCATTCCAACCATTATTTTATCACAAACTATTCCATCAACACTATATTAACATATATTTGAAATTTAAATGACCAATGTCTCTAAATTACACTAGAGCTAAATTTTCACCTATAGTGGCAAATTTCCCAATTTTTGTTTCCACTTTATTTTTCTTTTCAAAATCCGTTTCATAAGCATCCACATAAGTCAATAAATATCATCCAAATAATTATATCACATTCTAAACACAAAATGACTAATTCGCAAAGTATTTAATAAACTAATAAAATAAAATTTTTAGGATAAGTGTACACCAACCTTATGGGCTTACTTTTTAGCTTTTCTTATACCCAATGAGAGGTTTTTACGTCTCCTTAGCCTTCCCTAATTATCACGCATACAAACCCTCACCTTAAGGTTCAAAAATAAACAAAGATCAACAGATAAATCAAAACAACAAAATCAAAAGCTAAAATAACTTCAAAATCATACTCATTGATGTATTAGAACATCTTCAACTAAAACTTAACACAAAATAATCAAATAAAACCAACTTACCTCTTTTTAGACCCATTTAGAAATCCGAAAATCCACTTGAAAAATTGATGGATTTAGTGTTTTAGAGACTAAGAAGAGGTAGATGATAGGAAGATTTAATAATTATGATAAAATATTGAAAATAATTGAAAACAAATAACAAAAAAAATGAAAGAAAAAAGAAGAAATAGAACACGACAAGGAAGAAGATGAGTCGACGCTGCAGCAAGGAGAAACTAAAAACAAATCTGTAAAAAAAAAACATTTTTATAGTCACAAACTTTTCGAAATTACGAGATTACCCCAAAATTTTTGTTATTTATAAATTGACCCCAAAACTTTTTATGTTCTGCATTTACATCCCTACTCACATGCTAATATCCCATTGGACATTCTAGCCAACACATCATCCCATTAACTCATTCAAACTCATCCATAACCTTATTTTATTCAAAAATAATTAATTAATTTTAATGAATAATAATAATAATAATAATAATAATCATACTAATAATTATATAATAAATCATTTATTTAACTCAAAAATTATTCCCTACAATACAATCTAATTACACTATCCTAACATTCTTATTTTGCTACTTATTTTATTTAAACTCAAAAATAATTCTTTACGGGGCAAAAACATTTTCGAAAATATTAAATTTCACCAGTTAACAATAAAAACATTTTACAATCGCGCGAATTTCATTAAATTCAAATTTATTCCCATTTAATAATTTACTTATGAAATCAATGAATAGTAATCGGACGGAAATAAATATCGGGATGTTACAGAAGGACTATGTCCATCTATACCTAAGTCAAACTGCATTTTTGAAAACCTACAATTGTATGATTCACCCAATTCCAGATAAATATATATGAGACAATATTGATGGTGATCCAATTGACCCAACCCCATTGAAGAGAAGAGTTAGTAGGCCAAAGAATGCTCGAATTAAAGAACTCGAAGAGAAGGCTTAAAGGGTCAGCTTCAAGTTTAAGGTTTGGAATTGTGAAGTGCACTAAATGTTAAAGGCTGGGCACAATAAAAGGTCATGCAAAAATGACCTACCACTTCCAAAAAGGCAGAAGGTATATTCTAGGAAACTATTTTTACTTACTTATAAAATTCACATAATTGTCCTCATATTTTTGTTTGGTTTGACCGAAACAATCAAATGATGGTGTCTCAAGTTCCAAGGCTGTCTCAACTTCTCAAGCAAAAAGTTCTTAGAAGGTTTTTTTTTTTTTTTTTCCTTGAAAAAATCTATTTAAATAATTCTGACATTGCCATTGTTTAAATAATTTTGTTTGTTTACTATTTCTAATATAACTGTTATTTTTTAAATAATTCTTTTATTGATTTTGTATTGACAAAGAAAATCAATATCAAGGGATGGTGCCTCAAATTCCCATACTGTCTCAGCTTTAACTTTATCTCTATCTCAGCCAAGCTCACAATTTACACAAGTCTCACAAGCTCAGTAGTGATGTAATGGGCAAGCTTTATTATATTTTGAAGTGATTTTCATGTTAACTCGTTCAATATTTTGCCATTTTTCATGGTTATTTTGTTAAATACCAAAACTATCATAACTTTTCTTGGATTTATAACTGATATTTTGTTTACTGATTCATGAGATTGGCTTTAGGATAATGGACGCTTTACAACTGATATTTTGTTTGCCAATTTATGAGATTACTTTAGGACAATGGGGTCTTCATGTTTAACAGTATATTTTGGTAGTTATATACATTTTGGAACAGCTACTGTTTAGTAATGTCACATATTACAATGTTTAGTACTTGTACATGCATTTTAATATTAATACTCAGATATATATATCTCAGTCGTACTTATTACAATGTTTAGCAATAATTGTCATGCCTACAAGAAATACAATTGCATTGCAGAGCATGCTGGCCTTCAACCATCCTTACATTGCTTCTAATTTATGCATTTTGTCAATGAAGCACCTTTCTACATTATCCACTCTTGTTTCCAGATTCTGCAATTTGATTGCATCATTTTGTTCTTTTGTTTTCATTATATCTAACTAAACTTCATCTACTTCTGGTTCCCAAAATGAGAAATATCTACATTGTCTCTTCTCATAGTGGAAATACAATTTTCTTTGATTGTTTGCAGATTCTGATATTTTCATGCTTGCCTTATTTTCACAATAACATCTTTTATTTTTAAACCTAACTACTTCTCCATTAATATTGCATCTTGAGCTTGTGCTACTTGTTGTTGATTCCATGGTTTCGTGGTTGTTTTTGCTTTGAATAAGTAGTTGTTATTGTTCTTCAATAAATAGTTGAATCAGTTGCATCTGCTGTTGAATAAGTAGTTGTTGCTGTTTTTGACAAAGAGTTTGGTGAGAAAAATGATGGTGTTGTGTTGCTGCATACTCGTTGGGTTTTTGTTAATGTGGGTTATTAGGTTTTTTTGTTAATGTAGGTTGTTATTGTTAAATCAGCTGGGTTTTTATATTTTTAGAAATATTGACAGAGTTTGGTGATAGAAATTTGAAAAGAGTGAGAGAGTTTTAACGGAGTTTTGTGAAGGATTTGAAAATAATGACAAATTTGAGTTTTTTCTTTAGTTTTTTGGATTATCACAGAGTTTGGTGATGGAGGGGATGGTGTTGATTTACTGCATTGATGGGTCTTTATTTGTGTGCAAAGAGCTGTTGAAGCAACTATCATTTTTAGGGGAGTAATTCAGTCATTACAGTTAAAATATCATAACTCGAGACAATTTCATCTTTTTTCATTTTACACATGTCTGGTCAGTGTAATCTGCATTTAATATATCAAAATTAGGGGCAATTATGTCTTTTTATCATCTGCACATGTCAAGCTCAGATATTTTGTTAACTTGGTAACTGTAGAGGGGATTATGGACAATAATGAAACTAGAGTGTTAAAATAGATATTTTTTCAAACTATACACGATTTTTTAGGATTATCCCAAATTTATAAAATTACAAAAAAATGTGAAAATTATTAAAAAAAAAGTCTTAAAATGTAGTTCAAAGTGAATTTTATTAAAAAAAGTTAATGCTTTTTACACAAACAAAAATTCATCTATTCAAATTCGTTTTCGGTTAATCTTACTCTTTTTCATGTATAATTATGAAGTAATTAGATATTTGGTAACAATAGGGTCAAGGTGTAATTCAAAATAATCCTATCTTTTTCATATTGATAGGGATTTCAATCTCTAATTTATTTGATGTTAGTGATATTGGTTTGAATTCATGTATGTCTATTTACAATTTGAGGTATAAGGAACAGTCTCGACCTCGATCGTGAGCTGTCCGATCAGTCCCGCTACCCGGTTTCGCTACCCGACCTCAATCGTGTGGTTCATTTTCCAAGTACTTAAACCCTCAGGTTTTAGGTTCCCAGCAGGTGTGGGAGGTGATAGAAAACCCCTGGAAAGAGGGGACAGTACCTGCCAGAAGAACCACACAAATGAACCACATGACCGAGGTCAGGTAGTGGGACTGATCGGATAGCTTGCGATCGAGGTCGGAGCTATTCGTTACATGAGGTATGAGTAAAAGTGTCTCTTAATCATTTCTTTAATAGCTTTTTTATTTTTTAATATTAAAATGTAGAAAAATTTTAGAAGATAATATTTATTATTGTTTTAAAATTTGAGAATAATCAAGAGATTGTTAAAGGAGGAATGGAAACTTAATATTTTATTTGTGATTTCATTGTTTAGTAAATTTGGAGTGAATCCAATTACATGAAGAGTAATACTTTATTATCAAAAAATTTATCCAAATTCATTACTCAAATGATGTGACAAATTTATGTGTACTTACCATATCATCAATACATCATCTCAAAATTAATGTGGTAATTATAAATCAACTTATCACATTATTTAGACAAAAATTTTGGATGAATTTTCGGAAAGTGTAATATTATTTATCTATAAAATGTGCAAGGTGTAGATACTTTTTTATTATTTTACTTTAATAATATATTATAAATTATCATTAAAAGTATTGTTATCAAGATGATATATAGGTTACATATTAATTAAAATACAAAATTTACAAATAAAAAGTAATTTGCATAATTTTGTGTTTTAAGTATTTTAGGTAATATGTATATAACACAATCCAAAATTTTTGTTACATAGTGACATAGTCGACATTTTAATTATATTTAACATGTGAGACTTAATATTCAAAGAAAAATAAAGTATCAATAAATACAATTCACAAACCACTATCTAAATGTTGTATAATAGTAGAAAACCCTCATTTAATTGGACAATGATCTACATTTAAGTAATCAATATAGTCTGATGATAGAAAGTCTTATTCAATCTAATAATGATCGAAATTCAAGTAATAACACCGAAATTGATATTAAGGAAAAAAAAACATGGTCTACAAGACTACACCAGAAAATAATAAACTTAATTTGTTTAATGTAACAAAGAAGAAAGGTTGTATTTATTAATCGATTTCATGCCAGGTATATTTAGGCGTATTTTAAGGTCAAATATTGCTTCTATTGATGATTTGATGATTTGAATTAATGAGTAATGTTAGGTTTCCAATTTTTTATCCAAATCTATACTCTGAGATGTAAAATGTGAGTTGTCAATAAAATAATGTGATAATTAATATGATATTGATAACTCATATATTTTGTTATTTGATTATGAATTTAAGTAAAAAAATTTAAAAAACTTAATATTATTTTATAAATAATTAATTGAATTTAGGATTAGTGATAATGATGGATGATGATGTCCTAAGCAAGATAGCAGCCAGCTAGATTATGGTTATCATACAATGATATCAACTTGTGCTTATCTTTTCTTCTTTTTGTCTAACACTTGCGCTCGTACATGTACGTCACTTAAAAAGATGATGAAAATAAATCATTAGATGGTTGTAGGTGGTCACAATTAATAATAAAATTTAATTTTAAAAAATTGATTTGGTGATCTAACATCTCTTGTTGTATGCATCAGAATTGATTTACTCCACGTCAAATCATTGGGTACAAAATCAAGTCAGGCATATAAATAAAGAAATCTAGTTATGAAAGAATTTATTGAAAGTTTGCTTCTCTCATCATGTCTATATTGATGTGAATTTAAAGTTAATAATTAATTAAAATAATAAGATTATGTGTTAAAACCATCGAAGAATTATATATGTATAGTAATTTTATAATTAGTTTCTCTCAATTTTAAAAAGTTACGATGAACCAATTAAATTTATCAATTACATTCCCTCTTCTAGAACAAATTCTCTCTTCTATTTAATTCAAATATAATTGATAAATTTGATTGGTTTGTTTTAACTTTTTAAAATTATGAGGCACTGATGGTAGAATATATATATCATTGATTACATTTTTACTTCTAAAACAATTTTTTTTTTCCTATTTAATTTAAATGCAATGAATAAATTTGATTGATTCGTCCTAATATTTTGAAGTTAGAAGGTACTAAAGAGAGAACATCATCCAGTGCTTTCTAACTTTAAAAAGTTAGAATGAACTAGTCAAATTAATTCATTATATTTGAATTAAATAGAAGATAAAATTTGTTTTAAGAGAAATAATATAATGGATGATATGTATATAGATATATAAACTAATTCTACCATCGGTGCCTTCTAACTTTAAACAATTATAATAAACCAATCAAATTCATCAATTATATTTGAATTAAATAGAAGAGAAAAATTGTTTTAGAAGAAAGAATGTCTTAACATTCTTGCGTGCTGCTCATGTACTTTTGTCAATTGGCCAAATGGTGACTTATGTGCCCACATACCATTAATGTAAGTGATTACATTTAAGTTTTTTATTTTTCACATTTTTATATATAAATAATATATTATACAATATGAGTTTGTTTACAAAAATTATTAATGAAAATTGAATTTTAATTTAAGAATTTATAAAAACGAAAGATTTAGTAATTTAAAAAATATAAAAATAAATCATTCTCATAATTAAGTTTGCAAAATTATAATTATATTCATATATATAATAAATAAATCCATAAATAAGTAAGCAATTAGTTATATTATTTTATGTTGATGGTTTTGAGGCCGACGCTGGATTGCATAAAAACTGTGGACGGTATAAAATTTTAATTAGACGTATTCGGCCACATAATTATGTTTATATAAATATATAAACGTTATAAATACAATTATAAATGTCAGGACTCCTAAATTATGATATTTCGAAACTGTTCGGAACGCAACATTTAAATACACTCTCTATAAATAGGGAGAAAGAGATCATATATTAGATATTATGGAATCGTTCGAAATGTAACATTTAACTTTACTTCCTATAGATATAGAGAAACGGACCCACATTAAGTGAGAAAAACTATCATCTAATTAGAGAAATTAATTTATAAATTACTCATCAATAAATGAATTTATATGAAATTATCCATTTTTTATGATAGATGTTAATCGAACCCTCTCTATACCTTAGTGAGCCACAAAGAGGGTATGCCACTAAGGCAAACCACCTCTGAGTGGGCATGTGATTATGTCTCTGAATGGGCATGTGATTATGTTGGATTGTCTAACACAAAATCATTTTGGTTCGCCGCGTTATTTAAGGTAGATGGAAGACGTGGGTATGTGGTGTTTTAGGTAGGACTTGGGGATAATTTATGTCGGACGGTCATTTCAATCAATTAATATTATAACATAAAAATTTTAAAAATCAAATAAAATAATTCCTGTTTATGTAGAGTAATGAGCACATAATTTATGTCATATCACATGCAAATATCAATATATATACATATATGATTACATATGTGGAGTATTTGTAAAAATAGGTTTGGTCAAGTTATAAGATGTAAATATTCAAATCATATATAATATTTAATTTTATAAAATTTTAACAGATTTTTAATCTATTGAACGTTAGATTTGGAAAATAAAAATTTTAAAAAGGAAAGAGAGAGATAGAGACGGTTTATGATAAAGTTTTGTGCATGACATAGTACTAAAGATGTGGCCAGAATTGTGTGGATCTACTTGGAAGTTGGTGTAGCCGCGTGGGCCTTATTTATTTATTTATATTTTTCGGTATTTCGAGGTTGTGTGCCAATTAACCTTGGTTGTGGTCCTTGTGGTCCTGTGGACCTAATTTTTCCATGAAATTTCTTCTAAATTCCATTATTTTATTAGCTTCAAAAGGGCTCAAAAAGTATCAATTTTTAAGTTGTTGTAAAAAAAAAAAAGTTATCATTTTAAGTTAACTTTTCTTTTTTTTTTTTTTTTTTTTTTTTTTTTTGTGTGTTGAAGCTCTCTCCTGTCACCATCTTATATAGGATAAAAATTAAGTGGTTTACATATTTATCAGAAAGAATATACAATATCACTGGTAAGGAGGTTAAATGATCGGTGTAGAATTTAAATAAAAAAATATTAACGTATTTGGAGTTGCTGAACCTATAAATCTTTTGTATTGTTATAAGAAAGTTTGAAGTTTTATAATTGGGAGATGAACTTCCTTTTTGGTTGTTGTTTATACAGTTCTATTGCCATAAAAAAATGTGCTTATTTATAATACAACTAGATTGTCTTGCTATTATAAATGCATAAATTAGTATAAGATTAATGATCGGTTCTTTTAAAAAGGACAACATATATCCCAATTAACTTCTCCAATGAAAATTGTGGAGTTGCATTGGGTAAACTACTAGATAATTTTTTTTTACTATTATTATATTATATAACTGAAACTCATCCAGAGAACAATCAAGACCCAACGAGATTACACATTGAACACGTGGCCAAGAGGAAAACTTCTAGATGGAAGGAAACGAGCTGCACATAGGTAGGGAGACTGTTCTCACATAAGAGAGAGAGAAAAAAAAATTCTATCTTATTTTTTAATGAGAAGGTGAAGTGCACTTGTCGAACCCACGACTGGAAAGGAAGGGGATTACAAGTTTACCACTGAATTGACACCCCAAGCGCAACTACTAGATCAATCTGTGTTAGTGTACTATAGCATAGAGAAAACTAATTAACTTAATCTATAATGGAGAATCTACAGTGTCAGTGTCACATACCACAGGTGTTTTTATTTAAAGCTTTGAAAACAGATAATGTTGTAAGCAAAACTTGAAGTTGGTGAGTTGTTGGGTTGTTCTAATTAATACACTTATTAGAATTAAATTAATTTTGTAAGAGTGAATTTTTGTTGTCAGTGGGTCATTCAACATGGCCAAAGCGTGGTGTTCTAGTCCACTTATTTGAACTTAAAATAATTTTTTAAGAGCCTGAATTTCTATCTTATGTTTGGTCATTCAACATGACCAAACATACTCCACTATTGCTTTAAAAAAAGCGGAAAAAAGAAGATTTTGTTCTAAGTTGGAGGACAATACGAAACATTTTAATTGGTTTGATTAATTAAGGATTGATCATTGGGAAATAGGTTATCACAAAATACAAGAGCTAAACATGATGCACCTAATAAAGAGATAGTTCTTACATAATTCATCTCCACTTATTAGAACTTAAATTAATTTTGTAAGAGTCTGAATTTGTGTTGTCAATGGGTTATTCAACATGACCAAACACACTCCACTATTACTTAAAAAAAAACAAAAAAAACAAAACAAAAAGCAAAAAAAATTGTGTTCAAGTTGGAGGACAATAAGAAACATTTTAATTGGTTTGATTAATTAAGGATTCGTCATTGGGAAATAGGTTATCACAAAATCCTAGAGTTAACCACACTGCAGCTAATAAAAGAGACACAATTTTTACATAATTTATTTCCACTTATTAAAACTTAAAAAATTAATTTTATAAGAGTCCGAATTTGTATTGTCATTGGGTTATTCAACATGACCAAACATACTCCACCATTGCTTAAAAAAAAATGTGTTCTAAGTCGGAGGAGACCCGAATTCTTACATAATTTGAATTTGGGGCCGGATTTTATCCTGAGCTATACAGTCGCACTGCAACATTGCACATGTTGACCACAGCTGTTGCCTCTTTGTGTCAACAAGAAGACGACCATATTATTTTGCGGTAATGACTCATTTAATCAATCAATTATATTACAATTTATATGTTCTAAATTCACTTGTGTTTATATCGTATACCTAGATTTTGTCAAAACTTATCATTTCTATTTAACATAGAGTATTTATATTATTAACATACATGATCTGTTTAATTAATTATGATCCTTAAACATAATTACATGCTTTATGAAAGACTCTTATATAACTTATGTATTTATAGTAAGTGGGAGGGCATAGATTAATTGGTAAATAATTAATGAAAAAAAAAAATGCAAGTTGTGAGTGTTTGATAATCAATCGATTTGCCAGAAGGCATGTGATGATAAAACAATTATACAACTAATATAGAAGAAAAAAATGCATTCATGTTGATTCTTTTTTCGCTTATATTTGTTTGTTATAGCAGCGTTGTTAATTTGAAAGCACCATTTAACATTTGATAATTAGAATTTTTAGACGTAGGTGAGATAAGTTGAAGGTGACAAAGCTATGACTCATTCTTGTACATTAAATATCATTTGCACATTTTACTAAAACAATTAAACCCAATTAAGCTGTGGACTGATTGAAACTCTTAATCCAAGACCGATTCAATTAGCTAATAATAAAAGATTCTTTTTGTTTGACGAAAAGTATATGATCAATTAATGCATCCATGTAAGCAATATTCCACAAAACAACTTGATGTTATAAAATTAAGTGTGTCACAATCCTCCATGACATAGAAACGAGCAATTTGGATTTTCAACTTATTATAGGGAAGATTTAGGGAATCATTGTTAATCGGTATTAAAATTTTGTGACTGAATATATTAAATTAGGTTTAAAGAAGGAAAAAAAGCCATAAAATAAATTAAAATTCGTCAAACTATTGACACCTTTGTTTCAACTTTCAAACAAAATTTATAAAGTTACAAAAAAAATTGTGAAAATTATTAAAAATGTCTTAAAAAGTAGTTCATAGAGAAATTTATTGAAAAAAGCTAACGCTTTTTACACAAACAAAAATTCATCCATTTTAATTTGTTTTTGATTCCCATAATATTTCGTATAGGTGAACGTTACCTATATGTGAAATTTTTCAACACTTTACACTAATGAAATGTTCACTAACATAAAATATAAAATATTACGCGAAAGCCAAATGAACCTAAAAAGATTGAAGTTTCATTTGAAGCAAAACACAATTATTATTATTATGATTTTGGATTGAAAAAATATATTTTTTTTATTTTGATGAAAAATGAATTATTCCTAAAAGATATAAAGACTTAGCTGAAGCTACTAGCCAAATTTGAATGTCTAACAATTCTACAGAACAAGTAACATCAAAGTAGACCAAAACTTAAATCTATAATTGTTTCTAAAGTCATGTAATGAGGGTTGACTTGATCAGGTATGTCAAATGCGTCGGACAGACACTTGATCCAACTTTTCTAAGACTCAATTAGACTTGAATGGGCTGAGCATTAAAGCATTTTTTTGGGTTCCATATGTGTCCATGAGCTCTGTCCAAACTCCGAAGCAGCCTTACTTATGCTACTGCAAGCTCAGATGATGGACAAGGCTTTTGTTTATTTTGCGTGTAATCTCATTTATTATTTTTATTTCTCATCATTTGATTAGCTCAAACTTTACCCCCGAGTCACGCCCTTTAAACGAGTAAATGGTTCAGTACAGTGATAAAACCACAAATTCATTCACTTGACTTAGTAAAAAAGTTGGTTCAACTCACAAGTCCTATTTAAGGTGGACAAATTTTTCTCATATTTGTGGATTGTTTTCTCATGTCTTTTAAGAGTTAATATCATGGTCACGTCTTAAAGTTATATCATAATTGATCCCTACAATATTCTAAATTGGTCCTTATAATTAAAAAAAAAAAAAGTCATGCTCTCTACACACATGGATCACACATAGATCTTGACTGTAATCCTTCTCAGACACAAATTAGGCCTTAATTTGAGGATCTCACCGTCACACCCTCGTCTCTCACACACTTATAATTGATAGAATTTACTGAGAATATTTTACCAAATTTACTGCAAATTAATGGCAATAATTAATAGTTCTAAAAGAAAATTTCAAGCACATCCTTATTAGAAAACAACTAGATACACATGATATCTGTGTATCAATTGACCGTCATTATTTAGAACGAATTTCTTTGACTGAATAGGATAGTATTACTCATAGAGGACTATATGATATACTTCATCTACTATGTTATAATTAGTGAACATTTACTAAACTTGAATATTTGTTATAATTCAATACAGTGCACACTTCAGTCCAACTTGCCAAACATCTCTCGAAAAGCACAGAAAAGCTTTAATTAAAACTATGTTTAATAATATTATATCATATGTTATAGATAACCAAACAAACCTATTTTTCATGACATATGACATGATTTCATTAATCAGATGCGTCGAATATTTTCTCTCGAAAACAAAATTACATAACATATAGAAAACAAGGATCAAGCAAACCAAAAGCCCAATAAATAAATTAAAGAGAAAAAGTACACAAATTAAATTAAACTACTAGTAGTGGCGATCACAAACCAGTAACTGTTTAGAGTTCCAGAATCCATGCATGAAATTATAGACCCTAACGATCACGTTGTACGTATGTGTTGAAGTTGCCTAAAATGTTTCTGTGCCGCAGCATTTCCGCTGGTCTCCTCACTAGAAGTCACACCAACTGGGTCTGCAGATTCATCACAAGTGGTAAAAACTTGAAAAAAACTAGTCACCACACAACCCAAAAGTGGAACTGAGAAACACAACTTGATCATTTTTTCTCTCAAATCCATATGATGGATGGTGTTATGCTCTCAAGTTTTGGAATAATAGTGAGCTTTGAAAATTTGTTGAAGATGGAGGAATGTGAGTGGCTATGATATATAGACTGTTTGCGTGACGACCAAGTTGAGAAGAATAGTCTTGGGGTCTTTGCAAGAAATGTCAAGCAACGCAATTTGGTCGCTCCGTGGAAAGTTATAGTGTGGAAAATGAATAACGCAACGTCATTTGTTTGTTTTTTTTTTTTGACGTAGTATATATTGCAAATATCACGATAATGATTTTCTGATGTATACTTTAAGGCATGATTCAGAACAAAACTCCTATACACTAGAAAAAGAGACCCACATATAAATAAAAAAATTACCTCAATTGTAGACTCATAAATAAGTGAGAAGCAATGCACAAATCGAGTCTCTCTAAGGCAGAAACAAAAAAAATGATGTCAACTGCACCATCTACAAGCGACCGTTGTTTATGTTGTTCTGTTTTATAGAATTATATCTATTATGTAGCTATACGAGAATATAAAAATTAATTTAATTTGCCTTGCAAAGAAAAATAAAACAATACCATAAATATAATGTCATTTATACATTATGAATAGTAAAATTACAAATGATATACATGTATATTAGAATATAAATTTCATATTATTGTCACATCAATGTTTTGAAAAAGGTATAATAAGTCAAAGTACTCATCTCATCGAAACTCCTTTTTCTTTTTTCTTTTTTTTCAAGAGAAATGATGCATTTTCTTCTTGATAAGATTCCAAACTTTCCAATCTATATAATTGCTTTTATTAACATGATTCATTTTCCTTTCAAAAATTTTTATCAGCATGAAATTAAAGTTGCATTTTGAAGTGTTACGAAAACACTACATTTTTGAGATGAGAGGGGATTAAAACTTTAAATCTCAATCTTTATTAAGATGGATAGTTATCATGAAACGTTGTCAATATTAATGATAATAGGAAAAAACACTATTAAATATCTTGGTATCAGTCAAGTATTAGTAACAACAGTTTATGTGAAGAGATTGTATCATAAAAAAGTTATGTGGAGGGATTGTATCATAAAAAAGTTTATGTGAAGATCTAGAGTTACATCAAAAATAAATTTGAACTAATAAAAGTTGAAACTTAGAGAATGTAGGCAGGAAGTTGCCTTTCAGAAAAAGTATTTATACTTTATACATTTTTATGTTATCAATCAAATTTTTTATATTTTTCTTTTTCTGAAAAACATTCATCATCTCAAATGGGTGGTGGTTTGCAAAAGAAAGAAAGTAAAATAAATATATATATATATATATTAATTTCAACTAAAATTTCTACAAAACTGACCCAAATCTATTTTTCTTTTCCATATTCAAAAGCATTTTGACATTATCAACCATACTTCTACAACTACTAAACATTTAATTTAATGTCCACCATAATAGTTCTGGTTGATGTAATTAAACTAAAATAAATAAATAAAGAGGGAGCATCCACTTGCACTAGCACAAGTGGTTGTCCCTTTCCTTTATCTAGGATAAAAAATTTTAAGACCCATCACAGTTTTTTATCATTATATGTGAACTGTTATAAAACAAAGATAATATTAAGATATTGCAAAATAAAAACAAGAATTAAAGATAAAACACAAGAAGAATTTTGGAGAGAGTTGTTATTTTATTGTTTCATTTCTTATACAAAGATCAATCATACAAATTTATGCACTATCTATTTATAGGTTAAGAATTATAAATGTACGAAATAGAAAATGCACAAGTTATACATAATATTAAGATATTATTATGATTATCATTATTTGAGTGACGATGATCTTTAACGTGGAGGTTATAGAAAACATTAAGACACTATTATGATGATTATTATTTGAGTGATAATGATTTTAATTGTAGATGTTATAGAATACTAAAGCCTAACATCCAATTAATTTACAATACTCTTTCTTTTGATGTCCACCATATAAAGAATATGTCTCATTAAAAATCTTATCAGGAAAAACCCCATGGGAAAAAAATTCTAATAAAGTAAAAAAGAGTATATAATTCTTGTACGCAGTAACCTCCCTCTTATGCTAGTATGTCTTTTTTTGGTGATTTTAACAAAATTCTTTGAACCGACGCATGCTAATCTTATTCATCAATTTCTCAAATATTGTTGTAGAAAGTGCATTTGTAAACAAATCTGCCATGTTGTTGGAAGATCGAATTTGATGAACGTTTATCTCTCTTTTATTCTGAAGTTCATATGTGAAAAAGAACTTTGGTTCTATATGTTTGGTTTCATCTCCTTTTATATAACCTTATTTGATTTTGGTGATATAAGTTGTATTATCCTCATATAAAATTGTTGGACTTTCTTTAACAAATGAAAGATCACATACTTTATGGATGTATTGAATCAGAGATCTCAACTATATGCACTATCGACTTGCCTCATGTAATGCTAATATTTCAGCATAATTTAAAGATGTGGTAGTTAAAATTTGCTTTGTAGAACGCTAAGATATAGTACCACGATATGTAAACAAATAATGTGTTTTATATGGATATGATAAATATTCAGTATCTACATATCCAACCAATTCTGCCTTTGAGTAATTTGAATAAAACAAACTCATATCTGATGTTTCTCGAAGAAAATAAAGTACTTGTTTAACATTATTTCAATGTTTTCGAGTTGGTGAAGAACTATATCTTACTAGTAAATTAATAGAGAATACTATATCAGGTCTTGTGCAATTAATAAGATACATTAGTGCATTAATAGCATTAAGATATAGTACTTCTAGACTAAGAATTTCTTCATTATCCTCTCGAAGATGAAAAGGATATTTTTTACATCAATGGATTGAACAACCATGAGAGAGCTTATTGGATGAGACTTATCTATGTTAAACAGCTTTAATACCTTTTTGATATAAGATAATTGGTGAAAAAAAATCTCTTTAGGTAGATGCTCGATCTGTAAATCGAGACATAATTTTGTTTAGCCCAAATCTTTCATTTTAAACTCATTTTTCAAAAATGTTATCATCTCTATGAGCTCTTCATGAATCCCGATGATATTCAAATCATTAACATAAACTGCGATAATAGCAAATCCAGACTTTGATTTCTTAATAAACACATATGACTAAATTGGATTATTAATATACATTTCCTTTAAAAGATATTCACTAAGACGATTATACCACATACATCCTGATTACTTTAATCCATACAAAAATCTTTATAATTTAATCAAATACATTTTTCGGGATTTCGAATTGCATGTATCAATCATTTTTAGTCCTTCAGGGACTTTTATATAAATGTCACTATCAAGTAACCCATACAGATAAGCTGTCACAATATTCATTAAATGCATATAAAATCCTTATGTAATTGTTAGACTAATTAGAAATTTAAATATGATTACATCCACCACTAGAGAATAAATCTCCTCATAATCAATACCAGGTCTTTGAGAGAAACCTTGTGCTATAAATGTGCTTTATACCCTACAACTTCATTTCTTTTATTACATTTTCGCACAAATACTCATTTATAGCCTACTAGTTTCACACCTTTAGGTGTTTGGACAATAGATCCAAAGACTTGACGTCTTTCAAGTGAATTTAATTCTGTTTGGATAGCATTTTTCCATTTTGGCCAATCGGTTCTACGTCAACGGACTTCGATTCAAGATCCTCATTTATAATATCAAGAACTACTACATATACAAATATATTATCAATAACAGTTTCTCTTCGTTTCTATCTCTTTCCTAAAGTGACATAATTTATTGAAATCTCTTCATCATAGTTATTTTCAGAAACCTAACCCTCTTTTGAGGTTATTTGTTTAGTTATATTAGTTATTTTTTTCATGAGCTCTTTAGGAGTATTAATAACTTCGGAAGTGTCAGCTTGTTTATTTTGCTCATTTTTCTTTCTAGGATTTTTATCTTTGGAACCGAGTGGTCTACCACGTTTTTAGTGTACATTAGACTCATTCGCTAGCATATTAATAACTTGTCCTTCAAGGACATCAATATGAGCAGAATCATTAACAACTAGTATATGTGACTTTGTCACCATTTTACTATATGTATCTGGTAATTGATTTGTAATTTCTTACAAGTGAATTATTTTCTGAATTTCAATTCACGTTAATTTGTATAAGGATCAAAATTAGATAATGATGATGCATTCCATGAAATTGTTTATCTTTCCAACAATTGTTTCTCTCCCCAAATATTGGAAAAACTGTCTCATCAAATTGACAGTCAGCAAATCATGTCGTGAAAATATCACCCGTCAAAGGTTTAAGATATTTAATAATTGACGGGGATTCAAATCCAACATAAATTTTCAATCTTCTTTGTGGACACATTGTAGTGTGCTTTGGTGGAGCAATAAAAATATATGCTACACAACCAAAAACTCTTAGATGAAAAATGTTAGGTTTTTTACCAAAGGTAAGTTGTAATTGGGAGAATTTATAATATGCACTTGACATTATACGAATAAGTGCTGTAGTATGTAATATAACATGTCCCTAGACAGAACTAGGCAACTTTGTTTTCATAAGTAAGGGCCTAGCAATTAATTAAAGTCTTTTAATAAAGGATTATGCTAATCCATTTTGTGTATGTGTGTGTGAGCAATAGGATGCTCAATAGTAATTCCAATGGACATACAATAATCATTAAAAGTTTGGAATGTAAATTCTCCAATATTATCAAGATGAATTTTCTTGATTGTATAATCCGAAAAGCCCGTAATCGGATTATTTGGATAAAAAGCCTCGTAAATGCGACACTACAAGTAGATAATAGATAAACATGTGACTAACGTGTTGATGCATCTATTAGTACCATAAAATATTGAAATGGTTCGCATGATGGATTAATAGGTTAACATATGTTTCCTTGAATTTGTTCTAAAAATGCAGATGATTCAACGACAACTTTTGTTATGGATGACCTTCTAATTAGTTTTTCTTGGAAACAAGCAGCACATGAAAAATCTTTAGACAAAAGAATCTTCTAGTTCTTTGAAAGATGTCCATGCGAATTTTCTATAATTCATCGCATCATTATTGAACCCGAATGACCTAACTTGTTATATCAAACAATAAAAGTCCTTGGATTCAACAACTTTTAGTTCATAACCACATACGATTCAATTTGATTTATAAAAGTATAATATAATCTAGAAGAGTATGCTGGTAATTTTTTCAATATATGTTTCTTCTCTGAGACAATATATATAATATAAAGATATTCAACATCTTTTTCATTCGTCACCACAATATGATAACCATTACAACGTATATCTCTAAAATTTAATAGATTTCTTTTTGATCTACTAGAAAACATAACATCATTTATTATAAATTTTATGCCATCAGACAATAATATATGAGTGCTTCCATAACCTTCAATAAGATTTGTAACACCAGATATTGTGCTAACATTAGCTTCAACCAATATAAGATTGAAAAAATATTTTTTATATTTAAGTATGATGCGTGTTGTTCCACTGTCTGCTAGACAAAGAGCTTCATCATTATTTTTAGCACCAATTGTGTGATCAATGCAAACCATGTTTTTTCATAAGTAAAAGAAAAATAAAATTATAAGGATAGATAATAAACTATCAAATACAATCTTTTTTATAATTTTAAATATGAACACATTAAAAGTATACTGAAAATAAAACACACTGAATATTACTCAATATACTTATAACAAAATACATTGAAGACAATACACTTTTAAAAATTAGAAGAACTAAACACAGTAATGACATAATACATTAAAATATATTGTAAATAGTGCATTTGGAACAGTTTGTTGCAAGAACATTCCCTTAAGCCACATTTATATTCCATCACTATTCAAATTTTCATCATAGTTCTCAAAGAAATCCATAACATCTAAATGTGTCAAATCCATAAGATCAAGATTTTCAGTAAAGTTTGTTTCTACATCTTTTCCTTTTACTTTTAGGGAAGCTTAGTAAAGATCAACGAGATATTTTGCTGTACGACTCCAATGTTCTTTCATGGCACACCTGTGATAAATGCTTTCATTATTTTTTAAAGCATTATTTTGACAACATTTTTGCTTTTTTTTTTCTTCATTATTCTCTCACTTCTGATGATGAGATGCAATTTTCTTGAAATTTAAGGAGTTTTGGTTATAATTATTACGATCACGACTACAACCATGACCATGCCCACGCCTAGGATTATTAACAGATGCAACATTCGCTTTAAGAAATATTGTTGATCTAGTTGGTCGTGATTGATGATTTTTCATCAATAATTCATTATTTAGTTCAGACACTAGAAGACATGATATTAACTTAGAATATTTTTTAAAACCTCTTTCTCGATACTACTATTGCAGGAATATATTAGAGGCATGAAAAGTAGAGTATGTTTTTTCTAATATATCTTCATCAGTAACACTTTCTCCGCATAATTTTAATTGAGAAGTAATTTTAAACATTGCGAAATTATACTCGCTTACACTTTTAAAATCTTACAATTGCAGATGCATTCGGTTATAGCGAGCTTTTGGAAGTATTATTATTTTTTTGTGGTCATACCTTTCTTTTAAATTATTCCAAACGATATTGTAAACTATTTCTAAAGTAAATGAAAATGAAAGCTAATCTTTAGATCAGAGAATAAAGAATTGATTTCATCAAGAATCTTCAAGAACATGAAACCCTCAACATTTCATAATTGATAATGCTTTATTCTTAAAAAATACAAAAAATACATCCACACACACTTATAGTGTGTTAACCACAAGTCAAACAAGAAACAAATCTCAGCCATTTAACAACCTGCCACATCATCAGCAATCTTGACCATTGAAATATATCAAATTGTCTCCTCATTATAACTAGTGTACAAGACAAGCTACTAAAAAACTAAAGCTGAATCTTAACTAAGTTACTCAAGCTTACTGAAGATATTACTCTAATATCCCCCCTCAAGCTGAACTCAGGAGGAACGAAGAGATTCAGCTTGGATCGAAGAAATTGAAAACGAGCAGAGGGCAAAGACTTAGTAAGCAAATAAGCTTTTTGGTATGTTGTTGGAACATAATGAATTGCAAGTAATCCATCAACAATTTTATCACTGATGAAAAGCACATCAATTTCGATGTGTTTGGTACGAGCATAGAAGACAGGGTTCTTAGCAATGGCAACTGCACTAGTGTTGTCACACCATATGACAGGAGTGGTGGAAACTTGAAGACCAATTTCTGCAAATAAGGATTTTAATCAAATAACTTCAGCTGAGGCTTGAGCTAAGGCTTTATATTCTACCTCAGCATTGGAACGTGCAATTACATGCTTTTTACGAGAACTCCATCTAATAAGATTACCCTATAAGAAAATAAGATAGACACTAGTAGACCATCGATCATCTAGGCAAGCTGCCCAGTCAGCATCACTGAACACTTATAAATTGAGAGAAGTTACAGGTGTAAAAAACAAACCTAAACCTGTTGTGCCCTTGAGATAACGAAGTATTCTGTTGCAAGCTATCCAATATTCATCTATTGGAAAGACAAGAAATTGAGTCAATTTATTAACTGCAAAGTATATGTTTGGTCGAGCATGAGTCAAGTATTGTAGGGCTCCAATGGTACTACAAAAAAAAAAAAAAAGGATTAAAAAGGAAAGATCCTGAAGTTTTCGTAAATTTTGATCCAGTAGACATAGGAGTATCACAAGGCTTGGCATGAGAAACGTTGGTTCTTTTTAAAAGATCCAAGATGTACTTTGTTTGAGTGAGGTGCAGACCTGCAGCAGTCTTGATGGCTTCAAATCCTAGAAAATAGCTAATTTAACCAAGAGTTTTTAAGGCAAAACAAGAGTTAAGAGCTGAGATAACTTGATTAATAAAAGCTAAATTGGTTCCTGTCAATAGAATGTCATTAACGTACACTAGGAGAAACAAAACTTAAGAGTCAATTTTCTTAATGAATAAGGAAGTGTAAGCTTTGGAGTTAACAAAACCAAGATCTAATAGAGCAGTCCTTAACTTGAAGAACTAAGCTCTTAGAGCTTGTTTTAGGCCATATAAGGCCTTATTCAATTTACAAACATTTGTTGGATTAGACAGACTTACAAATCCTGGAGGTTGCTCCATAAACACTGCCTATTGTAAGTCACCATTGAGGAAGGTGTTGTTAAAGTCTAGTTGCTAAATCTCCTAGCCATAGGTATCAGCTAAGGTGAACACAACTCTGATTGTAGAAAATTTCACAACAAGACTAAAGGTGTCAAAAAAATCCACTCCCGAAATATGATGAAAACCTTTGGCAACTAATCTTGTTTTATGCTTCAAGATTGTGCCATCAAGTTTACACTTCAACCTATACACCCATTTACAACCAACAATACTCATAGACTTATTATAAAGAACCAGAGTCCAAGTATTGTTATTTAATAAGGCAGTATATTCCTCATTCATTGCTTGTCTCCATTGAGGAAAAGCTAGAGCTTCTTTAATTGTTCTAGGCTCATACTTAGAAGAATTATTTACTAGAGTCTGACATAAATTATAATAGGTTTTAGGTTTGAGAGAACTTGTTTTACTTTTTGTGACCATAGGATGACAAGAAACAGATTGATGTTTGTGAATTGGTTCAACTACAGACTGATGATGATCAGATGAGGAGGCATGAGCTAATGAGTTGTGACCTAAAATATTTTCAAATAAGGGCTGGTCAGACTGAGTAGTAGGCTCATTTAATTGACTTTGTTCACTAGGCTTTATGTCTGCAATTCATATAGGAGGGAATAGAGATGACAATGGAGGACTAGGCACTTGTTGGTGAACAACCTTATTTGCAGGAAAGAGAAGCTTGTAAGGAAATTTACACTCATGAAAACCTACATTCCTTAAGACATAGATCCTACCAGAAGAATGTAAACATTGATACCCCTTATACTGAAGATTGTAACTAATAAACACACACTTAGATATGTGAAAATTAAACTTTTGTTTTGAGTATGGTCTGAGATAGGGAAAACAACTACTGCCAAATACTTTGAGGTAACTATAGTTGGGTCGTCTCAAAAAAAGTACTTCAAAGGGTGATTTATAATTAAGAATAGGTGTTGACAAGTTGTTAACCAACAATACTGCTACTTGGAAAGCATGTGTCCAAAAAATGAAAGGCATTTCAGCCTATGCAAGCATTGTCAATATCATCTCTACTATATGTCTATGTTTTCTCTCAGATACTCCATTTTACTGGTGTGTGTAAGCATAAGACATTCTAAAGTGTATACCATTCTGTCTTAGATAACTTTCAATTGGTTTGAATTCTGCCCCATATCAGCTTGAAGACATTTTAGTTTATGTCCAAGCTGAAGTTCTATAGATTTTTTGAACAAAAGGAAAGCTTTTAAAACATCTGACTTTAACTTGAGAGGATACAACCAAGTATACTTAGAAAAGGAGTCCACAAATATCACATAATATCTGTAACCTTCTAGAGATAGCATTGGTGAAGGTTCCCATAAATCAGTGTACACTAACTCAAGTGAAAGTCTAGCTTTATAAGTTGATGGTTGAAACGATAATTGATACATCTTGCCCATCTTACATACATCATAGAAATGTAAGCTATTTGTGGACTGTTTCAACTTTAAAGCGTTTAAAACTTTTCTAAGAATTAAAGGAGCTGGATGTCCTAACTTCATATGCCACATCATTTCGTTCCTTTCACCAACAGAAGTAACTTTATTTATCATACAATAATTGAAGTTTGCATTGAGTAAATTTACACCAAATGGTTTAGAAGTCATACTAGTTATCTCATCTACTAGACTAGTATTATAGAGCTGAGAATTGTCACCAGTTTTCTTATCCTAAGACTAAGTGTGTCCCTTCTTGTTATCACCAATAATCTGAAGTTGGTAGAGTCCTTGCTTAAGCTTCCATTTGAGTAGCTCCCTCTGAGTATCCTTGTCCTTGATCACATAAGAATCACAATCAAAACAGCATAAGCATTATTGTCTTGAGATAACTTTGATATACTTAAAAGATTCTTTGTGATTGAGGGAACACAAAGAACATCATTCAAGGCTACAGCTTGTGCATTTAGGCTAGGAGAATACATATAAGACTTACAATATGTGAGATTGGCAATTGGTGACCATTTCCAATAACAGGTTTCTCATTTCCCTTGAACTCAGTAGATACATTAAGATTGTTGACACTTGATGTTACATGATTGGTCGCTCTACTATCAGCATACCAAGCACTGTCACACATACTTTCAGGAGTTGCATAGAATGCTATGCTTTGATATAAATTTGCTTGATGGGTATTCTCATGGAACTGTCCTCCACCATGACTAGTAAACTATTGAGAATCTGAACTACCATTCCCATTATTCTAATTACCACCATTTCTATTATTCCAATTACTTTGATTTCCACCTTGAAAATTCTTGTCAAATCTCTGAAAACATTGAACAACAGTATATCCAATCTTCTCATAAAGTTGACAAGAAACTCTTGTGTTACCAGACCATCTACCTCCATTTCTACCTCTACCTTTGTTTCTTGCTCCTCCACCTCTACCAGTATATCTTCCTTTATTGTACCTCCTAGCTTGCTAAATATTAGAAGCAAAATGAGCACTAACAGACGGTAAATCAACTTGTAAGAAGGCATTTTGTTGCTAAATTCTCTGTTCTTAAGCCATCAATAGGTACTGTACCTCTTGCAAATTAATTGACTCTCTTCTTGAAGTTATTAGTGCAATCACAGGGTCATATTCATGACCAACACCATTTAACACACTTAGAACCAAGTTAGTCTCATTAACAATCTGCCCTACTGCTTTCAAGTCATCACCAAGAATTTTAACTTTTAAAACGAATGTCACTAATGGAACTTGATCATTTACTAACAGTTTGCAATTGGTGTTTCACTAAAAGAATTCTAGCTAAAGACTATTGTGAATATAGACTCTTAAGTACCTTCCATGCCTTATGAGAAGTAACACAATCAGTAATTTATCCTAAGACTCCTTGACTAATAGTGGACATCAACCAACATAGTATCAACTGATCTGATCTCTTCCAATCAACAAATTCTTTGTTAATCACTAACTCTTTATTATTATCAGTACCAAATTCAATTTCAACATATTTGGGTGGACATATAGTTGCACCAAAAATAAAATCTTCTAGATTTAGAGCTCGAATAGCAAGGAATACCTGTGCCTTCCAAAAAACATAGTTGTTTTTCTCAAGTTTCACCGGTAATGAGAAGTGTAGAGTCTTCACAAGAGTGATGACATCCATTGATGTTGAAATTGTTGCAGATGAAGATTGAATACCTTCATTGTGAGCCGAGAAAGAGCTTGAACCAGAAGCCATTGATGTTGGTCAACAATTAGCTCTGATACCATGTAAACTATTTCTAAAGTAAATGAAAATGAAAGCTAATATTTAAATTAGAGAATGAAGAATTGATTTCATTAAGAATCTTCAAGAATATGAGACCCTCGACATTTCATAATCGATAATGTTTTCTTCCTAAAAAATATAGAAAATACATCCATACACACTTATAGTGTGTTAACCATAAGTCAAACAAGAAACAATCTCAGCCATTGATTCATAACAACCAGCCACATCACCAGTAATCCTGACCATCGAAATATATCAAATTGCTTCCTCATTATAACTAGTATACAAGACAAGCTATTGAAAAACTAAAGCTGAATCTTAACTAAGTTACTCAAGCTTACTCAAGATATTACTCTAACAGATATATAGATCTTTTACTGTTAAATATTCAGTTTTTAAACTTTCATGGGGATGATGACGAAGGAATATCATTGCCTTCAAGCGATCTTGTGAGGATGTCTCATTCTTTTTTTTTTTTTTTTTTTTTTTTTTTTTTATTGTATATCCAAGATTCTTGGCATCTAGGTGAATTTTAGCATCAAGAGTTCATGCCAAATAATTAATACCAGAAATATCAAGAGCTGTGAACTCGAACTTTATCAGATTCGACATATTAAAACTATTAATTGCTAACATATAATAAAATAAATAAAACTATATAAAAGGATAAAATATATAATAAACAGTTTCTCCATACATAACATAATTCAAGTATAATAATAAATAATATTATAATATACTAGATGTTTAAAGGAAAAACATATAACATACAATTAATAATTATTCTAATAGATGGATACATGCTAACTTTGCATCAAACAAGAAAATTATATTTACATGCTTAATGACATGAATTCTAATTGACCAAGAGGGTATAGAGGAATTAAAAAAGATATATTAACAATGAAGCTATAATTATAATTCAACATATAATCAATTTATTGATTAATAGTAAAGTAAAACAAACATACAATAAAGTCCATCCAAGAACATAAAATATATTAATTGGTAACCAAATATGTAAATAATCATGGGAATAATAATAAAGATTTATATAGACAAACAAGAAGAACATAATTTTTTATGTTCTTCATATAAATACAAAAAATGTAGTAGAGAGAAAGAATGCTTAATAAATCATGTCAAAGCACTACATGTCAATAACATAATAGAAAACTAAACAAATATTATGAAAAAAAAAAAAAAAAATCTATTTGACTAAAATTCTACCTTGATGGAAAATTAAACAGCTAAAACTCATGCAAAAATAAAAGAATAAAATAGCTACTCTCTTCAAATTCTTCTTGTGCTTTATTTTTAGTTCTTGTTGTTATTCTGTAATATTGTAATATTGCGTTTATTTCATATCACTCTTCATATTGCATTTGTTTCATAACATAAGTAGATTTTTTTAAGGATAATTCTAATTTTTCCTTTATTGTTTGATGTAATCATTAATTACTTTTTGTAGTTTATAAAAATTATATTTTATCCTTTCCATTAACTTTGTCAATGAAAAGTTGACTTTCTTTTTTTAGATATTTCTATAAATTATAGGGTTTTTTTTTTTTTTTGGGACATCTCTATAAATTATGAATTTTTTTTTTTAATATTTATTTCATAAATCAATAAGAAAAATATTAGTAATTTCTCAAAATACTAGCAGGGGATAAGTTGGGATTATCCATTATTATTATTATTATTATTATTATTGGAGAAGATATTTTATATGATTATAAAAGCAAATTTCAAGAATGAAATCCTCTCTTATACTTTTTTTTTTTCCCACTTAAGTAAAACTTTAAAAATAATACAATAAATTTAAAAATGAGGAAAGAGAAAATGAAATAAATAAATTTTAACCCTTGATATATATATATATATATATATATATATATTAGAGTTATTATCATTCTCTCTCCTGACGATTAATGAATCTTCATTTTCCCCTCTACTAATTCAAAAAACATTATTTTACCTCTTCTTTTAACTTGGATTAATACCATTTCATAGGAGTTTTTTGACCTTTTTAAATTCAACAAGGGCGAAAATAATGATTCATTAATCGTCAAAAGGGATAATAACTCTATATTTTATAGTGACGGAAGATGGATTAAGTTAAGTGAAAACTACCAACACCTTAAGGGTGAGACTTGAATCCTTAATCTAGAATTTAGAGAAAAACTCAATCACCCATACTAAGATGCGGGGTGGTGTGCAACCATTCATTATATATATCATCACCATATCTATAATATTAATTTGATTTCTGAACTACAAATATAATATTAAACGTTTTTTTAAGTTATTGGTTTGGATAAAATTATCCAAACTAATTTTTTTAATAATAACTTTTAAATTGATTGTAATGATGATTATTAAATAATCTTATCAAAAACAGTTATTAAATATTCTTAATAGATAACTTTATCCAAACCTCGACAGTCAAACTCTACTATTAATGACTAAATTTAACTCCAAACCATTAAATATCATATTTTTCTTTTGAAAAAACAAAGGAGGGCATTTTTGTAAAATCAGACCTACAACCAAGTCAAAACTACCTTGACTTTTCGAACGACTTTTACCGCTCAATCGGAATCCAACGGCCAGAAACAAACCTCATAACAAACAACATCTCATCTCCACCGTCCAATCTCAAAACCGTTACATTCCTTCGAATTTGAAACAAACCACCAAACAAATCCTCCCACCTCCTCCCCATCAAAATCCAAACTTGATCAAGAACTCGACCTCCCCATATCAAACAATCTTGATATTTTGATGAGTCAGAGTCGTTTTGTGGACCCAAAATGTCGGTTTCGATACTTGAAGCTTGCAAGAAGAGGAAGAGGAGGCCCAAGACGTTTGGTTTCCACACCTTCGGGGACTCTGGCTGCCCCATTAGTCCTTCCGGTCCGTTCCGCGACAACGTCCGCCTCTTCCTCCGGGAATGCGCGGAGCTGGAGGACTACAGCTTGGAAGGCTTGCCCATCTGGTGCACTCTGCTTGTCCATGAGACGACGAGCTTCGTTGTGCCGCTTTACACGATTGAAGAGGACGTCAGGACCTCCAATGAGCCTTACTGTAACCAGTGTCGGAGCTCCGGTAAGGTTGAGTCTTTTGTGGTTTTTGAAGTACTGGGGTTTTGTTTTTGGCAACTGGGTGTTGATCTTTTTCTGGATTTGAAGTGTGGTTTTTTGTGTTCTTAGTTTGGGTTTACTTGCCTCAAAAAACCCTAATTTGTTTTCTTGATGTGGGGGGTTTGGTGATTTGGAGGTGTTCATTTGGAAATTGAAGTGGGATTTCGTTGTTCTCAATTCATGTATATGAAGTGGGGTTTTTGTTTATTGCTCTTCAAAAACCATAATTTGTATTCTTGATGTGGAGGGTTTGGACATTTTGGGGTGTTTATTAGGAAATTGAAGCAGAATCTTGATGTTGTATAGATTATCGTCTTAAATTTCGGGTGCTATAATGATTATTTACCAGTTAGGGTTTGTTTTTTAGATTGTTTCATGTTTGTTCTAAGTGTTGTTTTGATTCTGTTTTTATTCTTTGTGTTGATATTTGATTGAGGAAAATTGGGGTTTTGTTGTGGCATATAGGTTGGAGAAAGCATTTCTTGTCGAAAAGGAAGTACCATTTGATCATACCAATTGATGGTGACTGGAATAGGCCCCTGGAGGTTGGCGCTTTCGATCTACACACCCATCTGTTGCATGGGTTGATCCATTGTAATGGCTTCGGTCATTTGCTATGCATCAATGGGATTGAAGGAGGATCTAAGTATCTCTCGGGAAGAGAAATCATGGATTTATGGGATCGTATTTGTACAAATCTTCGAGTCAGGTAATTGGTATACATTGGTTGGATTTCTTGAACTTTGTTGTGAGTACTAAATGACACTAATCACTTGTTTTTTTGGTCCCTTTTTAGGAAAATCACGGTTGAGGATGTGTCGAAGAAGAAGTCTATGGATCTTCGACTGCTTCATGGGGTAGCGTATGGACATTCGTGGTTTGGTAGATGGGGTTATAAGTTTTCTCATGGAAGCTTTGGGGTGACTGAGCAGAATTATAACAGAGCAATTGAAATTCTTAGCTCTTTGGAACTTGATCAGATTGTTCATGATTTCACTGCAACAGATAGGTGTCAAGAAATTAAGGAAATTTTCCATTGCTATCGAGATATGAGTGAAACTCAGTTGATTACATTGAGGGATCTTCTCAGGTTTATGTTAACTGTCAAAGCTCTCAATTCTATACGGAAGAAGTCAGTCATGACTACTACTGCTACTCAATCATACGCATCCAAACCTTCACTCAGAGTGGCCCTGCGGAGGAGGCCTACGATGAAGGATAAGTCTATCAAGTGTAGAAGATTTAGTGCTGTGGTTGCCAGTATGGAGAGCCGGTGGTCTAGAAAAAGACTAGAAAGTGCAGCAGACGTGATTGTCAATGCACTGAAAGAAAACAAGGCGAAGAACTGTGGTCGTGGTGGGATGAGTCGGCAAGATGTGAGAGATGCGGCTAGGATGAACATTGGTGACACAGGATTGCTGGATTATGTGCTCAAGTCAATGCACAACGTAATTGTTGGACGCAATATTGTGCATCGTGCTGTTAATCCAGCCACTCGGTTGTTAGAGTACACTATCCAAGAGTTTGATAAAGGGGTTGAAATCATTGAGCCAGAACAAGAGGCACTTGAAGAACCCCTTCCTCCATGTCCTTTGGAGCATGGAACTGATGTTTATAGAGATGTAGTGTATTTGTATGTCAATGTGCTTTTCAATTACCCCGCAGAATCAGGACTGATGTCATTGGCATCGCAGGCAATCCTTGACAGCAAGCACTTTGTCAAGGATTGGCCATTCAGAGATGATGCTGAGCAGCAATTGACATATGTATGCCAAGTGATGCCAAGTTTTCTCGATGTAGAAGCTAAATTGACTTGGAAACTAGCGCCTGGAGAGTTGGTCATGGTTCCATTACATGCCACGCTTTTGGAGCTGAAGCAAGGCGCTGAGAGTGCTCTGAGGGATACATACTGTATCATGGAAAATCTCATGGTAACAGAGGTTGAGAACATGGAAGAATTGGAAGATGAAGAGCTGTTGTTTGGAGTTTTAGAGTCAGGTTCAGAAGTTTGGTTGAGGGGAACCGGAATTGATGCACAATCAGAGTTGAGGTACGAAGGTGGGGACGATAGTTGGATGGTGAAATGCGAATGTGGGGCAGGAGATGATGATGGGGAACGGATGGTAGCTTGTGATATTTGCGAGGTGTGGCAGCACACGCGATGCCATGGCATTGAGGATTCTGAAACTGTGCCTCCCCTTTTTGTCTGCCAAGGATGCTGCACTTCTCTCGCTCCATTAAGAACAGAATCAGCATTCGAGTTTGAGGGATTGCAGGATCATCTGCTGCTTCCTTCAGTCATCGAATATGGAGCAGAGCTGAGCTTCAAGGAATGCTACATTAATCAGTGACCTTCAAGTAAGTTTTGTGATAAATTTTGCAGAGATGTACAGGTAGAGTCCAGATGTACATGCTTTATTCTTTTAGACACATCTAATTGTGGGATTCAAGAACTCTTTTCTTACTTGGATGTGTTATTTTTCTTAGAGATGTACAGAGACGTATAGGCAGATTCATGTTTCACGAATGTATATGTTGTATTCTTTTGACATCTGAATCTGAGATTCAAATTCAATACAAACTTCTTTTGCTGAGATATATGTTTGTTTTTACATCTTTCGAAACCAGATTTGCTCCAATTGCATATGGAAGTCAATTGCTATCAAACGAGAGGTGTTTTATGTATCTTTTTTGGCGATGCATCAACTCTTCAACTCAAATGTGTTGTAAGGTCCATATAATCGCAAGTCATGAATTGCGTTCATTTCGCATTGCTATCAAATGGTGTTAGGCATGAGAAGACCTCAATGGGGTGGGGTGTACGTGCCCTAGCCAATAAGAGCACATACAATAGGACATGCTCAACTAATCACTTTAATGTAAAAATAATTAATGACAAATATATCTTTATAACCGTCAGCATCACATAATAGTGAAATTAATGAACAATCCGAACCTTAACAGTTTAACTCTACTCTCGAATGATCAGGAGAAAGAAACTCACATTCATGAGTTTATTGTCACTTACAGTAAAAAAGACTTAAATATAACTTGACCCCTTTCACATTATAGGTTTAGCTGTAATTGTTTATGTTTATCACAGACGGTAGTTAAAATGTGATGGCGCGTAAAGTGGGCATCGGGTACAGTGCCTTACCACCAAGGCAATTGACTTACGAGTACTACAGATGTTATTAATTACAACCTGTACGTCTCGCAACCAATTAGATTTTTCCTCTTAGGCATAGCGGAATATGTCTCTATATTTAACTAGGCACTACCCTCGTCCAATATTTTAATTCAGATCTACCCCAAATCAATGTACTGAGATTTTATTTTATTTTGTTGAATCATAAACTTATAATGTACATAGCTTGTATCGGACTATCGGTTACTAGTTTTTTAAGGTAGGTGGGGTAAAATAAAACATTTAAAAAGGATTTATCATCCCTACGGTTACTTCAAATTCTCTCGAGGCTTTAAGCTTATACATGTTTAAAATTCACTTCTCACCTCTCTTACACAAAAGATTTTCGATGATTTTTTTTTAAAAAAATTTTAATGGAGATCATAAACTTTTTCAAAGGATTGGTATATTTTTAATAAAAAAATGTCATGTTACCAAAACCATGTACATGTTATTAATCGAATGCAATCCAGTGATTATTAATCAAATATTAATATCTTAATCATTTCAATAAAGTTACTGTAAAAAGTCTATGACAAACTTGATTTATTTGATATTCTTCAAACTAATCTTAAACTTATTGAATTTTTAAAACAAAAAATAAAAAGGCAAAATCAACCTAAAAAGACAATTAATTTAATTCTATCTCTATAATAAAATAAAACAAAGAAAACTAGAAACCATACAATACAACACCCCTTTATATATCCTCATTACGATCTGAATTTAATAAAAATTTATGCAACTATCAACAATTAGATTCATCGAAAGATCGACAATATTTTCTTCATACTAATCCAATATCGAACTGACTATTTTCAGAACGATCCTCATAAAATATGTTAATTCCTTAATAGAAAATCACCAAGAGTTCTTTAATGGCTTCTCCAACAGAGCTGAGAGATACATCTCTCCACGCTCCGGTCCCCGATCAAGCTTCCTCCCCACCACCCACTTCAACTTCCTGAACCCGATGCTCTCGATGAGCGGCGCGTAGACCTGCTCCAGCTGCTGATCGATACAGAAGAAGTGGTCGAGCCAGAACAAGCCACCGGGCCTCAACACCCTGTGGACATCAAACATCAAGAAATGAAGCAACGTCGTTGGAATCCAGTTGCTCAAAACATGCATGGAGTGGACTATGTCCAACGTGTTGTCGAAAAACGGCAGCCTTTGCGAAATGCTGATGTAGAGAGGCACCTGTGCCACAGATCATACCCACATGTGAAAGCTTGATTAGAAATTACAAATATGAAAATATGGTCATCAGAATACTTGTAAATGTCAAACTTATGCCTATGCTTCGTTGATATTTTCATAAATTTAGACGTTAAGAATATATATTGAAATCAATAACACCCACATGTATAAGCTTAACTTGAATAAAAATTTGAAATTAAATTCAATATATATTAAAAATATTATCAAAATACCAAAATTATAACAGCATATTTTGATAATTTGACTTATATTTCTTTAAATCGAATCAATGCACGCAAATCAATCACACCCGCCTGCAAAATCTTATCAAAAAATGATAATAATAATAATAAATGAATGAATATGAATATCAAATCTATCTCTTGAAAATAAGACAACCATTTATTGATGGACTTTCTGATGAAGTAATTATATAATGAAATACCATTAAAATATCATAACTTAAAAAGTATTTCATGCGCCTTCCTATATTTCTATAAATTTCAAATTTTCATTTACTATATTTGTTAGTTATCATCATGTCTAAAAATTTAAGCTAATAGAAAAAGATCAAATTATAATATTTAAAACTTGAGATTAGGTTATGATACGTAAATACGCTTTCTTATATATAATATTGATAGATAATAGATAACAGATACCAGATATATGTTAAACATCTATCTGATATATACTAAATATCCTTTAACATAGATAATAACAGATAAAATGGTAAGAGATAAATTGAATCAGAGACATACAAACTTCGATATCATATTAATTATTATCAAACAAAAATACTTAAGCCAATAGGAAAAAACTCAACTGTAATATTTAAAACTTAATATTATAATAAGTTCTCAATATTAATATTGAAAAGCATATATAGGTCATAATATTGAAAATCTAAGAATACTTCCGTACTAATACCTATATTTTTATAAATTTAAAATACTTTAACATATTCATGGAAAGTTGACATTTACTTACCACTCCTCTCGAAGCAATAAAGTTATTGAAGGGACCATTCAAGTTCATGGAGGTGGTAACAATGGTGATGTTCCTTTCTCTCATTCTCACAGCGAACGTCGCGACCCCTCCACCGATGTCGAGCCCGATACGGATGGTTCCGGGAGGTTTCGTCGCCAAGACTTCATCGATGGAGAAGTCGAGGCCGGAGCCATGTTTATGCGTCCACCGTGAGCTCTCACGTCCTTTGAGGTCGAAGCAGTCCTTGCAGTCATCGAAACCCTTCTGAGTCTTCACTCTGTTGATGAGACACTCATAGCTCTTGCATTTGTAGGCCGTCCAAACGACGGAGGAGTCGGCGGGGGTGGTCCAGAAAGAGGCGGGAAGAGGGTGGGGCTCGACGGAGTCTTGTGGGGCGGCTGCACGGCAGCGGCGGCGAGGGAGAGGCTCGCAGCCTTTGAGGAGGAGCTTCTGTGAGAGAAGCTCGTCGTCCGGGCAGGAGCCGTTGACGGTGTAGGTCATGTAACGGCGGAGGTGGTCAGGGAACTGAGTGCACGCGAGGCCGACGGGGGCGATCATGGTGTTGGAGTCAAAATTGGTGTTGAAGCCAAAAGGGAGGAGGTGGTTGGATGTGAAAGCAAGAAATTCTTGTGGGAAGTCTTCATTTTCATTGGTGGGGGTGGTGGTGATGGGGGTGGAGGAGGAGGAGGTGGTGGTGGTGGTGGTGATGATGGAGTTGAGGGAGCAAGAAGAGGAGGAGTAGTAGATGGAAGAGAGGAGGAGAGTAATGAAGTTGGTGGATAGGAGGAGGAAGAAGAAGTAGAGACTGGTGGTGAGAGACTTTGGTTTGTGGGGTGAATCCATTAGGGCTTGTGTATTTTTTTTTGATGGAGTAGAGTGGAAGATGAGTATGGTTTACTTTGAATATTATATATATATGGACAAGATTAGGGAAATAAGTTTAAATATAAATTTTGACATAATTTGTTAATCATAATATTATGAAAATTTTAATAATTTAGATCTAATCACTTATATATATATATAGTGATAGGATTAAGGGAATAATTTTTTATATTATTTTTATCTTGCTTATTTTACATCATTCTTGTATGTAGATTTTTTAAAAAAAAATTAATTTTGATTTTGAACTATTATAATTAATTTGTTCATTTAAATATATGCAATATGGATTTTGTTTAAAATTTTATATTAAGAGCTTCAAATACATATATTATTTATATGATTTGATTAACTGGATAGAAAGAAAATATTAAATAAAAATTGAATTTATAATATTTTTATTTTGTGTGATGGATGATAAGGATAGAAAAGATATTAAACAGAAAAAATTCTTTTTTTGTACGTATATGAACAATGAAGAGGAGAAAAAAATAATAATATTTTTTGGATACTTTCTATACTATGTAGAAAATATATATATATGAGTCTTTTTTGAGATACTAAAATAATATAATTTAAAAATCAATAAATATGTAAAGAATTCCAATGAATGAGAGTAATATTAATTGATTTATAATTAAAAATAAATAAATAAATATACAAATAATTCTAATGAGTGAAAATAATATTAATTGATTGGTTTTTACTGTTAGTTGGAGAAGTTTTAAACAGAAGAATAATAATATTATTAATTAGAGAGATGAGAGAGATAATATAATAATTAAAAAAAAAATGAATATATTAATATGAAGTGTAAAATTAAGTTTTATACAAATGTGTGAATAGATCTAAACCATTAAAATTTTCGTTATCCATTGAACAACAAATTATGTTAAATTTTGTATCAAAACTTGTATCCTCAATCCTACTCCATATAATATATGTAGGGCTTTTAGTATCAGATATACGTGATTTTAAAAAATAAATATCAATCAATTAAATTTATCTATTGCATTCTCTCTCCTAAAACAAATTCTTTCTCCTATTTAATTCAAATGCAATTGATGAATTTGATTGATAGGTCTTAATTTTTTAAAATCAAGTATACATGATTATAAAAAACAATATATATAGTATTTTTATAATCGGTACCTCCTAATTTTAAAATGTGAGGACAAATCAATCAAATTTATCTATTGCATTATCTCTTCTAAAACAAATTATCTCTCCTATTTAATTCAAATGCAATAGATGAATTTGATTTATTTGTTTTAACCTTTTAAAATTAAGAGATACTGGTAGTATAATTATTCTATATATATATATATATATTATATTTGTTTAATGAAAGATTTGTTTAAATGTATTCATGTAATTAGGTTTGATAGCTAGTTGATATCGAAATTTATGAAACTTGAATGTATAATTGTCGATGCTATGTTTTGTGTTTTGTTGAGTTCCATTAGGGTCAATCACATATTAATAGCGTATCTTTTTTCTAGGTACCACGTGTGTATCCATTCAAATTTGAATTATTGCTAAATGAAAACTATCGATCATCATATTACATTAGATGATGGTTTAGTAGTGTTATTAGGCAAGTTGGTATCCACTCTACAATGTTATGTTTTGTGTTTTGTTGAGTTCCATTAGGGACAATCACATGTTAATAGTGTGTCTTTTTTCTAGATACCTCGTGTATATCCATTCAAATTTGAATTATTGCTAAATGAAAATTATCTATCATCATATTAAGTTGGACGATATTACAGTAGTGTGTTATTAGGCAAGTTGGTATCCACTCTAGCGGTTATGAAGTTTTATTTGTTTGAATTATTATAAATTTGAAAGTTCAAAGAAACAAACATGAATTAATTTTATATTTATTTAGTGTAAGTGTAAATAGTTTATTATTATATAACTTTATTTTTCATTTAGAGTTGTGTGATTTAACACAAAGTTTCTAAATTATTATAAATTCGAATTATTATAGAAACAAACATGAATTAATTTTATAATTTTATTCATATGAGTGTAAATAATTTATTATTAGAACACTTTATTTTTTGTTTAGAGTTGAGTTGTTTAACACAAAGTTTCTGAAGTTTCTAGGTACTTTAGATATATATATATAGTTACACATTTCTCTTAAAAGATATGGTTTTATACTTCCTCACTCATTAAGATTCAATGGTTTTTTGTCAATTACAATTTTCAGTTTGTGTGGATAATTTTTTTTTCTTTATTGTGAGAGTAAACGTCTCTTAATTATAAATATAAATATTCAGACTGTTTAAATAATAATTAATCTCAATAAATTTTAATAAATCTATAATTTATTATTTTTTAAATAAAATATTGGGTATTACGTAATTTAGCGTGATTTTTGTTGAAACGGAATCCGACCTATAAAATATGCAACTAGACGTAGTCCATGCCCTATTTTATTGCTAGTTAATTAACAAATATTAACTATGTTGTATTTTAAGATAGTTTTGTTCATTAAATAATGAAGCTGGTGGCACTAGAACTTCGGGGTGGGCTGCATTGGTAATAGTCAACACTGAGTGAGGAGCTCAATGATCAAAGACGATTTGATTTCTCGAACTTCAGATAGCAAAAATGAAAGAAATGAAAACCAACGACAATAAAATAATACAATAGAAATCTTGGACTCTCAGGCTCGTATTTGATAGATCTATTATGAATTTTGAGGTCAATGCAGAGGGATACAATTGTTTATACTTTTGTGTTAGAAGGTTAATGTTAGAATACATGATATATATTAAGATGTCTATGGCATTGCGGTACAGTGGTTGTGCACAGATCATGTCTTAACTTTAAACCAAAGTTAGACACTTTATCTCTATCTTAGTCAATAAAATGTGGAATTTTCTTTAATGTATATAAGTTGTTTCACATCCTGATGTAAGTGATTCTCAGTTATATCGGAGTTATTTATCCAAGTTGTGTCATTAGAGTCCTATCAGTTTGGTCTCAATTATCTTTTGAGTTCGTCTCAGTATCTAAAAATATATATATATATATATATATATACAGATATTAAGATTATAAATTGATAATAATATCCAATATATAGATTTAATATTTAATTTCATAAAATATAATGGAAGCACGAAGTTAGGGATATCAACGTTCAACTGTATTTGCACAAAGCAATCTTTAGATGTATAATTGTATCCTAAATAGCAGAATAGATCTGACGTATCAAAAATTTTCTCGTAGATACATAAATTTATATTTGAACACTACAAATTTTAGGTTCAATAAACCAATATCCTAATAAAAGTATATCAAATTTGTGACATGTATTTATATGTTTCAGCACTCATATTTGCCTCTTAAGTTCATTAGATCTTGTCAGAAACTCTTACATGAAAAAAGAGTTGATGAAAAAAGAACAAAAACTTAGTTATATGAATATAAAACAAATAGAATAAAATTATTATCATGTTCAGAGATCCGCATAAACCGGTAGCAGGTGAACACAGTCAAATTAAAGGAGCCATAGATTTAATAGAGAATTAAATGCAGAATTCTTTTGCATGGATTCCACCTTATCAATTGTATTTAATGATGTTGGAAATCTTGCACATTGAATGAAGTAAACTGACCCAAGCACATGCATATATATCCGGAATATTCACATTTGGTTTTTACAAATTTTATTTTATTTTTTGGAGCTATTTTACAATTTTTAACTTGGTTTCCAATTTTGTATTTGATGAAAAAAAAGTGTTGTTATTTTTTTTTACAAAGAAATCTGTCTGTTATGAATATTTTTGTTGAGTGTGATTGCGTATAATGATAGACATAAAAAGAAGGTAAGATTAGCACTTTCAAAAGATAAAAAAGAAAAAATTAGGTGAGATTAGCATGAACAATCTTATATGACAGTGTGATTTACTCCCCAGAAACAAATAATTCTCTAGTTTACATAGGGGAAAAATCATTTTAATCCCTAACTTTTGGGAAAGTGTCAATTTTTTAACTATGTTTTCTAAAAAGACGAAATGAACCTTAACTTTTTAGAAAAGTGTCAAATTAGTCCATTCCATCGGTCAACTAACGGTCAAACTTAACTGATAGCATACTAAATGGGGGTAAATTTGGCATTTCCAATTATAATGAAGGAAGATGTAAAAGGAAGATAAAATAAGGGAAAAAAAATCATTTAAAACAAATGAGGAAAAAAATTCAAAAAAAAAAATCTCCTTCGACAAAATTATTTTAAAAAAATCATTTTGTTAAATATGAATATCATCTCAAAGTGTATACCAATTATATCATAAATATGTAGATCTCAAATATATAATATTATAGATTGAAAAAAATTAATAGCTGCAACAAAAATATTAAACAGATGGAGCAAGAGCAGAAACTGTAAAAATATAAAAAGCTAGAGCAGAAATTTTGAAAAAAAAAAAGCAAAAATTACAAGCTAAAGTAGAAATTAAAAAAAATAAAAATAAAAAAATCACACCCATGAATAAAGATTTAATGAAAATTTTTAATTGTAAAGGTAGAATGGTAATTTTACAATTAATAAATATACATAAGATCCTCAAACAAAGTTACGTCTAGTCAAAAATTTTCTAAGGGTAAAATTGTAACTTTATGAAAATTATATGCAACTCATTAAGGGTATTTTGATAATTATTTATTATTATAATATTTTACTTTATTTGAGAGTATAATGATCTTTTTATCTATTTTAATAGTGTCTAGGGTTAAATTAGTCTTTTCATGTTTTTCATTAGGTTTGACCGTTAGTTGACTGATGAGAGGGACTAATTTGACACTTTTTTGAAAAATTAAGGTTCATTTTGTCCTTTTAGAAAATATAGTTAAAAATTTGACACTTTCCCAAAAGTTAGGGACTAAAATGATTTTTTCCCGTTTACATATGTAATTCAATAGTTTATTCTAAGTGCATTATTCTGCAATGCATTAAGTTTGAATTCACTTCCCTAAAAATATGCGTATCTCATTAAAATTATTGGTAAACTATTTTCTATGTACAAAAATGTTGAATAATTACCTTTTTATAGGAGGAAAAGATCGCTTTCCAAATGTTACTGTGCATGCATGGGTGCACGTCATGTGTTATGCAAATTGACCTCGTGGTTATAGGTGTCCATTATATGCATGATATATCATCACTTAATATAAATAACTTAAAGTTAGGTAGGTAATTAATTCTCACATAGGTTAGTGTCTCCTATCTTCGATGATAATTCTTTTAGCATAGTATGATATATTTAATGCTAACTTTATTAGAGATCTGAATAATACGTCACACGTCACGCTCTCGTTTTATCTATATGTCTTTTTATTATGGGCTCCGTCTTGCAACTATCCAATACATAGATTTTTTTTTTCCTGATTTTTGTCATTTTTACTTGATCACAGATTCAAAGATCTAGTTTGTGGTCGGCCCATTGGTTAAAAGAAAACAAAATATGCTTGGAACATGAACCATATCCTATTGAATTTAAAAAATATCATCAATTAACAAATTCAATGGATAGACAATGAGACAAACCAACAAGTTAGTTCATTTTATTTATGTTTTCTTGACTTCTTTGGATGATTTGGACTTATATACACTTGTACCAAAATCATAATCAGATTGATGAAGAAAATCCCAAGTGCACGATATTTCTCTCTGTTTCAAAGGATTTTCTAAGCACACCTACGTTAGGTTACATTTATACGCACGGCTTAACGTAAAATATACGAAAAGCCGAAATTGTACTTACAAAATTCAGTGTTGATGTATGTAACTCATGATACATTTTTCAAAGTTAAATATTGAATTTATATAATTCACGTTGCACTTTATAAAGTTAAACATTAAATCTATGTATTATAACCTAAAATTTATTAAAAGGAACCGCTACCTTAATGTGTCAGGTGTTTCATGTGTGTCAAGTGTTCTAACACAGGAAAGTACATATAGAAATGATAGTCCATATATTTTTGAGATGTTCCATATTTTAGAATGATTGATATTCAAACTAATTTACGAGATTTTCATAAATTAAAATCTTTGATATATCATTGAAACCGATATTTACTTCCTTACTTTTTTTTTTTTAAATTCCTTATAATTTGTTTTGCTTTTAATTTTATAAAAGTAAGTTTTGAGATTGCAACTAAGCAAACAAAATCAATTGAAATGGGCTCTTAAATATGTTGGTGTAGTGGCACCAACCCATCTATCTAACTTTCTAAACAAGCAATCGATAAGATTCGCGCACCAACCCACATAAATATGGATAAATGTGGGTTGACCTCTCTCGACTTCTGAGAACAACATTTTGGGTTCACGTATTAAAATCTTATTTCAATTAAATCTTGATAACCATAAAACAACAACAAATCATAAAATAGAAAGAAGAATTCCTCTCCCTAAGAACCTAATATCATTTGCATTGCAAAAATTTCTTGAACATATTATGATTGTCCCACAACAGTACATTTTCATGAAGAATTACACAACATGGAATGAGAGTCCAAACATGGAAAAAAATTTGGAGTCAAACAAATTTCACATAAAAAAGTGAGGAAAATAGAAGCAATTAGACTTAACATTAGAAGAACCAAAAAACAATGAACACCAGCATCCATCAGTTACAAATATAATTTATCTACCATCTGCTGATGTGAATGACTCAGCAAATCCATACGGGCGCGTCGGTATGCTGGTTTGAGTGTTGTCTAAGCTAGGTAGAAGTGATGAAGAAGAAGATGACTCCATGTAGCTTCTACCCTCATATGCTTGCCATTTCTTGAGTGCTTGTGGCAAGGACATGTCGAGGTCTATGCCATAAATGTCTTCGGAAGATTGGTCAGTTGGTTTCCAGAGCTCCACCAATGATGATAGCACGTTGACAGCATGGCCCATGTCAGGCCTTTGGTATGGTTCGCGTGCACAGCAGTGGCCAGCCAACTCAGCAACAGTGCTTATACTGTCTAGTGTTTCCTCGTTGAGGTTGATTGTTGGGTCAATGGCTTTGCGGAATGAGTCCTTGTTGAGGTACATTCTTCGGAACCATGTCACAAGGTGCATGCTTTCCTCTGGCTGACTCTCATCAAGTGCTTTTCTACCTGTGATTAGCTCCATCAATATTACTCCGAAGCTGAACACATCCACTTTAGTTGTCACCCTCCCAGTAACTGCAAAAGAATTTTAACATCATTTTAGACAGAAATTCCAGTAGATATCTACGTGCCAATCAACAAAGGTTTAGCCGTATTAGTGTTCGTTTGTGACCGACGTAATCAGCTAGCAATAATGTATAATACTAGGAAAAAGAACATTCAGGTAGCAAAAAAAAATGACATTGATTTATTACGTTACCCGATATGAAATGAGAATTTAGTGGTCATGATTTAAGCCAAGATAGTGATGTAGATAACTTCAGAATCATATGATAAAACCTATTTCGTATATTTTCAAACTGTAGCTAAACCATTCTCAGAGACGATTGTAAGGATCAGACATTCTACTTCTCGGATTGCTACTGCATCATTCCATGTTCCTGTACGCTGTGCTTAACAGCAGCGAATGCAAAATGACCGCAGAATAGTTTTCTAACTAATCATCTGTCAGTTTCTACATGCATGCTATAATATGTATAATCATAAAAAAAAAAAAAAAAAATGAAAAATATCATGAATAAGTAATTTGCCATATTTAAGGCTAATCAAATGATTATGGAGCAAAGCGAGTTAAATTACCTGCATATTCGGGGGCAAGATATCCGAAAGTTCCAGCGATTCTTGTTTCGATTGAACCTTTTCCCTCGGGAGCAAGACGCACGAGCCCAAAATCTGCGACTTTAGCCCTCATATCGTCTCCAAGGAGAATGTTTGATGGCTTTAGATCTCTATGGATAAAGCTTTGATGAGCTAGGCCATGGAGATACTCAACACCCCTTGCCACATCCAAAGCGATAGTCAGCCTTCTCGTCCACTCTAGTGGTTTCAATTCTTCTTCTGCCCAATTGAAGATATGCCTACTGAGTGTACCTTGAGGCATGTATTCATAAACAAGAAGCTTCTCATTTCCATCCAAGCAATACCCGAGTAAGGCAACAAGATGCCGGTGGCGAACCTTAGTCAAAACAGTAATCTCTGACTTGAACTCATTCAATCCCTTTCCAGCAATCACCCCGGATTCCATTCTCTTCACAGCTATCTTTGTTCCATCATGCAGCTCCCCCTTGTAAACAGTCCCAAAACCTCCTTGTCCCAATATATTCTTTTCACTGAAATTGTCCGTTACATTTTTCAACACCTGAATAGAGATAACCATGTTTCCTGCTTCGACCATTTGGATTTCACCAGGCTCGCTGCTAGGAACGGTATGTGCTTCACTAATTGCACCAACACTAACACTTGAGCCGGCAACAGTGATCTTCACACTCTCATTGTCGGATCCAGAATGGCGTGGATGAATGACCATCTGATTTGGACTCTGTACTACACTAAACCGCTTTTGTTTCTTCTTATACAGACAAAACACCAACAAACTGATCATACATATCACAAACACACCCCCAACAACACAGAACACAATAAGTATAATCAAAGCAGAAGACTTCTTCCCACCATGACCAAAACCACCACTATTCGAGCCGGTAGAGTTTGGATTTCCTGGCAAAGAGCCTGGAGACAAAGAACTCTTATCCTCTCCAATATCAGGGTTACCATTCGTCTTCACATCAACATTACTCTTAAAAGCTGGGATTTTCCCGAAAATCTGGTTGTTCGACACATCAACTTCCTTAAGGGCAGGCAAAGTAGAGAGCTCCTCAGGTATAGTACCAGTGAGACTATTATCAGCAAGAATCAATCTTTGCAATGACTTAAGCGAACCAAATTCATGCGAAATTGTCCCTGTAAGATTCATCCTCTGAAAATTAACAACGATAATGTTACCATTACTACAAGTGATCCCCATCCAATTGGCACAAGGATCATTCCCGTTCCAATCATCCGCAAACCTTCTAGGATAACTCATAGTACTCGCAATCAAAAGCAATGTAGTCACCCTTGGATCACATATACCAGGGCTAGGCAAACAAAAGCTATTTGAATCCTTCGACATATCAACCATAACCGACCTTTTAAACTCCGGCATTGGTCCTTGAAGCAAGTTATTGGTCAAATTCACAATCTTCAATGATTCAAGCTTCAACAAGGAAGCAGGAACAGGACCAGTAAATGAATTATCTCTCAAGCTCAAGCTCTCCAACTCCTTCAAACTCGAAAAGTTAGGCAAAGGACCCGAAAAGGAATTGGAATGCAACCAAACCTCCTTCAACATTGTCATATTTTGTATCACATCAATGCCACCACTAAGTTTAACATTCCCTTTTTGTCCATTAACCCACAAAGACTGTATTTGGGAGCCTGAAAAACTATCAGGTAGGCCTCCAACAAGTTCATTGAAGGCCAAGTGCAAGATGGTCAGCCCAGGAAAGTCATCCGGGCCGAAAAAACCTGGTATCTGACCCGTTAAATTAGCTGAGTTAGCAGAGAAATTCTGCAATGAAGCAGCATCTTTTAAACTCTCAGGAATTTGCCATCTCTGAAACGGGTTGTTGTCAATCTCTACAGCTTGTAGAGAAGCCAAACCGCTAAAGAAATCACTAGGTATTGAACTCAACATATTGTTACTAACCATAAGCACTTGTAAAGAACTCAACCCGGTTAAAACGGGTAGAGGACCCGAAATGTTGTTCCACTGGAGCTCTAACCGCTCCAGTTGAGTCAAGTTTTGAAGATTTGAAGGGAGTGTACCTTGCAGGCTTTGATGGCCTATTTGGATCCGAGTCACCCTCCTCTCCTCTGAGCAGACAACATGTTTCCAATTGCATACATCAGAGTCGGACCACCCGAGAGATTTGGGTGGGTCAAGGCTTTTTTTGAGAGCAAGCATGACTTCAGCATCAGGACTTGTTGGTGTTGAAGAGGTTGCAGAGTGGAAAAACATGCAAAAATAAAAGACCCCACCAAGAAGAACACATAAATGGAGATGGGTTTGGTGGTTCCTCATGGTTCTGGTGTCAGTAAGTGAAAAAGATTGGATTTTTACAACAATGGAGCTGGTTTTTTTTGTACAGAGTTGGTTTTTTTGGACGCAAAGTTGGTTTTTTGAGAGAGATTGGTTTGGTGGGAGGTTGAAGGAGACGAGAAGCTGGTTTTTTACAACAATGGAGCTGGTTTCTTTTGTACAAAGTTGGCTTTTTTTGGTGCAAAGTTGGTTTTTTATTGGAAAGATTGGTTTATTGGAAACGTTGAAGAAGAATAGAGGAAGAGATGGGGAGGGTGCACATGGAGGTGGGGACAGCGGATGCAAGAGTGAGAGGGAAATCAGAGTGAGTGAGAGAGAATCAGAAAGGCTGTCAAAGTGTTAAAAAGGCTGGCCTTTGAGTGGCTTCTCCATTTGTGTTCATGATGAAGCCACCTTGGCATTGTTTTTGTTTTTTAATGTGTTTTTACGTCCTTGTCTGTCTTCCCATTTGCATGTGCTTCTAATCTCTCTTCTTGACAGTTCTTAATGGTTGTTTGATCTGCCCTTTTGTCTTTACTTTGAAGGAAACACAATTAAAATTGTCCTGAATCTTATCTCTACATACAGGTTTTTTCGTATTTTAAAAGTGACATCGAATGATTCAAAGTATTTATATAGTTTGAATAACTCATCTTCATCAGAAAATAATTGTTCTCATAATTTGAAAAAAAAAAAGCTATCCGTACAAGCTCGTAAAATAGGTGTGTTACCATGCATTGTTATTGTTAATTTGTATGAACTGTATAAATAGTATGTGGTTATATGGATGTCGATGTATTTTTAGGATAATATAATTGGAATTTTGTTGTCCCTAGCTCTGTTAATATATAAGTTTGTTTAATGTCTTTGTGTCTATGCATTTGCATGTGATTTGGTTCTTCACATCACTTCAAAAAAATCAAGATATTTTTCACCTAGAATGAAAATATTAGGTTCTGTTTTGCAGGTGTCAAACAACTGGTTTGGTATCTTACAACCTAACCTGGTTGACATTCTGGCAAAAGTGAGACTACGATTCTATGTTTCTATCTTTAAAGATGTTGACACTTATTTTTGGTCAACCCTGTTCTTCAAGCCCAATACCTGTGACACAACAAACCTCATACAATGCAAACAATATAGGATCAAAACACACAGGACACAGCAAGACTTTTACGTGGTTCGGCAAAAAACGATGGCCTACGTCCACGACAATTACCCTCTCTCGGTGTAATTGTATTTTTTATTTCACTCTCTCCTTTACCCTAAATTATATCTCCTATTTATAATGGAGATGTTATAATCAGAATAGGCTTGAGAATCTTACAGATAAGGCAAAAAATAATATACATTAATTAAGATAATATCTTCTGAGATTATCTCTCGTATATAGCAATTTCCTAGAATGTAGAGATTCGATTTGCATGCAAATAGGTAATTCGACTCCTTTCCCGTTTCGGATTGATTCTTCTTCCAGAAGGTCAACTGGTCAATCTAAGTGTTTTGCCTGTTCAACGATCAGACAGCAAATTGAGCGAGCAGATATCTCCGAGCAAACGAGCAGACTTATTTATTCTTTTGGCCGCCGAGCAGACGAACATATCTCCAGTCAGTAGGAATGTTCGAGCAGGTTATCTTTGTGCTTTTAACTTTCCTTTGACTATTTGACCAAGTGTCTTCTTGGCTCTTAATGGGCCTCCATTTTTTGGGCCTTTTCTTATTGCACCAAAAAATACCCATAACACAAGCCCCCTTGTTTCTGGTACACTTTTTGTACTGGAAACAATGTTCTTGCGCCTAGACTTGCGCCCAGAAAACTTTTAGTGAGATGTGAACCGTTGCTTTTCTTCCTTTTTGCCCTGTGTCAGTCCCCCAGGCGCTGACTACTTGTCACTCAACTGTCGCGCTCCTTACTGCATGTATTAAATGCGCGTCTTTTCAATAATTGCTCATGATGGCTCTTTCGGTTTTTTTGCGCCTATTGCCAAACTTTGGCGACGATTGAAATGTCTTGATTTGCCGATTGGGATTCCGAAGCGTCAGCTATATATTACCCTTTGTCGTTCTCTTTTCGTCTTCTCTCTTCTGCCTTTGCAAACCCTGACATTTTTGTCTGCTACCATTCTCCTGCATTCTCAAGGTTCTTTGTCAACGCCATCTTCAAGGTAACTCCTATTCTTTTCTTCTGCGATTATTATTTGCGTATCTGGGGCATGATTTTTTCTTTTTTCTTTTTTTTTTTTTTTTTTTTTTTTTTTTTTTTTAAATAGATACTTGTATTGTTGCTTTGAGTTGCTGTCTGTTTGTAATATCTCTTGCCCATCCAACTTTTCGCTCCAATAGCCCCCCTTGTGTTCATAGGAGTATCGTATCCGTATGTACTGAGTTCTGGTCTGCTTTCTGCGACCTGACACCCCTGTTGATTTTGTAGATGTCTGGTCGTAGTCGTCGCAGTCATAAGGTGGGATCCACTGATGTTGCCTCCGAGGAGGATCTTAGTGCTACCTCTCAAGGTGGTGGGGCTACTTCAGTCCCTTCTGAACACCATTCCTCCTCTGCTCGCGCACCCTTTTTTCATTATGAATCTTCCCTTGGCCTCAGCGACCTTGAAACCATTGCTGAGGGCTTCTCCTTACCTAAGGGCTGCCGAGCTATGGTGCCTAAGGCTTCTGACCATGCAGCTTTTCCTCCCAAGGGTTTCTTTGCCATTAGTCATCAACACATAGAAGCCGGTTTCAGGTTTCCGGTTCATCCTTACCTGGTCGCTCTTTTAAACGACCTTAACTTAGCCCCTTTTCAACTTACCCCCAACTCTTATGCTCATCTCACCGCTTTGGCTTCCATCTTTCTTAAAAACGACCTTCCTCCTCCTACCCCCGCGATGATCCATCACCTCTTTTTGTTTAGAAGTACTACGGGTCCGAAGGCTAATAAGAAGGATGGGTTTTATTATACTTCAGCCCGAAAATCTCCTTACAAAGTGAACCTTCCTCAAGGGATTGGAAAATCCAACGTAGGAGATTACAAGTCACGATGGTTCTACGCGTCGTGCTTATCATTGTCGGATTTAAAGAATTTTTCTTTTTGCCTTTCGCCCAGTAAGTATATTTGTCTCAGTTTTCCATCTTGTATTTCTGCTCGTTGATAACATTTTTCTTTGTGCAGATGTCTCTAGGGGCGAGATTCCTCTATCCGATCAGGAGCTCTCTCTGTTAGATAAATTTTCGGATGTAAAGACACCATCCGACGATCAGACACCTTCCGAGCACCTGCTTCAATTTCATGGTCTCGCTCCTCCTGCCGACCAAGAATTATTGGACCCCGCTTCTGATTTAGGCTCTCGTGAGGAGAAAGAAATTCCTTCTGCTTTCGAAGCTTCCGGACAGGAAATTCCACATCCAGCGAATACTTCAGTTTCGGAAATGGTGAGGCTTCATTTCGAGCAGCCTTTACCCAGCCAGGCTCCTGCTCAGTCTTCTGCTCCCAAAGAGCCTGTTCAAGCGGCCGGAGGTTCTGGCTCTCCCCCTGCTGCTGAAGTCTCTCCAGAATCGCCTCCTCAACAGGGTTCTGTCGGTTCCCCTGCTCGCTCGATAAGGCATAAATCAGTGGCGAGGAAATCTTCGAACAAGAGTGCTCGTCGAGGGGATATATCTCAGCCTGCTCCGCCCAGCAGTTCCCCATCCACCTCTACTCAAAATGTCGACAAGGGCAAAGGGACCGCCGATTCAGAAACTGCGGAACCGCCTCATAAACGCCAGAAAACAGCCGCGGCCGGTTCTGGTGCTGAGGAGCAGTCCCAAGAGTTTGATGCCGGGGAATATTATAGCGATCTTTTAGATCGCGCGCCCCAATTCCTTGGAGCGAGGAAGCCTGCCCTGTACAAGAAAGAAATAACGGGCGAACGGCTCATCAACTATTTGGGCTTCCACAGTACGCTTGTAAGTTTTACTTTTTTGCTGCTATAGTATCTCTTTCCATTTTTTCTGTACTAACAAATGCTTTGTCTCAGGCGTCCATGGCGTACATGAAGCTTTTGCGGGAGATTGGGGACTGGCCCGAGGAGAAGGCCGCCATGGCAACTACCATCAATTCTCTGGAGGAAGAGAAGGCTAAACTGCAGGATGATCATGAACTAGAGCTGGAAAAAGCGCAGGGGGCACATCGTGAGCTGGAGCAGGAAATTGAGAAACTGAACAATCAGAAGAACGAACAGCGGGAGTCCTTGGAGAGGCAGGAAATACAGATTGCCTTTAGGGATAAAAAGATCGAGACATTGACGCATGATCTCCACTTTGCTCGGGAATCGGAGGAGAAGTTGAAAACTGAGAATAAGGAACTAAAGGGAGAACTGTCCTCGCATAAGCATAAAGCCGCGGAGGCCAAGATTGTTATGGAAGCAATGAGGCAGGAAACAGTTTCTCTCAAGGAACACATTGCTTCGGAGAAGGGACGTATCGAAGCCGCGGTTCGAGAGGCAGAAGAGAGGACAGGAAGTTTATTCCTGTATAATCTGTGGCTCAAGCGACCAGATGTGGACGTTTCGTTCTTTGGTCCAGACGCCGTGGCTGAAGTAAAGCTGTACGCTCAGCAGGATAAACTTAAAGCCGGTCCTTCAGCTTCTTCTGCTGGTGCTGCCTCTGCTGATATTCCCAGCTCAGAATCTCCCAGCTCTCCTCGTCCAATCAACATTGATGACAGCGACCAGAGGAATTTTCCTGTTCGATGATATTTTGTTTTGTACTTATTACATTTTTTAACAATTTTTAAATAAATCTTTATTTTCTTGTTTGTATTTATGTTCGTTATTTTTATTTAGTCGTGACTTGGATTTTCGACTAGTACTTATTTGAGCAGAGTAGGTGTGGGGACGGCCAACTTGCCGAAATTACCCTTTCAGGCCCCTTTCCTCTGCTTGATTAAAACAAATTCCCAGCTTTCTTGAATGGCCAATTTCTCCCAGCTTTTAAATTTTGTTCGAGCAGAGTAAGTGTGGGGACAGCTAGTCATGCTGAAATTACCCATTTTTGAGGCCCCTTACCTCTGCTCGTTTGAACCTACAGACCCAATGTTCCTTCAAGATACTATTCGTTCTTAAGTTACATGGATCTTCCAAGGTTTACTAAGTCCACAGGCCATAAGCATCCCTTCCAGAGTCCTTGTACTCACAGGTTATGCTAAGGTCTTCCAGGACATTTTTTTTTTTTTTTTTTTTTATAGCTCACAGATAATGATTACACCTTCCAGAGCCCGGCTACTCACAGGTGGTAATCACATCTTCCAGAGCATTTGCTTCAATCGAAATGCGAGCAGATCATCAGTAACAACAAGAAACGATCAAGCATTGCCATTCAAGGAGAATCTGATTCAATTTTACTGCACTGAAACAAAATTGACAAATTATCAAAGCGAATTAAAACAAAAACTTAAACCAATTAAATAAAATATGGTCGAAGGTTTTCAGCATTCCATGCTCTGGGAACTAGCGCCCCTTCCATGCTAGTCAAGTGGTAGGCTCCGTTCTGCAAACTTTCCTTCACAATGTAAGGCCCTTCCCAATTTGGACCAAGTGTTCCCTCACCAGCTTTCCGAGCAGCAGGTAGAATAAGGCGCAGAACTAAATCCCCCGTCTTAAACCTTCGGGTACGGACTTTTCTATTGTAAAATCTGGCCACTCGCCTCTGATAGACAGCAATCCTTATTTGAGCATCATCCCTCATCTCTTCCACCAGGTCCAGGCTAGCAACGAGCAAACTGCTATTATCTTCTGGGTTGAAGGTTGTTCGGCGCTGACTGGCAACTTCATATTCTGCTGGAATCATCGCCTCCGAGCCGTAGACCAATGAAAAGGGAGTTTCCCCGGTAGTGTTGCGAGCAGTAGTTCTGTATGCCCACAACACTTTTTGCAGCTCGTCTACCCAAGCCCCCTTTCTCGCTTCCAGCTTAGTCTTCAGGTTTTGCTTTGATGATTTTATTAATGGCCTCTACTTGTCCATTGGCCTGAGGGTGGTCCACCGCTGAGAAGCTCTTTTTAATTCCCAGATCCGTGCAAAATCTTTGAAACTGTTCGCTACTGAACTGGGTTCCATTATCTGTTACGATTTGTTGGGGGACTCCAAACCTGCAGATAATATTTTCCCAAACAAATTTTTCGACCTTGGTGGTAGATATTTCAGCTAATTCCTTTGCTTCTGCCCATTTTGTGAAATAGTCAACTGCTACAATAGCGTGCCTACACCTTCCTCGGGCTGTAGGAAGAGGTCCAATCAGGTCCATTCCCCATATGGCAAATGGCCACGGACTGATCATTTGTTGCAAAAAAGTTGGAGGGGCTCGAGGTATCTTGGCAAATCTCTGACACTTGTCACACCTCTTGATCATTTCAATTGAATCTTTTTTCATAGTTGGCCAATAGTACCCCTGTCGGAGGGCTTTCTGGGCCAACGATAGCCCCCCGGCGTGATTACCACAATGCCCAGCATGTATCTCATTTAACACGACTTGACAATCTAGACCGTCAATGCACCTAAGCAACGGAGCTGAGAATCCCCTCTTGTATAATTTATCATCATAGATGCAGTACCGAGCAGCTCGCGTCCGAAGGCGGCGAGATTCTAGCTTTCCTTCAGGTAGCTTCCCATCTTGCAAATATTCTACCAAAGGATTCATCCAGGAGTCCTGTGCTACCACAATTGCCATTATCTCATCTTGCGATTCAGTGCTAGGAATGGGCAATACCTCTATTGGCACAACTCCCATGAAATCTGCATGTTTTGCAGTGGCTAAACGAGCCAAAGCATCCGCGTGAGAATTTTGCGATCGAGGGACATGCTGCAGCTCATATTTCTCAAACTTTGTCAAGAGTTCCCTTACTTTCTGTAGATAAAGGGTCATTTTTGATCCTTTGGCCTGATATTCTCCCCGGACTTGACCTACAACAAGCTGGGAATCACTGTAAATCCTTATTCGTTCTGCTCGCACTTCTAAGGCCAGTCGCAATCCTGCCAGCAACGCTTCATACTCAGCTTCATTATTAGTGGCTTTGAACTCGAATCTTAAAGCAGACAAGATTTTGTGTCCTTCCGGGCTGATCAACATTATTCCAGCCCCTGCTTTCTGCTCGCTGGAAGAACCATCGACATATAATTCCCAAAATGGACCTTCAGAAGACTCGGGCTCATCATTACTCGACCCCGTGAACTCAGCAACAAAATCGGCCAATACCTGCCCCTTGATCGCCGTTCGAGGCTTAAATTCTATTTCAAACTGGGCGAGCTCAATAGCCCATTTCAGCAAACGACCAGAGGCATCAGGTTTTTGCAAAACCTGTTTCAGAGGATATTTGGTCGGGATTTCTATTGCGTGGGCTTGAAAATAAGGACGAAGCTTCCTGGAAGCTACCACCAGGCTGTATGCGAGCTTCTCCATAGGTGTGTATCTGGTTTCTGCATCAATCAACCTTTTGCTTACATAATACACAGGAAGCTGCCTTCCGTCTTCCTCGCGAACCAAGGCCCCACTGAGAGCGTGCTGGGAAACACCCAAATAAACGACCAGTTTCTCCCCTTCTACTGGTTTGGATAACAGTGGAGCTCGGCCCATGTATTCCTTTAGTTGCTGAAAGGCTACTTCACATTCTGCAGTCCATTGAAAGTTCCTAGCCTTCTTCAACGCATCAAAAAATGGAATGCATTTATCTGTCGACCTGGATATAAACCTGCTCAGGGCAGCGACTTGGCCGTTCAAGCTCTGCACTTCCTTGATCTTAGTAGGCGACTTTAAGTCAATAAGAGCCCTGACTTTTTCGGGGTTTGCCTCAATCCCTCTGCTGTTAACCATGAACCCCAAAAACTTGCCCGAAGCAACTCCAAACGCGCATTTCAGAGGATTTAACTTCATTTGGAATTTACGCAAGATTCGGAACATCTCTCCTAAATCTTGCACATGCCCACACGCCTGTTTTGACTTTACCAACATGTCATCAACATACACTTCCATTATCCCCCCGATGAGATGTTCGAACATCATGTTCACCAACCGTTGGTAAGTAGCTCCTGCATTCTTTAATCCGAATGGCATCACCTTGTAACAATAAAGTCCCCGATCAGTAATGAAAGACGTGTGTTCCTCATCACTCGGTTCCATTGGGATCTGATTATACCCTGAGTAGGCGTCCATGAAGCTAAGGAGCTGATGCCCAGCAGTTCCGTCAACGAGTTGATCGATCCGAGGCAAAGGAAAACTATCTTTTGGACAGGCCTTGTTCAAATCGGTGAAATCAATACATGTCCTCCATTTTCCGTTTTTCTTTTTCACTAGAACAGGATTTGCTACCCACACAGGGTAGTGAACCTCCCTGATAAATTTATTTGCTAGCAGTTTTTCCACTTCTTCCCTGAGCGCCTCATATCGCTCTTCTGTCATAGGCCTCCTCTTTTGACGAACCGGCCTATGGAGGGGATCAATATTTAGCCTATGCGACATTACTTCGGGACTGATCCCCACCATATCCTCATGAGTCCACGCAAAGACATCCAGATTTTCTTTTAAGAACTGAACGAGCTGCTCTCTGATGTCTGAGGGTAATTCTCTCCCTATCTTCAGGCACCGTCTGGTATCCTGCTCGCTAACTTGTACTTCTTCCAATTCTTCTACAGGGCCTGCCGTTCGATCTTCATCCACTTCTCTTGGATCCAGATCTTGACTAACTCCTGTACTACTGGCAGATTGTTTCTTCTCCTCGGTCACCATACTGATATTTTTTCCTTTAACCCCAGCCTTTACGGCGTTTTTATAGCACTTCCTTGCCACTTCTTGCTCGCCCCTAACACACCCTACCCCATTGGGAGTGGGAAATTTAATGGTGAGTGTTCGGGTGGATATTGCTATATCAAGATCATTCATAGCTGGTCTCCCGAGGATGGCATTGTATGCCGATGGACAATCAATAACTAGGAAGTCGGCCATTGCAAGAGCTTGTCTGTTCACGTCTCCTATGGCGAGGGGAAGTTTAATCTGCCCCAGCGGTACAATTGCATCCCCAGTGAAGCCAAAAAGAGGTTCTGGGGATGGAGTTAACTGCCCAATTGTTAAACCCATGTGCTCGAGACAGCCCTTGTACATCACATTTACTGAACTGCCTGTATCCATCATTATCCTTCTTACCTCAGCACCGCCAATCCTTGCTCTGATGACCAGTGCGTCATTATGGGGCCAATGCAAGCCTTGAGCGTCATCTTCATTAAACAACATCCCGCCTCCAGCAACTCTGGCCTTCTTACATGGCCCTTCTCTTCCATTTTGACCTGTCAACAAGACTCGGCCAGCCTCCCGCACATAGCGCTCCTGTGATCGGTTGGATGTCCCTGCGATGTGCGGTCCTCCATGAATAGTAAAGATAGTCCTCACAGCGGGCTGGTGACCTTGATCAATCAGGCGTTGTGGCTGTTGTTGAGGAAGTTGCTGAGGTATATTAGGATGTTCTTGTACAGGCTGATTTCCCTGCAGAGGATGATGACTTTCAGGTTGCGCCACATATTCCCTCAAACGACCCCGTCTGATCAACTCTTCAATTGCATCCCTAAGTTCTCTGCATTGAGAAGTATAATGCCCGTTTTCTCTATGGTAAGCACAATACTTCCTTGGGTCTTGAAACCTCCTCGGGATGTTTGTGGGACTTGGCTTTCCGAAGTTCTCCCGTCTTTTTTCTGTTTCAAAGATCCTATCTTGTCTGTCCGTCAGGACGCTGTAATTCTGGTAACGATCTCTGGGTGGAGATGCCTTCCTCCGAGACTCATTTTTTGACCGCTTCGCTACCTGATTACTGGAGCGATGTTTGTGACCGCTCTCTTCATTTTCGCGCTGGTCCCTCTTTTTTCCTGGTCGCGAACTGTTCGCTCCTTTTTCTTGTTTGCTAGGCTTTTTCTGTCCGAATGTGTCTTCCCAGCACATCTCTTTTGCTGCACGGTCATAGAACTCTCCCAAACTCTTCACAGGATTACGATAAATGCTTTTGTAAAGCTTTCCATCTTTTCGCAGTCCTGCAGAAATTGCAGTTAAGACACTTTCATCAGAGGGATTTTGCACATTGTTTACCTCGCGCCTAAATCTGGCCATGTAATCTCTTAAAGTTTCCTCCCGCTTCTGAAAGATAGTCGCTAAGTGACAAGTCGGCGCGAGCTGCTTTCTCAGCGCTTTGTACTGGTCCTCGAACTTTCTCTGGCACTCATCCCAGCTGTTTATACTTCGGGCCGGAAGACTCCTTAGCCACGTCCTTGGAGTATTCCCCAGTGTTGCTGGGAATACCCTACACTTGACCAGAGGATTAGAGGTCTGCAGGTCCATTTGAACGTTGAAAATGTCCAGATGATCATACGGGTCACTATCTCCATCATAAATTGGGATGTTCGGGAGTTTAAATCTTGGAGGCAGCAGTTGCGTTTCAATCTCTCTTGAAAACGGGGTTCTGTCTTGCTCTCTACCCTGGTCACGGTGTCCGGGTCTAGTCTCTAACTGCCGCACCCTCTGCATTAGTTCCTGTACCATGGGATCTTGCCGCTCAATCCCGTTCGCAGGGACTTGTCGATTCCCCCGGCTTTCTCCTGCTGCTGAGAGACGGGTTTGTGACCTTCCCCGGTCCAACGACATCCTTTCACGTGATCCACTCCTCCTGCGAGAACTTCCTGCATGGGGTGTCCCTTGTCTATGTGAACGTTCCCTTTCACGCTGTCGACCCCTTCCATGATCAGAGTTATTTTCCCCTCGGCGATTATTATCCTGACTTGTTCTAATCCTCTGATTGGAAGGATGCGGAGCCACTTCTTGATGAGCCGGATGCCTCTCCCCTTGTGGGCGCAGATTTGAGGAACGAACAGAAACTGCTGGTTGCTGTCTGTCCCTGCCAGCCTCTCCTCTCCTAACTGGAACGGCACTCACAGAACGGGGCTGGTGGTCTGCGTTCCCTGGAACTTCCTGAACTCGGGCCTGTGTCAAGGCTCTGATGGTTTCTGCCAATTGTGCTACCGTATTTTCTAAAGCCTCCTGACGTGCTTCCTGACGACGCTGCCAAGCTGGCATAACACCTCCGCCACCATCAGTTGGTTGAGGAGGCAATGGTGGCAAAGCGGCAGAAGACGTCCCTGCTGCCTGACCTTGACCTTGGTGCTCCTCCAATTGATCGGTTTCCGATGCTACAACCCTGGTTGTCTTGACCCTAGCCATGTCAGCCGTATCACAACCAAAACAAGTTTGTTAAATCACAGTCTGGGCCCTCCTTCTAGCGCCAAAAGATGTTGACACTTATTTTTGGTCAACCCTGTTCTTCAAGCCCAATACCTGTGACACAACAAACCTCATACAATGCAAACAATATAGGATCAAAACACACAGGACACAGCAAGACTTTTACGTGGTTCGGCAAAAAACGATGGCCTACGTCCACGACAATTACCCTCTCTCGGTGTAATTGTATTTTTTATTTCACTCTCTCCTTTACCCTAAATTATATCTCCTATTTATAATGGAGATGTTATAATCAGAATAGGCTTGAGAATCTTACAGATAAGGCAAAAAATAATATACATTAATTAAGATAATATCTTCTGAGATTATCTCTCGTATATAGCAATTTCCTAGAATGTAGAGATTCGATTTGCATGCAAATAGGTAATTCGACTCCTTTCCCGTTTCGGATTGATTCTTCTTCCAGAAGGTCAACTGGTCAATCTAAGTGTTTTGCCTGTTCAACGATCAGACAGCAAATTGAGCGAGCAGATATCTCCGAGCAAACGAGCAGACTTATTTATTCTTTTGGCCGCCGAGCAGACGAACATATCTCCAGTCAGTAGGAATGTTCGAGCAGGTTATCTTTGTGCTTTTAACTTTCCTTTGACTATTTGACCAAGTGTCTTCTTGGCTCTTAATGGACCTCCATTTTTTGGGCCTTTTCTTATTGCACCAAAAAATACCCATAACAAAAACTATATGTGATTATCTGTTATAAGAATACACATTAATAATAATATTTTTTATAAAATATTATAAATAATTTAGTTTTTCGATCAAAAGGTGTGATTCGAATATATAATCTCATTATATAAGTGTGTGGAGATATCGATAAACTCACCTTATCTCTTCAAAGTAAATATTTTATTCTTCGATAGATGAGAATTTGTGGAAAATTTATTCTTATGCAACCATTTACATTTGTAAAAGTATTTCATTGTGACTTCTAAAATATAGGTCGGTTCATATATATATATATGTATGTGTATATGCCAACATCCTTTATTATTAACATTATTATCTTAAAAACAATATTTAATTTTTTTAATAAAAATGATATTAATTTATATTCTCAAAAAATATATATTTTGGTAAATAATAATTTCCATTTTTGAGTTTTTATGAAATGACCAGTCTAGTCCATCCCTTACAATAAGAGGCCCAAACACATTAAAAATGCTCAGAATGGAAGCTTTAAAGGCCCATTAAAATCCATTAAACAGCTTGCTCTGCCCATTTTGCCACTGCACTACCTTTTGTCTGCTGACTCTCAACCGGCAATAACTCGTGAATGGCTTCTGCCACGACCATCGACTTGTTGACCGATTTAACTGAGTTTAACTAAAGATCCAACACTGACTGGTTTAATTACTGTCTCTTGAGAGAAAACCAACCTAAACCTTAGAAATGGCCATGACATTAGGTTAGATCGCGTACAAACTTACATATTTTTAGTAATCGAAGAAGAAAGATGCTAACCAACTTGACCAACTTCACTAACTTGACAACTTAACTATCTTGATTGACTTAAAATATTTAACTGAAATTGGTTAGTTCAATTAGAATCTATCTTGATTAACTGACTTAATTGAATCTTTTTGTCTGATTTATTTCTTGTGCCCAATATTTTAGTTCAATATTCAAAATGAATATTGTGTGTCGCTTGGTTTAAGTGTTCATTGGAAAATTTATATGAATATGTAGATTGGAGTGTAGACAGTCAAGATAACGTAGTGTTGTCGTGTAAAGCAAGTATGACTTTTGATGGTAAATAATTCTACTTCTTGTGGCTCAAGAGTTTGTTTTAATAGATACTTATACAATCAATTCAATGATGGAGTTATAGAGTATAGGAAGACCGATCGAAGTGATGAACTTGTGTAGAATCATTAATCTCAATTACGTCATGTCATATGATGTGAGTCATGGTGTGGCTCAGAAGGTGATTGATCCATTATATCCCACATGCATATTATATGTTCTATTAAAGATTATGGAGTTATGAAATGTATTAAGATGCTAAGTTTCAATTCAATTATATGTTGTCGCTTGTGCCTTGTCTATTTATTGGGATTTGAAAATGATCTCTTCAACACCATTGCCATGAAACAAGTTTTCTCTAGTTGAAGTTGAGTCAGAAAATCCACACCAATCCATTCTTATTATGGCAGATCTTGTGCAAATTTTGTATTTATAAGCAAGTCTTTCCAATGTGATGATATTTTCTACAATTACATCAAATTAAAATTTGCAATGCACATCTCCTTTGGCCCCCTTTTTAGTCAAGTCTCGAGTCCAACTTTATCTAATTATAACACAAAATGTGTAACAAGTGAGGTGGCATAGTGATTAGCCACCCTCACATGGTTTGTCTTTTCAAGTCGTAGGTTTAAGTGTCACTAAGTTCCATAATTTGTGTTAGAATTGTGGATAGTTCTCTCCTAATGTTGAGAACAGTCATTCAAACTGTATTACTAAAATCTCATCTAAGTTGATCTCGGTAATCCATTTGACCCTAGTAAGATGTCAGAAAATAAAAGCATAAAAAAACAAAATGTGTGTATGGTACTATGGTTTTTTGGAATGACAGCAAGACACCAACCTCTTTATTTGGACAGAAGTAAGAGATGGGCCTATCAGTAGCACATTTGAGGCCCAAGCTAATTTGAAGGAAGCCTAATTCGAAATCAATCAACCAATCGTTCTGTAATTGTATCATTTATTTTTTGTAGTGACAAGATGTATAATAAAATAAAGTAAAAATTTATATTTGTTAGTTAAATTATATTAAAAATAAGTTTTTAAATATTTCAAAAAAAAAAGTTTATAAATAAATAAATATAAATATAAATTTATAAATTATAACAGTCTCAATCGTTGTTGTATTTAGCTTTTTATCATTATCAGAGTAAACAAACCATAAATATGCCAAATAATATTTGGCATATGATACTTTTTGAGTGGATTCATGCTAATCCGCATATACAGTCCATGTTTATAATAAAAAAAATGAAAAGCAATATGAAGCTTGAGCATAATTAAAGGTGAGAATTTAATATTTAAACACACTTGAGGCTTTTAATCCTCATCTAGAATAATCTCCTAATCCTAAATTGGAGACTATTAATTCATTGAAAACGTCCCTTCTCTCAAAAGACTTAAATATTTATTAACAGTTCCTAATTGAGTTGATTATACATCTCTCATTTCATTAATTTAGAGTTTTATAGTGTTTAATCTAAGCATTTTTCTGACATAACCATAATTTAGTATCACCACACAACTCTTAAATAAAACAATTTTTTTTTTTTATAAATGAATTTTACCAAGATATATCAAAACTTCAATTCACTTTTAAAGATATAAGTACGTAAAATGAGATCTGAATATTTATCATTAATTAGTGTACTAATCATTTGTGTTACAAAAGATGTACATGTAATAACAACTTTGATTTCATCGATTCATCCAAACGTTAGATGCTAAAGACTATCAAATCACATTCAATTACCTAAATGTATCCAAACACTAGATACTAAAGACTATCAAATCACATTCAATTACCTAAATGTAATCATATGACTACCAATTTGTTGAGACAAGATGGTACCCTACTCAAATAATTAAACATTAATCCAAACATTAAACAAAGACAATGTGAAAACAAAAAGTAGAGAGTTTATGAGAAAATAAATGAAAGAGAGGGCGTGGGTGGTGGTGGTTGTGGTAGGGGACCAATAAGAAAAAGCAAGATAGAGCCTTGGAGTTGGAGGGCGAGGGCATGGGCTTGTATTGGGAGGCGCGTCGAGCGGCGCAAATTTGAAACTGTCGGTAATTGTTCAGACTAAAACTAATCCTGCTCTGTTGATTACATTATGCTCCTTCGCTTCGCTACCACACACAACTGTGGCTTCACGTGCACCATCTGTTTCTTCCATTTTTCATCTATTTTTCGTGACGGATTGATCGAAAATTCTCTAGTATGAATTTATTCATAGATTAATATAAAAAACTTGTTAAGAGATAAAAGAGTGAAACTATAAGGTACATAATAATTATTCTCGACAAGATTTAATAGATTTATGACTTATGTGATGTTAGTTTTAATATATATATACACATTTATTATATTTCTTTATTATGGGGAATAGTTGTATCACTGCTGTACATAAATAATAATTATTTTCAATAGGATAAGATAGACTTATAACATGTTTGATGTGATCATTTTTTGTCTTGAGAGTAGGTTTATAAAAAAGTTCGAGTATAGATGTATGATTATAAATTATTAGGTGTAAATATGTATATTGCTATAATAAATAGTTAATATATATATGTAATTTTCAAATTATGATGTAAATTAAGTATGCATGTTTCTAGTGTATATCTTGTGAATAATTTCCTATACTATTAATCTGGCCGTTAACTCTCATGGGCTTAGTTCTTCCCTTGATTTCTCTATGAATTAAACGGTAGAGATATAACGTTTAACACATGAGAAGAAAATGACACATCAATATCTCAAAAAGAAAATGACACATCAAGCCATGGTACTGACCATTGTTGTCTAGGTTTACCTGTGACATAGGTCGTGCTCTAACATAAAAATCGAACCTATAAAACTTATATCTAAAAGAATTTTCTTAAAAAGAGTTTAGGTAATTTAATAATAAGTGGACTTAGATACATGAAATCAAATGCAAATTCAATGATCTTTAATACATTTCTTGCATTTGATGGTCTCTAACAGGGTACTCTTAGAATTATTGTACTAGGAATAGATAATATATAGTAAGGGATGCATTAAAAAAAAAAAAAAGGGTTTGACATGCATTGGAAAGCTGATGAACAGAAAAAAAAGGTGACCCCATGCAAATGTGTAGTTATCTTCGGAGAACTTTTGAAGTGGAGGGAAAGAGAAAATGAAAGAATCTTTGGTGGGTTAATCACTCACTGCTTGTGTGTTTTTTAGCTTTCTAAGTACTTGCATATATCTATTCGCCCAAAAAAAACAACACAAAAATAGTACAGTACAATGAATGAGTTGGACTTGTGTAGTGATAGCTAGCTAGCTAGCTAGATAGATATAGAGGAAGAGAGGGTTGTGTCGTGTTAATGTTATGTGAACGTTGTTGTTGGCCGTACGCTTTTGCTTTGTTGTTTTGTTTTGTTAAATTTATCCCGACACAAATACTAACTTTTTCCTCTGACTTCTCTGACCACAACACCCCTCCTCCTTTCTCTTTTCTGTAACCTTTGCTTTTCCATAATTTAACATCAAGCACACTTCGACACCACCACCATCTCTCTCTCTCTCTTTCTCTCTCTCTCTCTCTCGCTCTCTCTCTCTCATTTGTGTTGCAAAAACATCTACAACCCACCAGCCAGTCATGGTGGTTTTTGTTTTTGTTTTTGTCTTTTGATTATCATTAAAAGAACCAGTGAAGGAGCTTACACAGAGAGAGAGAGAGAGAGATGTCTCCATTTCCAAATCAGTGTGGAAGCTACCTAGTCAGTACTTCAACTGCATGTTGGTGATGGTATGAGAGAGGCTTGAACTTGAACTTGATCACTGTATCTTTGATTAGCTCTACACTTACTGTTAAATGATCTGATTTTGCTCTTTTTTTGGTTTTGTGTTCCTTCTGGTATTTTTGGGGATCATTGATGAATATATATATATATATACATATATATACATATATATATACACATCTATAGGTAATATGTTGCTAGATGTGCTTTGTGGGGTCCTCTGTATTTGTCTTGGAATCTTTGGCAACTCTATTTGCTTAAATTTGGACTGAATTTTTAGATGACATGAGATGTGTACTTGCATGAAACTTGTTGTGATGTGTTATTGAAATTTAATTTTTGTCTTTGATGGGGTTGTTTGTAGACTTACTAGTTTCATGTTTTGTCTTTCATATTGGTCCTTATAAGTTACAACCATCAGGAATACCAATTTAATTTCGAGCTGCAAAATTGAGTGTCTAACACTCTTGTTTGCTTTTCATTTCTTTGAAGAAATCAGACTCTAAGACACTTCTCAATTAGTGGACATGTAATTATGTGCATTAGATGGAAAAGTCCCGAATAAGTAATTTCAGTCAGGCTCATATGTGAGTGAAATTTGTGTACATTAAGGTAGAACTGAATTTCAACAGAGTGGATTTTATCTTGTTTGTGTAATTTTTATTAACAAACTTGAGACGGTGTTGATTGGTTCTCGGACTGGTTCAATTTCATGTTCTCTTGCTTAATTCCCTTGAATCTCTTTAGTGTAAAGTATGGTTAATGATTTCTTTGAATCTATGTGGCATATATCTTGTGATTTTGACTTCTTGTGGACTTCAAGGATTGGTCTTCTCTTATGCATTGTTGTTTTGGTCTGATATTTTGACATCTAACATGATCTTCTTTGTATTATTCAAAGATCCCTTTCGTGTTTACAATTTTTTTGCATTATAAGTTGGTGTTTTAGTAAATATATGGATGTTGATTGTGAAGCATGCCACTGCATATTGTGTAGATGCTGTAGAAAACCAAATTACGGTTCAAATTTGTCTCGTCAGTATCACTTCGTTTGAAGAATTTGTCATATTAGAACATTAAAAATCAATCGTAGTTAATTGTATTTGAGAGGATGTTTTAACTCGTGAGGATTGGACTGAAGTTGAGCATCAATCCTTTACTTTTTGATATATATTTAGACGGATTTTGCTTTTACGTCGCAAGAATAACACGAATGCATTTCCTTGTCTTTCACTCATTTGTTTCTTGATAATTAGTTTTCTGACTTGGGACTGACTATATCAAGTGTGACCAATGGTTATATGCTACACATGCTTAATATTTCAACCTTCTTATAAATCGAAACAGAGCACTGTTTAGTCTTCTTTCTACTTCTCACTAATGCCTCTGTCAAGTGCTAGCAGTAAGCAGTTTTTGTTCATTTAGCTCTCCGCACTGTTTGTTTTCATGTTATGTCTATATCACATTTTATTTCTTTTTTTGTCATTTGCTTGTTCTGCGGCTTATAAAACATTCTTTTCAAGATTTTCCAACTGACTGACATGCCTGCATGTTTAAAGAGACAAAATTGAGTTTCATGTAGCTGCCAATCCTGAATATTACATCCTACATTAAATTTTTCTTCAGAAATGGGAAGTGTTGGTGTTCATAACTGTGACTAATGTATAAAATTAATTCTCTTATTTGAAATTTGTTCCGCTTTGATGGCTCAATTGATCAAAACAACCGAGTGCAGGTATTCCACTGGAATGGTCCTCTTCTGATATATGTTACTTCTCTACGATCCAGCCTCCTAGCCATCAATTCCAGCAATTTTACTTTCATGTATTTTTACATAATCCTAGTCCAAAGTTATTTTTGCTACACTATTCTAGTATATCATATATTAGATTATGCAATGTAAGTGTTGTGGAATGGTTCGTTGCACCACTCTTATTTTGTGATGCTTTTTTGTGTTAACTATTGACTATGTCTGTATTATTAATTTGGGATCTCTTGATACTTATGCTAAATAGTTTACGTCTTTTGCAATTTGGCTCTGAAGGATACACAATTTTGCTTTTATTTCATTCTTTTTAAACAAATTGATTCCATTGACTGATGATTTTCTCTATGCATTGACAATTTCAGATAAATGGTCTTTGCCTTATTGCATCGCATTTATTGTGCCAAACCGTCATCATATCTCAACTGTCCGGTTGAAGAGCATCTAACTGCTGCAAAATATGACATGGACCGCCTCATTTTGGCTATTGCTTATTTAGAATGTAAACTAGTACTTAACATTACGATTTAGCCCAATCATGGGACTTCTTATTGACCTTGAAGTGGAAGCTTGCTTAGAAAATGGTTCTGAGGTTAGCAGCCAAGTGGCATCCAACGTTTCCAACCAAGAAACCTCTGTCGGACCCTCCAATGAAAGTCTCACTAACTCATCTTGTTTCACGAATCCTTTAGACACGCAATCAAATTCAGAGCCAGTATTGCTTGACTTAACTCTATGCTTCAACAGCAATGCGCCAGGAGGAACAAACTCAAGAGGCCTCTCCTTCTCAAGCACAAGTGAGAGCAGCAACGAGCCTGCAACTCATGCCACAGGATCAGCAGCAGCGATCCCCAGAGTGTTCTCTTGCAACTACTGCCGCCGCAAATTCTTCAGCTCACAGGCTCTTGGAGGCCACCAGAACGCCCATAAACGAGAAAGAACACTAGCAAAACGAGCAATGCGGATGGGGATATTCTCTGAGAGGTATTCTAGCTTAGCGTCTCTGCCTCTCCACGGTTCTCCACTCAGGTCTTTGGGGATCAAAGCACACTCATCTCTGCACCAACCCTTTGAACCAGCAATTAGGCCACCGGAGATCAAAAGCAACACTAGATTCGAACATGGATATCCCGGTCTACCAATATTCATGGAGGACAATGAGGCAGAGTTGTTATGGCCAGGCAGCTTCCGTCAAGTAGCTGAGCCAGGTAACCATCCTCTTCCCAGTTTTGAAATGGCTGGAAGTTCGAGTATGAATGTTTTCGACGTCGTTACTCCATCCATAGTGCACTTGGATGATTCAGTACCTGATCTCACATTGAAACTCTAGGATGATTGTTGGTCTATTTTTGTACAGTGAGATGGTGGCATGTGTTTTAAGGTGAAACTTTTTGTTTTGATCACAACCTTGATGCTTCTTACACAATAGTTACTATGTTTGATTTGGTTGTGATTCACTGTCATTTCTCTTATGCTGTCTAGAAAAAATTGTTGTTGAATCTCATGTTGAAATTTTTAACAGTTTATTTGAGAGGTAACATTTTGTTCACATCAGAACCTATCAACTCTTCCTTTCATGTGAGTCTCCATCATGTCATACAAAAAATGCCAATCTCTTTTGAGTATCATTTGAGGCAAAAATGTCCCAAAAAAAAGTTCATCTAAATTTAACTGAGCTATGATGATCTTTGATCTTCCTTCATTAACTATGAATTTTAATATCATTCATCAATATTGATAAAACCATTTAACGTGTGCATATGATATGCATGTAACATATAATAATTCAAAGCTGTGTAACATATGATATGCTTGCATTATTATAATAACATATAATAATGCATGTAACATATAACACAGCTGGCGTCGTTGGTTAGTGCATCAGTTGTCCTCATACCTCCAAAGGCATGGATCGACACCCCATGATGCCAAAAATAACATGCTCTCTCACCTTCTGTATGAATCTTTTCTCCATCTCTGTGGGTGAATCTTTTTCCCTTGAGAGAAGTTTCTCGGATTGCGTCATCAGATCTTTTCTCCACCTCTGTGGGTGAATCTTTTTCCCTTGAGAGCAGTTTCTCGGATTGCGTCATCAGTATTTCTATCCTAGTAATTTTCAATTGTGTCCCTTTAATTAGTTTCAATCATAAAATAATAATAATAATTCAATAATACGTTATTAACCCCTATAACACCTTAAGCTAGAGATGGATCACTCTCACCCATACCCTAACGGCCCAATCGATATCTCGTTTTGGACAGGATGCCCGATACCCAATTTATACCCATTTAGAATCAAAATCTAACATGAGATTTTATTTTAGTATAGTGTACATTTAAGAAGGGGCTCACATAAAAGATTGTAATGGTACGAATGTCGATACTCTTTATACTACTCATATATATCATTAAAAAAATAAATAAATTGGTTCAAACGGGATGGATTGAGTTTAGGAAGTGCCAGCCCTATTTGATCCCGTTTGTAAAATATCTTTTTTGTTTTTTAATATAAATGATTATCGAGATCTATCAAAATTGATTACCGCTATTATGATCCAAATAATTAATTTCACAACCATAAAATGACTGCTTCTATAAAAGAAGATTTAAACTCATATTATGTGTTTTAATAAAATAATGGTAGTTTTTGAACTCTTGATTTCTTAGGGTTAAGAAAAATAATTAACTAATTCTACTCAGGGTGATGCGTACAAAATGGGTTTTTGATATATATCCAAATATACCTTATATTAAACTCGTACATTCATTTAGTCTTATAATTTTTCGGATTTGAATAATAATAATAATAATAATAATAATAACGGACGGTAATAAAAATGGGCCGGATAGGTAATGTCACCGTCTCTGCAAGGTATCATCCTGAAAAGACAAAAAAATTAATCAAAGACGCAGCTGATGATGTGCAACAAATCTCATGTCTTTTGCCCACATTTTGCAACTCACAACTCACAACAGAACATAAAAAGAGTGTTGGTTACTTGCAACAGCAAATGACACAAGAACCCAACTTCGTAAAACACAGTTCTCCATCAGTTTCCTCTGTCTTTTTTGCTACCTTCCTTCATTTCCCGGTTTCCCCACCTCTCAAAACAACAAAAACACATCAAAGCTTACGCTTTCTTCCGCTTTCTCCACATGGGGTTTCTGGATTCTATCCTTAACTGGCTCCGGAGGTGACACCCTTTTCTTTGTTTCTTCAATTGCTTTGTATGTTGGTTTTTGGTTCATTGCTTGTTGGGTTTCAGGGTGGTTGTTGTTTTGACTCAGATGGGATTGGCTGCTTTGCTTGAATTATTATACACTTTGTTTGGTTGGTTTCTTATAGGTGGAAAATGTTGGTAAAGGAAGAAAATTTGTAGAATTTAGATGGAATTTGATGTCAAGTTTTGTGCTTTGAATTGGGTTGGTAATACATTGTTTTGGCGGTAACTAGGTAGTTTAGTTGATAAAGTCTCTTGTTTGTTGTGGTGAAAGAGGTCTGTGGATTGAACTCCATGCACATGATTGATTGTTGTGTTCTGAATTGCACATTTTGTTTGGTTTCTTTTAGGCTTGGTTTGTTTGGTTGGTCAGAAAATATTGGTGAAAGAAGAAACATTTTTAGAATTTAGACACAATTGCATGTCAAGTTTTATGCTTTGAGTCAGGTTATTAATGCATTGTTTTGGCAGTAATTGGCTAGTTTAGCTGATAAAGTTTCTTGTTGTTTTGAAAGAGGTCTTTGGATTGAATTCCATGCACATCATTGATTGTTGCGTTTAACTATGATGGGATTGGCTGCTTGTTTGAATTACACATTTTCTTTGGTTTCTTATAGGCCTGGCTTGTTTGGTTGCTCAAAAAATATTGGTTAAAGAAGGAAATTTATGGAATTTGGACACAATTTGATGTCAAGTTTTATGCTTTGAATTTGGTTAGTAATACATTGTTTTAGCGGTAACTAACTAGTTTAGCTGATAAAATCTGTTAGTCTTGTGGAAGAAGAACTTCGTGCACATCATTCATAGTTGTGTAATTGTGTTTAAGTTGGTAGTTGTTTTAACCAAGATGGGGATGGCTGCTTTGTGAATTACACACTTTGTTTAGTTTCTTTTAGGCCTAGTTTGTCAGGTTGTCAGAAAATATTAGCAAAGGGAGCGTTTCCTAGGATTTAGGCACAATTTGTTGTAAAAGTTTAATGCCTAGAATTGAGTTAGCGATGCATCTGTTTTTTGTGTTAACTAGCCTGTTTAGTTGATAAAGTCTGTTGTTGTTGTGGAAGAGGTTTTAATCGAAATCCATTCCTAACAAGATCAGGAGACTGGGGTTTACATTTAACTATTGTTGTAGAAATAATAAATTGAATAAAGTTGGAATAGGTTTGATTACTCAAAATTAATGTTTTCAAATTCAAGTCTCGTCTCACTAAAAGAGGCACATTACTTGAACATTAATATGTTATGAATTTACACTGACATCATGAAACCAATAACTTGACTCCACTTGTGAATTACTTGAACTGAACGGATTGAAAATTGTGGAGGCTCATGAGATTAACTTAGTTGTTTTGGTAGTGAAATTTTGTGACTCATGCTTCTATCAAGATGGCATGTTCTTGCCTTAAAAGCTGCATTATGTATATGATCTTTCAATGCTGTATCTACAAGAAAAGTCACTCTGTGGCAGTTAGCAATACTTCTAGTTTCCCTAAATTTTCATACTCATAGTTACAAGAATCGCCTAGGTCTAAGCATACTTCTTTAATTTTATATTACAACATTATTGAAACTTCCTACAAATTTATATCACAACATCAAGGTGTCATTTCATCAGCATATTATTTTAAACATGATAGGAAAAAATTACTAACCTGCATGTTCTGGAGTCAGTGAATACCTATAGCCTCAACCATTGGAATGTGATTGTGGCTCTCAAATGAATGCTTACTGAACTTTAGCAATCTTTGGTCTAAACATTGAGCTGAAATGCTATCTAAGATTATGCAAGACTGGGTATTGTGTATCCATCTTCCTTATTTTTTGTCGAAGACTCCACTTACTTCTGAGGGTATTTTTCATGTTAAGTTATTGGAAACTTAACTAAATCTATACTAGCTTTGAGACTACAAGATATTGAATCTTTGACTATATTTTCTTTCAAGAAAAATTTTCTTTACTGTCAAAAGAAGTTTTCCTCTTGATGCTTGGTTTGTTGATATGACTGCTTTATATTCTAATGTAATTATACAGTGTCTTTTTTGGGGCTTGTAATGTATTTAAGTATGTTCATAAGTATAAATTCCGAGAGGTGTTTTGAGCTACAATAATTATTGGTTTCCAATATCTATGTTCAAATGCTAGTCTCCACGACTTTTTGTTATCTATTCACCATGAGTTTTTCTGATGATCGGAGAGCTAACTTCCTTTTCCCAAAGCTCATTTCTGCTTCTGACCCTATGTCTGGAAATCAGCTTATTCTTTAAACAGGAAATGGAACTTTCCCTTGTCGGACTTCAGAATGCAGGAAAGACATCTCTTGTTAATTCCATAGCTGTAAGCAAATACTTTTTCTGCTATTGTTTTCTTGTGTACTTTGTAGTACTTGTCTGTCTTTTTACTCTTTGACATTATTCCTTTGATTGTACCAGACAGGAGGCTATAGCGAGGACATGATTCCAACTGTAGGTATTTTGTACTTGAACAAATCTAAATGATGCAATCTACGAAAATTAGGAGATCTTTTTATAAGAAATTCTAAATGTTATGAAATCTAGGTCGGATTTAATATGCGTAAAGTTACAAAGGGTAATGTTACAATAAAGCTTTGGGACCTTGGAGGACAACGAAGGTTTCGTACTATGTGGGAGCGTTACTGTCGTGGGGTCTCTGCAATTGTGTAATTCCTCTCAGTCCCTTAATCTTTTCTGTGCCATATCATTTAACTCATTAGATAGCATTAGTGGAGCCACAAAAGTTGTTTCAACTTCTTGTTCTGTGGCATTTAAATTGAAGATTCTGTTAAACAAATAGCAGTAATGGTTTCTGAAACTTAGTTTATGATTCTGGCAGACGGAATGTTCTTGTTTCTTTTCTTCTTCAAAGCTTGTTTTTTTTCTTAAAAAAGAAAAAAAAAATTAGTCTTTTCGCGTCATTTGGTTGAGCGATCATTGCTGTCACTATCGTGCACCTCCTCATACTGCAATTGCTGAGCCTTTTACCTTATATTGGTTTTTTGTATTAAAACAAGTGGATGTTTGGCGACCTTTATCTTCATAAAAGACAATGAGAGTGGATCAAATAAAATTGAAATTTTTCCAAAAGTATTCTGGGTCCACTGTAGTTTCAAAATTTAAGGCCTTGTAGTTCCTTTATGCAGCTAGTTTAGGTAATCACTTGTGAATGACATTTGCTAGTTGTTATAGTGAGGTGTGCTAGACAGGCCTCGCGTAGTTTCATTAACTGTGATATCCTTTCTCTCAAATGGACTAACTTTATTATGCCTATTTTGGATGGTGCAACGACAGATATGTAGTTGATGCTGCTGACAGAGACAGCGTTCCCATATCTCGAAGTGAGTTGTACGACCTCTTGACAAAACCTTCCCTTAGTGGAATCCCTTTGCTTGTCCTCGGCAACAAAATTGATAAGTCAGAAGCACTTTCAAAGCAAGCTTTAGTCGATCAGCTGTAAGTTGAGGCCACTTTACAAAATAGCTCTTCCATTAGTCGTTTCATTGGTATTTCTTTCGAGTCATTAACTAACATCTTTTTCTTTCTGTTGCGTGTTGTTAGAGGCCTTGACACGATAACCGATAGAGAGGTGTGCTGCTACATGATTTCTTGCAAGGACTCAGTAAACATAGATGCTGTGATCGATTGGCTTATCAAGCACTCGAAAACTGCCAAATGAGCAGGTGATAAAACTCCTAGCTTTCAATGGTTTTGGTTGTCCTCCAAATGTTGTGTACGGTTCTGACAACACTTGTTGCAAATTCTTAGCACAGTCGTTATATTTGTTTCGTTCGTGTTCTTTGTATGTTAAAAATACAATTAAGTGTTTTTCATAATAAACTTTTATCTTCTATACCATCAATGATCAAGTTATGCACCTGCAATCAGCAAATTTGAGCATTAACAAGAACTCAGTTATGTCAAGAAGTTGCCTCAGTCAGTTGTGATTTTTCTGAAGCATGCATTTGGCGTATTTGTTGTGAAAAAGTAGCATACTATGGGTATCAATCGGACCAGTTCAATCCGATAAGCACGAATTTTTTTACAGATTTCAGATTGGTTCATATCGGACTATAGTGATCAAAACATATCACGAATTCAAGGGTCTAACCTAGCCTGTATATCAACTCCAATCAGATTGGGTCAGATTGAATCGGATTTGGATCTAAACCTTTGTTTCGTAGTAGTTAGTATTTCTAAAAATTATTTTCTTGGAAGTTAACTTGAATTGGACCGGATCCAAATAATAAGTCCTAAAGGTTGGAGGCGAATCTAAATCATAAAACAAGTGGCCATGATCAAACTGAATATCTAATTTTTCAAATCAGATTATGTTAATTACTACATCATTTAGGGAGCAGTTACAAAATTTAAATGACAATTAAAAGTTAATTACTACATCATTTGGGGAGTGGTTACAAATTGGGAATTATTATGAGAGAAACAGAATTTAATTTCAATTTTATGGTTCCATTGTTTACAAAAAATTAAGATTAAAATTAAATTAAAAATTAAGTTCTTTTTGGAAAGAAAATTTAATTCCTTCATCTCATCCAAAAAATAAAAAAGAAAAACTTATTTTTCTTAAATTTTCATTTTCGATTGGTAAATATTCTCTTAAGACAAACATTGAATAAGGTACAATATTTATTGTTTCCAAGGTTATATATTTTTTGAAAAATTTTCATTATTATAAGAAAATTATATTAATCGTGCCTGGCATTATCAAATTCCACAACATGGTTGTATTGTAAGCGACAGCCACATACGGCTACTCAAAATGATGACCATCACCTACCCAATTTTGTCTACTTAATTATTATTATTATTAATATCAAATCAAGCATCACCATTAGTGTACAAAACTGCCAATTGGATCTAATCTAATTTTGGTTTACCAAATCAGAAGGCTTATCTTTCATTAACACTTGTCTTTAAAAGTACATCTATAATGTATATGTTTTTAATTCTTTCACATATATTTTTTTTCATGGAGTGTTGTGTGAAAATTTGATACCATCCTTTTAGAGGTTGTGCATGACATTGACATAAATCATGGCTCCAACTATACATCACAACTTTTGAGCTTCACATCGAAAAGTAAATTACTGAGTATATAGAGAGCTCCTCTAATGCTAACATTATTTCAAGATAATGAATTTTATCATTTTAAATTCGTCGAAAGATAAAATTTTAGTAAATAAATTTGTCACGTAAAAATTTATTTCGGTATGATTCATTGTTTCAAAATAGACAAGAGTAAATATTATTAATTTATTTTACTTACGAATAAACATGTGTAATTGAATTTCTTTTATGATTGAAATTACGCTATAAGTATTATTTTCAAAGTGTACTAATTATACATGTAAATCATAATGTTAACCACTTAAAAACTACAATTAAAGGTAGGTATTAATTATGACTTATACGAATTTTTTCAAGGATTTTAATATTGTAAGTCTCTATTTATATTTATTTTTTTCCTTTTTCTGTTTGCCTTGCCCTTGGCATTAGTGTAAAGTAGATTTGTTGAAAATGTTATTAAATAATGAATATTTTATATCTTATTATTTTTAAAGTCTTATCAACAAATATGTTACATAACTAAATTTTGACTTGAATTTTAATGTAAAGGTCGATCCACATTTTTAATGAAGAGGTAGACCTACATTTTTAATGAAAAATTTATCATATTTCACGTTGCAGACGCTCGAATCTATCTCGTGATGTTAGAGAGATGAGTTGGTGGTCACTCTATCAACTTAATTTGAAGCTTCTAAATTCAATTATTACTTATATATATATGTATATATGTACTTACATATTTTCAAAATCAGGAAAAATAATAATAATTATTATTATTTTGAACGAACTGGGGAAAATGAATTCTAGAAAGCAGAAAACTGTACTTAAATTTTGGGTCTGTTCAGCTTTTTTTTTTCTTTGCAGAAAAGATGATGTAATCAAGGAATCTTAGAAACTCATATATCCTTTACATTCTGCAAAAAGATTAAAAGAAAGTCGGACTCAGAAATAGTAAAAAGAAAATAATAATAAATTATTGCCCCAAGAAAAAGTATAAAGGAAAAGAAAATAACTACAAAAAAAGTAGGACATAATTTGCAGCTTTGGTCGGCAGAATTTTCAAAAAGATAAGGCATCCGGTTTGTCTTTCAATTATGTATTTATGTTTTTGTTTTTGTTTTTTTAAGAAAAACAAAAGTTATTCTTTTACCACATCATTTTGCTTGATTTTATGAGCTATAACAATTAGATTTTCTCCTTCCAATAACATGTATTCATCAAAATGTAGTAATTTTAATAAATTAAAGAAGAATACAATAACTATCATGTGATTTTACCAAGCAAAATACTATTCATAGGTACTACAAGAATTAGTTATTATTTTTAATTTTTTTTTAAAGCTGACCTTAAATAGATCAAAATTTTGACAGGATTTATCAAGATCAATAATTATTTAAGATATCTGAATATCTAATTTCATAATTGGGAGATGACTTTTACAATAAGGGATAAAAAAATATCCTTACAAAATTTGAATAATATATTTGATAAAATTGAAACCTGCACCATTGAAATAGATAAGAAGATGAATAACTATTTAACACTAATGGTGTGTTTACTTCATGGATTAAACAAAGGGAATGGGGAATGAGATTGATTGATGTTGTTTACTTGCTTAAAATTCATTCTGTAATGGGAATGAAAATGTGGGTCCCACATCAATTTGGGGTTGTGGAATGGGAATCTCATTCCCCCCAACCCACTTGGGAATCCCATTCCCATTCCCTTTGTCAAAATAAAATGTCCCTTATACCCCTTTTTAAAAAAATAAAGAAAAATCTATTTATTTGATGTTTAAAAAAAAAAAAAAAACTACATATTGTAATAAAAAATTGCGCACTATTAATTTTTCATCACTAATTTCTTAATTATCATGATGGACTAATAAAATAATATGTAATATTTTTTTATTATTATATGTAGTCTTTTATTTAATATTAAAAAAAATTACATATTATAATAAAAAAACTACACATCAAGTTAGTAAACTATTAAAATAATATTAAGTTTTTTTATTATAATATGTAGTTTTTTATTTGATATTTAAAAAAAGAGTATATTATAATAAAAAACTACACATTATTATAATTAATCCATAATTTTAATTAAGGGTATTTTTGTAACTTATAATTAATTCATTCCGATTCCAAAGTAAAGTAAACAGTTTAATGGAAATAATATTGATTCCGATTCCGATTCCTGTAGTTGAAGTAAACAACTTATATGATTCCGATACTTCATTCCGATTCCAAGTCATTCCGATTCCAGATCATTCCGATTCCTCCAAGTAAAGTAAACGCACCATAAAAGTAGATGTATCATCCACCACAATTAATGGGTAGTTGAAAAAGAAACCTTCTTCCTTTTAATTTAAAATTTCTAACTTTTATGACGTTTTAAATTAGAATTTAATGACTATTAAACACTTGTGTTATAATGACACAATTTGGGAAAAGGTATTGATGGTACTTAAAATGAAAAAGAAAAACTTGACAAAATGAAAAGGACAAACAAATATGAATGGAATGTTGTTGGCTTGGATGCTAAGCATGAACCAGGCATTTAAGAAATTGAAACTCTTCCAAATTAAGAAAGGGAAGCTTGCTTACCAATGAAGAGGGTAATATCAGACAGAAATGATTGGTGATGTTTCCATCGAAGTAAATTTCATCACATGTGGACATCCCACATGGTGATAAAATGAAAATTTTTGCTTTTTTAGTAAATTTTTTGTATGTAAAATTTGATTTTATCTTTACCCAAAACGAAAATAAAGTACAAATGTCTAGGTCTAGTCCAATAATGGTCTAGTAAAAAGGCATTTGACCACTATTTCAACCACAAAAATATGTTTGTAAATCAAGGCTCTAATTTAGGCTAAAAAATTGAGATGCATATGCATCTCCTGTTGTGATTGTACTATATGTCTAAATTTATCGTGAGTTTGGATCACATCTGGAGATGCACGATGCATGACAAATAAATCGGTTTAGAGTTGGATTGGAATCTTCCAGCACATAAAGATTTTTCCCTAATTTAGAGGGGATATAGTGAAATTTATTCATAGAAAAACCTTGTTTACCAAGGAATCGGTCCAATTGATGGCAATGAGAAAGCAGATTTCAAGTCATTTTCTCATCAAACCCACAGAAAAAAAACACCAACTCGGAGATCTCAAATACAATGAGAATTGACATAAGAGAAGGTAAAATGTCAAGCATGAGACTTAATGCACAAGACAGAATCCAAAGTCCTTTATAGAAGCAATTCAAATGTCTCAAATCATCACAATAAACTTGTATCAAGAGCAAATTGAACAATTATTCACACTTCACACAACCAAGTAAAATAATAATAATAATAATAATAATAGTGTATCGAAATCGATACCCCTATCGAAATACAACATAAAATTGTGAAATTTTTCTAAGGAAAAATAAAACGACGAAAAAATGCTGCTATGGGAAAAGAATAAGGAGGAAACGTATAAGGTAAAAAGGTTTCCGGAAGAGAATGAACTGAAGAATTAACAAACAATTAAAGCGCTACACTAAGCCGGATGAAAATGGAAGGGAATAAAAGTTTACTGATGTTCTTCAGTCCTTTGTCGAAGATGGTGGTGCACCTGAATCAATAGAATAAACTTGTTACGAAGATCCATCTTCAAATTCATGGGTTGGACTGCGGTGTATGTCTTGTTCTGGCGAGCTAGAATGGCAGATCTCTTCGATTTGGCTTGTCACCTCAGCCATTGAAGGACGCCTGTCGGGATACTGAGCGGTACAATTAATGGCAAGCTGTAAGAGCTGAACCATTTCCTCCTCAACATTGTGGTATCGGAGAAGCTCAAGGTCGAACACCTCAGCCGTCCACTCCTCTTTTACCACGGATTGGACCCATCTTGGGAGGTCCACTCCTTCCTCATTCAACAAGGCTTGTGTAGGAGCCTTCCCTGTAAGCAATTCCAAAAGCAATACTCCGAAGCTATAAACATCAGCCTTTTGGGATACCTTGCGAGCATCAGTTACCTCCGGGGCACGGTATCCGTCAATTCGGGTGGGAGTAGAGGAGGGGCTTGCAAGATGAGCAAGGCCAAAGTCAGAGACTCGGGCTTCGTAGGATTTAGAAAGAAGGACATTCGATGACTTTAAGTTTCCATGGGAATTTGCTGGACCCTTAGAATGGAGGTATGCAATGGCTCGGGAAGCTCCGAGGGCTATGCCGGACCTGGTATCCCAATTTAATGGAGTCCTCCCTGACCCTCTGTTTCCTGTAGTTAAAAGATGATTAAATGTATGGTATTAATAAGAGAGCCGAAAATTTTAACAATCAGAGATATATTTAACCAGGGCTTCGTACATTCATGTCAATAACAGATATCAAATGTGACCCCGTAACACAAGCATCTATAGAGACCACTGAATTCCTCAAAACATTTTTGAAAGCATGTTTGAAAGTCTACAAATTTTCAATGTATCCAAATTCAAAAATGAGAGCTCTAAGTTCAACTGCATAAAATGAAGTACTAATAAACATACCAATTCATGAAAACATGGAGACCTCAATCTATCTTGTACACGTTATAGGTTTGATCCTTCGCATTAAAATGCCCCCACATAAAATTTCAAAGGGAAAAAAAAATCCCCCAACAGAGAACTAAAAGAAATCTGTCCACCCAGTCAGAACTCAACTCCACAATTGATAACTCACAAATGTAGTCTTTAGAAGATCAAATTAAGATCTAAATCCAAGTTCACCCTACAATGGCTTCTAATCAACATTTTCTTACAAAACTAAAGCCTGAAAATGTTACAGTTGTTCTTGCTTTGGGCACGAAATGTGCAGCGTTCATGATAAGCAAAGTGCTTCCGTGCCATCCAAGGCCAATTATCAGTACACATAACAAAACTAAAACAACAAGAAACTTAAATTTTGTAGCAATTAGCCGACCTATGCATTCATTATGTTCTTCAATGCAATTGAACAAAACATGAAATGAATCTATAACAAAAGAATCACTCGACAAAAAATCCAAATCAAGCACAATGCTGCCTAATATAGAACTAGATACTATCATAGAAAACGAACACAATGCAGATCAATAAAGGAAATAAGAAAAACCAGCAATGATAACAAACAAAGCGAAAAGGCGATTACCATGCAAAAGAGCAGACAAGCTTCCCATTGGCACGTAATCATAGACGAGAAGCTTTTCGTCTCTACTAAAGTAATAAGCCCTCAATGGGACCAAATTCTCATGATCCATGGATCCAACAACCTCCATCTTCTCCCTAAACTCCTTCTCCGAAACAGTCACATCCTTCAACCTCTTAACCGCCACCACGATCCCCATCTCCAATGTGGCCTTATAAGCCGTCCCAAATGTGCCCTTCCCCAACACTTCTGCTGATGCTCTCAACAAGTCCTCCAAATCGAACACCTTTGGCCCCTTCCCGAAAAACACCAAACTCTTGCTCCCACCACCAGCTCCTCCTCCTCTACTCGCGCTCTCTCCCCTCACCGCGGCCAATCCACCAACACCACCCAATGCACTACCACCACTTTCACTCTCCTCCACATTCTTCTCTCTACTCACTCCAATCTCACTCTCGTTCCCACCACCACCTAAAGCAACTTCCTTTGAACCACTCACTCCCTTCTCTCTCTCCCTCCTACACAAACACACCAAAAGCACCAACACCAACAACAAACCAACCACTGATCCAATCACAATCCCTGCAATCACACCACCAGACAACCCCTTCTTCCTCCTCCCATCACCACCACCACCACCATCACCATCACAACTCACCAAAGGCCCCCCACAAAGCGAGTTCCCAATAAAGGAACTAGAATTCATACCCTCCACCCTCTTGGGAATCCTCCCAGTCAAGTTATTAAAAGACACATTAAACTGCCGCAAACCCACCAAAACCAACTCCGGTATAGTCCCACTCAAGTGATTCTCCTCCAAATGCAAAGTCCCCAACCTCGTCAAATTGTTAACACTCGAAGAGATCGTGCCAGTAAAGTTGTTATTCGCCAAGTTCAAACGAATCAGATTCTGCAAACCGAACAAGAACCCGGGAATCTCGCCAGAGAATCTGTTACCTTGCAAGTACAAGTAGCGGAGATTAGATAGTCTACCAAAATCTGCCGGCACTTGACCGTTTAAAGCATTGAAACGGAGAGAGAGAGTCTGAAGCTGAGTGAGGTTGCCAATGGCGATAGGGAGCTGACCAACCAACCCCATACCAGGAAGTCTAAGCATAGTGACACGGTTTTGGGTGCAAAAGACACCAACCCAGTTGCAGGGACTGTCAGAGAGGTTCCAGAGGAGAGACCGGCCGCGTACGGCGGTGCGGAGAGCCACCAGAGCCGCCCTGTCGGAGGCGAGATCTGAGTCTGCGAAGGTGAAGATGGAGAGAATGGTGAGAAAGAGGAAGTGGGTCGGTTTCATTTTGGTGAAAGAAGAAGAAAAAATGGAGCTTTTTGCAGGAGCTAGAGAACCATAAATGGTGGATTTTGGAGAAAACAGAGGAAATGCAGGGGAGGGTATTTAGGGAAAAATGGGATTTTTTTTGGATGGGGATTTGGACAAGGGAGAGTGGAAGTGAGAGACAGGAGTTGATGAAATGGAGAAGGCTCAGAGAGAGAGAGAGAGAGAGAGTTAAGGTTGTTGTTGCTGTTGCTGTTGTTGTTGTCAGTTTAGTGAGACTTGTCAAATGCATTTTTTGAGTGGGTGAAGAAGAAGAAAAAATGGGGAGGAAAAATAGGGGGAGAATTGCATGGACCTCCCTTAAGGTTTAAGGTTTTTGAAAACTGTTTTTTGTTTTTATTTTTTTATTTTGATGAAATGAGATTGAGGAGTAAGAAATTGTGGAGTTTGGATTGAATTTGGATGTAAAGGAATTCTTTTTAGCTAAGTTTTGCAAGTATGAAGTGTTTTGTTGGTGTTTTTATTGGATAAGGAAATTCTTGTTTAAGTTTTGAATTTGGAAATTTATTTTTGTTTTTTGAAAGAATGGAAGAATTGTTATTAATAAAAGGTTAATTTTATAATTTTATTCTTATAACGCGTATACCAATTAGGAATTTTAATGGAGGCAATGAAAATTAATTAATTTTTTTTAATATTTTTGAGTTTATGAATTAAATTATGTGGATCATATTTATAAGTAGGAAATTTATGTTTAAAAAAGAACTTAATTCTCCTCCAACCTAATAAATTAATTTTTCTCTTATGATTATTTTTCTTCAATGTTTTTCTTTTTTTTAGATATAAAATCGAATGGGTTAAAGATTTACAAATAATATATATATATATATATATAGTGTAAATTGAATTTCTAACCTCTTAAAGGATAAAGCAATACACACCCACGTAGGCTAAGAGATGAAATATTTTTTTTCAATGAAATTGACTTACTCTCAATTTTAATTCAGATTAATAAATGTGTTCATATAAAATATAGAGTATAACACGTTACATGTGATGAATTTTTTATATGTCTTTGTCACAATGATAGTCTGGCATCAATTCACTTTTCAACTAAGTTGAAGTTTCAAGCTTAAATTTCACTTGCTGAAATAATCGTATTTTCATAACTTAATGCGAAATTAAAGAGTTATCTTCTTAAAGACGTCAGAAATGAGGGTTTGAGGCGATTTTGCGAAAGGTAACAGACCAGACACGGTTGAGTTGAGTTGGCTACTTCTTTCTTCTCTTTTTAATTTTTTGAAGTATGCTTTGTGTTTTTTTTTTTTCAAGTGAGTGGACCTTCGCGTGTGAAATGATGGGCCGTTGTACAAGGTCAGTGCAAGTTATTTCAAAAGGGTAAATCTGTAATTCAATTGGATGAAAAATAAAAAATAAAAAGGGAGTAGGACAAGAAGGAAGGTTCGAAATGGGTCCCACTTCGTTTAAAAGATCGTGAAATGAAATATCTACCACCGTGGTCAATTATTGTTTAATTGGATTGTGTTAAACAATAGGACATTAATAAAAATAATTAGATATTAATCAACCTCATGTCTCATGCCCCATCAAATTTATATGTTTTAGTTTTTTTTACCATGGTTAATTTGCCTTTGTAAAAGTTTTTAAAAAAGACATAATGAAATTACCTAGCCATTCAATTATAAAACTTTCATTCACTTTTCGGAATAAAATTTGTTGGAATGAAAAATAATTTTATTGTAACACTCGAATTGTTAGTATCCATAAGTGAAAAAAAAAATTGTAAAATGTATGCTGTGACATATATATTATATCATATGTTATAATTATAAATATATATCTATTAAATATCACATGATTTGACTTTTAAAAATTAGATGCACGGCACACTAAGCACGGAATATTCCCCGTGGAAACCAGGTACTAAATTTTCGTGTGCTGATGGCTTGTAATCATTCAATTATAAAACTTTGATTTATTGGACCAAATAAACTTGTATTTCACTATCATTTATTAAATGAGATGTTACTAAATTAGTTATTGACAAATATATATATTTAACTATTATAATTTGAGGTTCGAGGAGAGAAATTAGCACAACAATCTCATTAATATGCGTATAATGAATTTATTATTAGACCTATCTTACTTGTCATAGCACTATTAATATAATTAAGAGAGATATTAACCTTGTTTTAACGGACTGTATTAACTTTTATCCTTAATGTATTCATCAATGTCATGAAATTAAAGACCAATGAACATTATTATGTATTCATACCATGAGATCGTATTTAACATTTTTATACATTATTGTAAAAGTTTTTTTTTTATTTTAATATTTTATTTTCATCTAATCGATAGCATGAATATGTATTAGACAAAAAACAGAATTTGAACTCATGAAAGGATCTTCATTCCAAAATATCATAAAATGAGTATTAAAAAATAAATAGTGTGCATAATTCCATAATCTCTTTACGACTTTGTCTAAATTGCTCGAGGACTATTGCTAAGTTTGATATAATATGGGAGATTTTAGTTTGTTTATATTTTAGTATTTAATTATGTATATATATATATATAAGACACAGAGAGAGAGCTTAATTTTCTTTTCAATAAATTTGATTTCCATAGCTAATAACTACAAGATAATATAACTATTTACAACAATTGTGAGAATTAAACACTATATATACGGTTCGAAAATCTACTACAAATTTGCTTCTACAGTAAGGAAAAATTGCCTTCTTTTATATATATATATATGTATGTATTATAAGAGTTAAACATTTATCACAAATATAAAATAATAGTGTACTAACATTTGATTATTATTAAATGTGCCTATTAAGGATAACTTTTGATATAATTTCGATGTATTTTCAAAGTTGGCTTTCAATATATATTTAAGTTAGAATTTTATTTTGGTTTCTATATTTTCGAAAAACTTCTCTAATTTAAACGTAAATGTATTTATTCCTCCAGTTATCTCTATTTTGAAACTGATTCTTCAAATTCGTCCCTCTCAAGTTTATTTTGACTTTGACAATTAACAAAATCATTGAAAATTCTATCTTCCCCTTCTTTGTATTAAAAGAATTTAAATTTACGATTCTACCTTTCTAATAAATTAGTATTATCATTTTAGTCTTTTTAAAAAATTAATAAAATAAAATAAGATATCCATCATCTATCAAGTTGAGATGGACAGTAGAAATTCAATAATTAAAAATAAAATTATATTGAAATTAAAATTGAAATATTAAAAAAAAATTAAAAAGTTGTTTAAAAAAAATAGAAATGAGGAGGGTTAAAAATTTTAAAAACCCCTCTAATATCCACAGTCAGTCAACATAGATGGACAATAGATTTTTTTTAAAAAAATAAAATAAAATATGTGAAAAAAGTTGGGGAAAAAGAGAGAGAGAGAGATAAAAATTCAATCTGGACCTCCATCTCCATCGATGCCAATGACGATTTGGATAGATATCCATCGCTAAAAATGGAGATCTCCATCCTCTATCTCCGACGATGGAGGACCATTTCCGTTGCATGATGGAATGAAAAGAGACAAGCAAAATTGTCACAATGATCTGTTCTTCAAAATAGATCGTTGGACGACCGACAATCTAATTTGATCAACTAGATTCGTCATAACAATTTGGTTGTCAGATCATTTGAAGATCTAGAACCCAGATCATCAAACTTTAGATCGTTCACTTATTCGGAGTGTTCTAAATCGTTTGAAACTAGATTTGGACAGTCGATTTGGTTCAAGTTTTTTTTTATTTGAAAAGGTTTTTTTTTTCTTATATATATTTTTGTTTAATAATTAATAAATTAATAAATTGATTTTGACATCGTATTATCCATTTAAAAGATGGATTAAAATAGACAGATAGAAATCTTTCTTTATCAATTTTAGTTTTTAATTGGGAATTTAGCAAAAATGTCCTAAAAACATATCAAAATTACGTAATTACCCTTTTAAACAATTAAGTTATAAAATTACCCCTAATTTACTATAATACCCTTTATACTAACCCTTTTTATTATCTCAATCAAAAAAAATCACAAAATCACCATAAATTACTCAAAATACCCCTAATAAATTAAAACAAACTCATTAATACAAAACATTAATTACTTACCTACCTAATTATTTCAATAAAATAAACAAAACACACTATCAAATAAATAACATTAACCCATTAAATCATTCCTCCATCACAATTTTTCTCCAACAACAATCACCTTTTTTTTAAAAAAACTTTAGTTTTGAGTGGAAGATAATGTGAAGAAAAGTTGAAGAAATTTGGATATTGATAAATATTAGTATTTATGTTTGAATTTATAATTTATTTGATATGTGTGGAGAAAAAAAAAATTACGGCTTCGAGTCAGAGAGTGACCGGAAATCAGGTTGACTCGATTTCGGGTTGCCCTCTAACCCGACTTAATTTTCTCTTCGGGTCAGAGAGTGACCCGAAATCAGATCGACCTGGATTCGGGTCGCCCTTTGACCCGAAGAAGTCATTATAACCCATCGGGTCAAAATTAACTCTTAGGGTCAGAGGACAACTAGAAATCGGGTCGACCCGATTTCGGGTCACCCTCTGACTAGAAGAGTTAATTTTAACCCGATGGGTTAAAATTACTTCTTCAGGTTAGAGAGCGACCCGAATTCGAGTCGACCCGATTTCGAGTTGCCCTCTAACCCGAAGAGTTAATTTTGACTTGATGGGTTATAATTACTTCTTCGGGTCAGAGGACAACTAGAAATCGGGTCGACCCGATTTCGGGTCACCTCTGACCTGAAACCGTGACATCATTTTTTTTCCAAACATATAAATAAATTATAAATACTAACATTTATCAATACCTAAATTTCATCAACTTTTCTTCACATTATCTTCCACTCAAAACTAAATTTAAAAAGAAAAAAAAAAATTATTGTTGTTGGAGAAAAATTGTGATGGAGGAATAATTTAATGGGTTAATATTATTTATTTGATGGTGTGTTTTGTTTATTTTATTATAATAATTAGGTAGATAAGTAATTAATGTTTTGTATTAATGAGTTCGTTTTAATTTATTACGGGTATTTTGAGTAATTTAGGGTGATTTTGTGATTTTTTTTATTGAGAGAATGAAAATGACTAGTATAAAGGGCATTATAGTAAATTAGGGGTAATTTTATAATTTAATTGCTTGAAAGGGTAATTATATAATTTTGATGCGTTTTTAGGGCTTTTTTGCTAAATTTCCTTTTTTAATTTTTAATTTTAGTTTAGTTACGTTTACTCTCCATCGTCTATCTGATGGAAAGAGATATTTTTTATTTGTTAATTTTATTTTTCTTTTTTGTTCATACGACATGTGTAACAGCAATGTCAAAAGTTGAAATTACTCTTCCTCTCTAATGTTTGACTAACACTCGACTTACAGTAGAGACTAACTCAAAAAATTAGTTTCCGAATTGGGACCATAGGAATAATGAACGCATTCACGTTTAAAATGGAAAATTTTTAGAAAATATAGGGACTAAATAAGATTCTTCCGTATATTTAAAGGTCGACACATTTGAAATTAGATGTCCATCTACATACCCAAAAGAAATATGAACAGATATTAGAATGATTAAAATTAGAACCTTTGACTGAGTTGAGAATGTGTTTACTCGCAATTTGAAGATGTGTAATAACATTGTTAATTATTACAATCGTATGATTATTATATAAAACTAAGTAATTTAATCAAACAATATTCTTATATAAAACAAAATAATGTAATCAAACAACTCGCTCTCTCTCTCTCTTTAAAAAATTTCATCAAAGTGTCGGTCTCTCAAATACTTTATGTGATTTAATATAAGCTGTCTCGAAGCTGTGAATGGAATCATTTGGACAAAGGCAATAACATGTATAATATTAATTCATATTCAAATTCTTTATGTGATTTAATCTGCTTAGTTGTCTTTAAATAACGTGTCGTTTCATGCACCCTAGGTAAATTATAAGTCACTTCTCACCAAATCCATTACCACTTCTAGTTAACTTCTTTTTAGAGTTAAAAAAAAAAAATGGTTGTGTTATTGATTAGACCTTATGAACTGTGTAATTTGTTAATTATCTGGATTCCAAATTATGTTATTCGATGTTCAATTTGAGTGATTATGGTCAAAGGCAATCCACAAGTGAATCTTGGTTTGAATAATTGGATACGTCTTAATGTCACAATGAGACTCCCAAGTTACCCGACGAGGCATTTAGATCTTATATGAAGTTTGTAAGATCATGTTAACCTAAAGGGGCTATATTATTTGATGTTCAAGTTGGGTGACTACTGTCAAACTCACATTGATCAATAAGGATTTTATGATATAAGTAGGAGAAGCATTCACGGAAGCTAAGTTATTCGATGTTTAAATCAATTGACCATTAATGTAAAGGTCACATTATTCCTAAAAAAATCTTTAGTGCCTAGGGAATTGGGGATACACCATACATGACATGATTGGGGTGAGAAATAAGTCATGCATGGTATTCATGTATATGATATGATTAAAGCAGGACATTCATTATGATTATGTTATTTGATGTTTAAGTCGGGTGACACATTATCAAAATGCTCTTTGATGCATCAGAATACATCATATATGATATTATTGGAGTAAAAAACACATGAAACACCAAATGCATCCTACATTTTTCTATAGTTCTCGCTTGGAAATTCTTCAAACATGGTCCACGAGAAGAGACTAATAACAGCCATTAAAAGATTCTTCTTTAATTTGATCATGTAAGAAAATCATTGGCAGCCATTTTTCTGCAAGCGAATCTTAGCTGTTCATAAAGTCAAGGTCGTAATTGGACCCAAATCCTCCAGGAAGACATACTCAGACAAGAAAAACAGAACCCTACTTTCTGATTTAATAGGGACAAGAAATCGGCGATGTGACGTGTCAATAGCTGGTTGGCTAAGTGTCAAGATATGAAGCATTTTTTTCCAAGTTATACTTTATGGTTGGATCATGTAGCTGCTTCAACGTTTTGTGTTACATGTGGGTCTCACCACCGTTACCTTCTCTCATTCTCACTTGGAAATTATTTGACACATTATGTTTTCGATAAGGTATTGTTCCGTTTCAAAAGGGACACGGAACGGATAAGTAATTTATAAAAATTTATTAATATGAATCAATATTAATATTCTGAAAATTTACCCTCGGAACGATTACTTTCTTAATAATAGAAGAAAAACATTTGGCGAACACATCAGTAAGTGTAAATGGACATGATCATCTATATTAAAAGGTGATCATGTAAAATGTTTATTAGTTATTTTAGTACTGTTATTGTGTCAATAAGTGCAAAAGTGTTACATAAACTTGTAAAATGCATGAACCCAACATCAAAATAAATATAAAAATACATAATCATCTGCGTTAAAAGGTGATGTGTAAAAAAGTATATATATTAGTTACTCTGGTAATGTTTTCGTGATAATAAGTAAACTAAATTCGGGTAGAAAATTATAATCATAAATTCCTATACAAAGATATCGGCTATCTGAACCAAGAAACTTCTACTAGAGATCAAAATGCACTAGCAAACAAGACAATTGTTTCTGTAATAAAATTGTGTATGAGGTTAAAATGCGGACCTTCGATGTTATTAACCTTAGGTACACATTATTGAAATTTATCCCAAAAGTAAAATTTTGTTTAGTTGAAAAATAGAACATTTTTAGCCTACCTTGTGGAGTCATGCATATGTACCCCATTGATGTACTGTATATAAAATTTGCTAAATTCTCTTCATAACCTACATATATAGTTGATAATTAAGATTGAAATCGGTCTCAAAAGTCATACATATTTTTGGGAAATATTTATGTGAATCTCCAAAATATATATATATATATTTTGTCTTATTATTTACATGTGAAATTTTTACTTGTAAGTATCACAAATTTAGGAATGAGATAATTAAAATATGAGAACAGGATTTGTTCCCACAAATTTGTTAATGTGGATGTAATAGGCTTTTTATTTTATTTTTTGAGATATCACTTATTGTAAGAACAATTTAAAATTGAATCATTATCAAGTTGATTGAACACTCTTTATTATTAAGTTATATTTGAACAATGGTAGATAGAAGAGGCTCACTAGTAGATTATTTCAACGTCAACTATCAGTGTGTGAATTTATTATGTAATAAAAGTTAAATTAATATAGCAGATATACATATCAATGTTACAATAAAGTCTGGTACCACATGTAACAATCAACATAATAACACAAAATTTATGTCAGCTTAACTATGGGTTGTCTATGAAGGGAAAGAAAGGACGGGTCACCATCTAAGGACGGGTCACCATCTCCATCTTTATTATTTATATATTTATTTTATATTTTTATTAATTATGTTTTCATTTAAGAATCCGTTTGGCATTACTTTTGATAATTTAAAATCTTGTTATTTAATTATTTTGATATAAAATAGGTATTTGATAAAACTTATAAAAGTGATTGTTTAATCATCTTAGTAGATTTGACACCACATTTAAGAAGCATGCGAAGTAGACATGACCACGGTTCGGTTCGGTTCCGGTTTTGAACCGAAGGTTCCGGTTCTAAAAAAGCTAGAACCGGAACCTTAATCGAAATAAAACAGTTCCGGTTCGGTTTTGGAACCGTCGGTTCTTTAACGGTTCTGATTTCGATTCCGGTTTCGGTTCTATAATTGTTTCGGTTCCGATTTCGGTTCTATAATTGTTTCGGTTCCGGTTCTGGAACCTTTTTTTAAAATGACAATTTGAAATTTAAAAATTAATATTAAACTATATTTTAAAATTTAAAAAATAAATCTATATACAAACGAAATAAAAAATTTAATTATTTGAAGAGCAAATTACTCACAACTAGCATTATTACAGTAAAAAACTACTTTTATATTTTATAATAATAACCTCTCATTTGATCACATTGGACCATTTAATATAATTAAAAAATGACAAAATAAGGTAAAAAGACGGAAATACCGTTAATTTATAAAATATAAAAGAAGTTTTCTTCTCCGGTTCACTTTTCTTTCTCTGTCTCTCTCTCTAACTCTCTCGTCTTTTTCTTCTCCAGTTCTCCCTCTTCTTTTTTATTTCTTTGTTTTCTTCTCTCTCTCTCTTCTCCTTCTTCTCTTTTTTTTTTTTTTTGTTTTCTTCACCAGCCGATCTGGGTTCCAGAACCTAAATCGGCGTCAATTTGGGTTCTGTCTGGGTTCCAGAACCCAGATCGACGCCGATCTGGGTTTCCAGGTGGAAACCCAGACGCCGATCTGGGTTCTGGAACTCAGATCGACGTCTGGGTTTCCAAATGAAAACCCAGACGCACCGGAGTATGGATGGTGCGTCTGGGTTTCCAGATGGAAACCCAAACACCGTCTGGAAATCCGATCTGGGTTTCCAGATGGAAACCCAACCAGATCGGGTTTCCAAATGGAAACCCAGACGCCCCGTCTGGCGTCTAGGTTTTCATCTAGAAGCCCAAATCGGGTTCCAGATTGAAAATCGATCCCGGATGGGTTTTCGATCCAGAAACCCAGATCTGGGTTTCCAAATCTGGAAACCCAAATTGATTTGGGTTTCCGGATACGGAACTCAGTTCGATCTAGGTTTCCGTCTGAAAAAATGGGTTTCTATTTGGATGATTGATTTTTACTATTTATTGATGATGATGATTGTGTTTATTGTAGATGGTATTAATGTTTTGGGTCTGTTTGATGCTAGATTAATGTCTCTGTTGAGTCTGTTGATGTTGATGAACCAGAAATCCAGATATCCGTTGAGAGAGGCAGACTGCAGACCACTTGACCATTGGCCCCAACAGTTGGTTCTTGTTTTTTTTTTTTTTTTTTTTTTTTTTTTTTTAATTTAAGAACCGAAACCGTCAGTTCAAGGCGGTTCCGGTTCCACCGGTTCTTTTCTTTGAACCGGCGGTTCCGGTTCCTTTAGGGTTAAAACCGGAACCGGAACCAGAACCTTATGTTCTGGTTCCGGTTCTACACCGAACCGTGGTCCTGTCTAATGCGAAGGATTACTTCTGTAAAATGATAATGAAATATTAATTTGCTATAAGATTTAATAAATCTTTTAAATATCAAAATCATCCTTATTAATTTTATAAAAAGACATTTATATCCCAATATTAATTATATAGAATTATATCTATAGCAAATATAAATTAAAATATTTTACTTTTATGTCTATTTAATTTTAATCATTTTACAAATTCAAAACAATTAACAAAACATTTACTAAATGTTTATTATTTTGAAGATTTATAACAATTTTAACAGTTAACCAAACACTAGGTGATCAATTTTACAACAAATTATTTTTTCGGTAGAGCTAAAAGTGAATATTTTAAAAGTTACAACAATAACGAAGTGGCTATAAGTCGAGATACCAATTAGAAGGAAAATCTTTTTAGACTTAAAGAATTAAAAATTAATATTTAATTTTTATATGTAAAATTTTAATATATATGGATTAATTTTTTCAAATTATGTTAAAACTGAAAACAAATATATATATATTTTTTGAAAAACAATTGAATACAAATATTAAGTTGTTAAATTTATTTCTATTTTAATAAAAATTTCTCTACAACAATGAAAAAAAAAAAAGATAAGCTTATTTTTTTAATTAATTACAAAATAATTTTATACATGGTTAGCAATTTGCTAAGACCTTAAACAATTCAAGTCTAGTCCGAAAATTTACTTTTATAATCTCGAGATATATCATCTATGCACATAATTAAAAATATATATATAATAGTAAATACATATAGTGAGATTCGAATCTTTATTAGGTATATATATTAACAATTAATTAATTACTTCAATTATAAGCAGATATAGATACATTGATAAACTCATGGTTAATCTTTATAGTAGCTCCCCAAGTCTAATCCATTTCAAGTTGCATATAATATGCGCAGTTGCCAATATAATAAGTTTTCTTTAAAAATTGTCAATTTTTGAGATTTGAGAAATGTCAAAAGCCATGAAAGGGAATCAACTTTATTCTTTTATATTCTTCAAATGTCATGGTTTTAGGGTTTTCATTGGTGACATTATGATTTCTGGGTAGATGGCACTTGCTAAATTTAATTGTAGGACCAAGATTGATTGGACTATCTCAGAATTCAGTAAATTATATAAAACACATTCAAAAAGCTTCTTTGATCAATAAGGTTCTAATACCTCTATTTACGAATTTTGTGTAAAGAGAAACGTCTCTCTATGACAAGATATCTCTAAAAAATAAACCCCCCCATCTATATACATATATATATATATATATATATATATATACACACACACTTAAATATTATGAGTAACAAATGTTTGTATATATGTTAATGGTGAGAAAATTAGATCCTAAAGTTTTAGCATAAGGGGAGAAAATTCCCCATGCATATAAATAAATATTCATAATGAGTTCGAACTTCTATCACGAATGTGAATAAAATGTTTACAAATCATTTGAGTTAGGAAGAGATATGCTAGTGTTGGATTTTAACTTTTTAAGAAGCTAAATTCTTTTATGTAAAAGGTTAAAAATATGATTTGAACTTTTCTTTTTTGTTGCTAGCTCCTATATATTAAATAAAATAAAGTTTTGTTAAATATTGTGGAGATCAATTACTATTTATATGGCCTGAATATTTATGTTACAATGGAAGACAACTACTTTTACAATAAAAATAGGAAACTAACCGCTCATAGAAAGCTTGCAAAATGTGTTTTATTGTTGGAAATCCATATATATCACAAATATGATAGTGTAAAATAAGTTAAAGAGCATATGGGAAGTTTTTCTTTTCTTCTCTTTTCTTTTTCCCGTAGATAAACTATTATAAGTATTCTTTTAACAATATTGATAAGAAATCTCAAATATAAAATTATTAAGTCTAAACTGGTCAAATGTTATAACAAGATGATAGCACCAAATAGGCACCTAATTAGAGAGTTAATAATATTACACAATAGTGGGTCCTCCTCAACTGAAATTTGGAGAAGATAAGTGACATCTAATTAAAAATCATTCTCAATTGTAAGTTTCGACAATGATTAGAATTCATTTTCAAGAATCAAAGTTAGCAAAAACAAAAACAATTGAAGGGTTCAACAAACTTGAAATGAGCTTCAAGGAACAGAAATGTATAATACACTTAATTGCATTTAAATAATGATAATTTATACATAATATATACTGAATTCTTTCATGGTTGTGAAAATGAGATTCACAATCACAACCACCTTATACAAGGACTAGATACTTAACATTTTATGATGGTCACTGCCTTATTTGAATTGCTAACTTCGGTTAATTTTTTTAGATAATCTAAAAGGTGGTTGTATTGATAGCTCCAGTGGTTGTACTGATAGCTCCACCTATTTTATAATTACAATGACACCTCTATTTAATTACACTACATTGAAAATTCAAAACTCATTTGTAAATCTGTCAACATTAGTTCCAAAAGGGGGAATTGACCCTATGATGCTTGACTCATTTTAAAAAATAAATTTTTTATTTTAGAGATAGAAAGCTACTTGTCATGGGATTTTTTTTTAGTGTACATGAGTTGACAAAAAATATATATTTATTTATTTTTTAATCGAATTTTAAAACTACTTAGTTTTTTTTAGACAATGATCAGAATTGGGGCGATTTTTCTCTATTGTTTCTTCCATCCTGATAATACATTTATTTCAGTATTATTTAAAAAGAGTTATCTTATGAATAGTTTGTTTTTTGCACTTATAATTTAATGACGCTGAATTTAAGTTGTTTTTGTTTATCTTTTTAAGTGGTCAAACAACTTAAACCTATATAAAAATAACTTTAAAAAAAAATTCTTAACTTATAACTTAATTACAAGTCACTTATTGATATTTAAAACATTTTATTCTAAGGGGTCGTTTGTTTTTCTGTCTGAAGATTGAACAGTACTGCTGAAGACTAAAGACTGAATAGTGACTGAAATCTAAAATCTGAATAACATGTTTATTTTTTTTTCCTTATCTCTGAATATGTTGTAAACTTATTTATTTTCTAAATTTAAAATTGTCTGAAAATTAGTAAGTTGATATTTATACCCTTTCTATTATTTGTTGTTATTAATTTTAATTAATTTAATACAAACATTTAAAAATAAATAATTTAATAAATTTTAGAACATTTTTATGTACATATTAATAATGTTTTATTAATAATTAAAATATGATTAAAAAAATAATAGTATTAGTCATATTTATATTTAAATATATTAATATATTTAAGAAACCAACTAAAAAAATAAATGTTTAAATTATAAATTAAAATATATTAGTTCAATTGTGAGACAATTTGAAATGATATATATTTAGATTTTACTTGTCAAATATATTTTTTATAAGTATCAAAGATAAAAAAGAAATAAAAATTTGAGTAACATAAAGTTAGGATAAATTTGAAATTATGTTATTTTGGGGAGGATAGATTTGGAATAAAAACTTTAAATGTCATTAAGTGATTCGCAATTAAGTGAAAAGTTAAAAATTTTTTCAGTTGTTTAAATGTCATTAACTTTAATTTTTTCAGTTGTTTTTTTGTAGTTTTAAGTGATTTGACCACTTAAAAAAACAAACGAAAACATCTTAATAGATGCAATTCAGCACTATTAAGTGTTAAGTGAAAAAAACAAATGGCCCTCGTTTGTTTTTTTATCTGAAGACTGAACAGTGCTGCTGAATACTGAAAGCTGAATAGTGACTGAAATATGAAATCTGATTGACATGTTTGTTTTTTTCTTTTCTTATTTCTGAATGTATAATAATTTTGTTTGTTTTTTAAAGTTAAAATTATCTGATTACTAGTAATTTGACATTTATATCCTTTTACTATTAGTGGTTGTGTAATTTTATTTAATATGATACAAACAATTGTAATAAATTATTTAACAAATATTAAAACACATATATATATAATATTTTTATTCATAATTAAAATAAGATTAATTATTATAGTAGAATCAATTAAGTTTATATGTTCAAATAAAAATAAACAAAATAATCTTAAATTTAATTACTATTATAACAAAAGTTGAAATTGTAACTTATATATATAGTATTTTTATTCATAATTAAAATAAGATTAATTAAAATAGTAGAGTCAATTAAATTTATATATTCAAATAAAAATAAATAAAATGGTTTTAAATTAAATTACTATTACAACAAAAATTGAAATTGTAAAGTAATATATATTTTCTGATATAATTAAATAAAAATAATCAAATACTTAAACAAATTGATTTGTAATTTGGTCTCTGAGTTATTGCATAAACATTTTATCAATAAAAATTCTTACCAAAATTTAATTAGAGAAATATAGTAATCCAACTATAAAAAAAAATTTGATTTTAAGATGTTTAGGGTTTTTATTTTTCAATGTTATTTATTAAAGTATTAAAAGAAATTTTTATAATATAAAATTAAAACAAACTTGGAAACATATTATTTTAGGAAGGATAAACTTGGAATAATATATTTATAAATCATTAAGTGATTTTGTATTAAGTGATAAGTCAAAAAATGTTACTTTTTTTTTTAAGTGGTTTTTGGGTGATTTTAAGTGATTTGACCACTTAAAAAAACAAACAAAAATCTTTTAATTAACCAAATTAAGCACCATTAAGTGTTAAGTGCAAAAAACAAACAACCCAGTCTATGATCTCCAAAATAACATATTTTTAAATTTATGCTAATTTTATATTATATCATTTTTTCCCCAAATACTATATTTTAAAAGAAAAATCCTAAACACATCTCATTCTGAATTTTCTTTGAATTGGATTACTATATTTTAATTTATTATTTAAATATTTTTTTTATTTGCTATATAAATCAATTCACAAGTCATTTTTTTATTTAAATATATAAATATAATTAACCATACTATGTTTTTAATCATATTTTAATTACAAATTATATGTATATAAAAGTGTTTTAGAATTTATTAAATTATTTGTTTTTAGTTATTAGTACTGTATTAAATAAAATTTCATAACAATTAATAATAAAATATATATAAATATCAAATTATTAGTTATCAAACAATTTTAATTTAAAAAATTATAAAAAAAAAAAATGTTATTTATATTTTAGGTTTTTAAGCATTATTTATCCTTCAATAACTTTCAACATCATTCAGTTTTAAGACAAAAAAAAGACAAAAAACAATAACGATCCCTTAATATGTGACTCACTTAAACATTCGAAGAGTAAAATACAAATTTATATATATATATATTGATCAAGACATGAATGCACATTTTCGTTCTTTCAAAAATCTAAATATGAATTTCGTTATTAACTTGTTTGGTCTCTTAATGGGTGCCTCAAAAATCCTTGTAAAAAAAGGTGCATGAAATCCATGCTCTAGTTTTTTTATACAGATAAATCATATCATGTGCATTGATTCAACAGTATCTTATGCTAACATACGTCCAAAAGCAGAATGCAACTTGTTGGATGGCAATCGTTCTATTTGAACCCCAGATATAGTCTTAAGAAACCCCCTTCCCCCTGCAAATATCTGTTTTAAATCTTCAGACGCCCCTTTCTCCTCCACAAACTCCACTGAAAACCAAACTATTTTCCCACCAGAAAAATTTTTGTGAAAAAATAGCCTCAAAGAACCACACCAGAAAATGGCTCTTCTACTGATTATCATTTTTACGTCAAGTTGGTCTTACGGTTCTAGCAGTAAGAAACACAATTTTCTTTCCTCTTTCAAACTATGATAATAATTAAATCACTATCACTAGCCTTGAAGCGCAATGGTGATGCATAGGCTAACCTTGGTTTTAAGCCAAAGTTCAATACTCCAAACTCTCACTTTACTCAATAAAGGTGAGATTTTTTCTTATGTGTATGAGCTATCTTCCATCCTAACGTGAGTAGCTCCAGTCATACAGTGACAAGTAATTACTGTTTAGCAATTTATAGTAACAATCAAATCATACTTTTCAGATCATTTTTTTTCTTTCGAATTATGATAATGGTTAAAACACCATTCAAAGTTTTATAATAACAATTAAATCAGTATTGTGTATCAAAAAAATGCACAGCAGTTTAACAGCAAATACAATTATGATAATTACGACAACCTATTATAAGGTTTTGAAAGTCTTAATATTGGAGTTACCGAACACTTAAATCTCATTCATTTAAAATTATGAAACTTCGTTTTAAAATAAACAAAATTAAATGCTTGAATATAGTCATCCAATTATTAAAGTTATGAATCAGAATGTCATCTAGTGAAAAGTAAAACCCAAATAATCAACGTTAACACGTTTTATTTTATCATACTATACTATCAATTCCATTACAAGTTTTTGCACAACCACAACATACAAAACTCAATAATACATAAACTAATTGTAGTGTGATCATAGATCTAGTTTAGGATTGCTATGGACTCCGAAATCATCCACTTTTATTCTCATAATTTCTAAATACAATCATTTTATTAAAAAAAAAAAAACCGATGATTATTTTAAAATCCACAACAATCTCAATTTCGAGACCTCCAAGCCTAGAGTTTACTAGTGACATGGACATGTCTAACTTTGTTCCATTTTGGGGTTGAATCTTTTGGGACAACAATGGTGAGAACACCATTCTCAACACTGGCCTTGATTTGATCCGACTTGACATTTTCCGGCAATTCAATTTCCCGAGAAAAGTCTCCTTTTCCTGTACCTCTTTCAGCCACATGCCAAACACTAGTTTTTTCCTTGTCATTTGCATCCTCTTTGATGCCCTCTCCTTTTATCACCAATGTGTTTCCTTCTTCTACTTGCACCTTTATGTTCTCTTTGCCAAACCCTATTTGACAAAATATAAAATCAAAAATTAAAAAATATTCAATTAAATGATAATAAACATTACAAATACGAGAATTAATCGATTAATTCGATTAACTAAATACAATCATGACTAATCTTATGCTGGTAGATGGTACAATTTAATAAACACTAACTTAGTTAAATGACACATATAATACTTGTGTTTTTATACATATTTCATATCTTTAGAATGACAAATAGATCAAATAATTCAAATGTGTGACTATATATTAATATTTCTAAATAGGATTCTTTTGGGGTATTAGATGTTATACATTTTTATGTGAGCATTCCACCTTGTAACATTATACTGTTGACTTTGAAACGTTATAAAATCATCCAAGGTCAAGATCATGATATACCATTAAGTTGTTAAATTCTCAAATTCCACTAATAATTTATATTCTAAACATTTTTACTCACCAACAAAGTTCCTTACAACTTTAAGAGAAATAAAATATTTCTATAAATTTAAGCTAAATACAATCCAAACTTTTATATTGTCATTTATATATATATATATATATATAAGATTGTTAGTCAAAATCAATATATTATTAATAAAAAAAAAAAAAAAGACATACAAGGAAGCTTGAGACAAAAAGTCAAAATGAACTAAAGAACAAATTGTAAAAGATTATAACTAGGCCACAGAAAAGAAAAAACAACAGAATATTCAATCAAAACCAAGCTTTGTAAATTAAACTCTATAGTAAACCTCATTAAAAACTTTACTGGAAAAACTTAATGAAAAAAAAATTCAACCAAAAAAAAAAAAAAAAAGTATCTACCCTTAAGGCCACAACCAACTAAGCCGCTAACTTGATAAACAAATTTCCTGTGACTTTACTGAATAACACTGGTACTTCGCAATATGTTACATTCAGGAACTCTCTAGTTATGGGATAATTAAAAAAAAAAAAAACTATTTTTCATTTTTAAACCCTTGCTTATACACTTTTGAATTATAATATAATAACTATTAAATATTAATTAATCAACTATTTATACTAAATTAATATAATGGCATAACTGCATAAAATAGTATCTAGAAAGACAAATGATCTAGTGCTGTGATTGATTGTGTTTAATGGTCCTATCAACATTTGCCAATCAATAAGGGTGATTGATAAAACTATACTCCTACAAAAATAAAATATTTACCATATTTTATTGTTTACAATTAGGATTAAATCAATTTGATAAATTAAAATTAATTGTAACATAACAAATTCTATTTTATTCATTATTAAATTAAAATCTTCTAAAATATAGTTACAATATATTTTAATTAAAATATAGTTACAATTAAAATCTTCTAAGTTTTAATTTATCCAAATAATATCCACCAAACTCAGCCTAGTAATTACATAGTTTCCAGTGGCTCTATAGCAAATGATATCAAATATATATATATAAACAAACAATTTCACAAATAACCATCAATTGTTTCTTATTTTATAATATAATTAACTTTCAACATTCTATTCAAAAGCTTTATAATTTGAAAAACTAAATAAATTCGAGCTACTAAGAAGTTAACAATGGCGTTTTCAGAGAGAGAGAGAGAATACCAGGGACGTTGATCTTGAAAATGTGAGCAGATGGAGATTCAATCCAGTCCATGAGAGCCGTTGATCCTGACCATTCACGGAACATCGGAGGGCTCCAGAAGAACCGCCTGAAAGGTTGACCAAAAATCATGCCGTCAGCCATTCTTACTCTTCGAAGTTTTTATTTTATATAGAAGATTTTGAAGAGTGAGGCTTATATATATATATATATATATATATGTTGTATTGTTTGGAGTCATCATGCACTCTCCAGAATCTTCTACCTTTCTTATCCTCTCTTGTTTGTATTTGTGTTTTTTTTTTTTTTTTCTCCCAAAAAAACATAATAATAATACGTTGAATGGATTAGATTAATTGATCGAGGGTATCTGATTATAAAATTATTATATATATTATATTTGAATTCAATAGTTTTATAAATTTAAAATGTGATATTTTCATCAAATTAATATTAATTTCTTTAGATGAATTGATAATTTAATTAGTTGAACAAGAACTATTAGGACCGTTTGGTACATGAGATATGATTAGATTATTTATAAAGGGTTAGATTGAATTAATTTAAAAATTTGACTGTCTTATCTAACCATTAACTTTATCTAACCACTAATTGAAGTCATTAGATTAATTGTAACCACTAATTTTATCTTATCACTAATTTTACCTATCAATTGAAACTATTAGATTAGTTGTAAGAGTGGTTATTGAAATAAATCCAATGGCTTCAATTAATGGGTAAGATTAGTGAATAACTAAACCCTTAATTTAAATGTTATCATATGTTTGATGTTATATAGGATAAGATTAAAAGTAGTATATGTTTATAGTTTGGTAAGTTATGTGATTGGACAAAAGAACGTGCAAGTTTGAACAAGATAATAATTGAAATAATATTTTAATTATTTTTAAATATAAAATTAAATTTATCTCAACAAAATAAAATTCATTTATAAAATAAAAATAAATAAATAAATTATAGATCTATCAATTTGCAAAATTAATTATTTAATTTTTTTTAAATAAATGAATTTATTATAGAGCTATCAATCGATAAAAATAATTATAAAATTTTTTTCCCAAGCTTATTTAAATTAAAATTGATAAATTTTTCTTGTTTTTCTATAATTTAAATTCCATTTTTCTTCCAAAATATGAACCTAGTACAACTAATTTCCTGTTTTCCATTTTTTTTTCCATCTATCATCACCTTTCATCAATTCTTTTCCAACCATCATCACCCTTCACCGGTGTCTTTTCTTTAACCATTATCGCCGTTCATGATACTTTTCAACCATCATTGCTATTCATCATACTTTTCAATCATCATCGTCGTTCATCATGTTCTTCAACCATTTTTCACTGTTCAACCATCATCTCAAACAATCAAACCTTGAACCATCTTGGCAAGCCCCAACACCGGCAACAACAACAACAAACCTAACACCACTTAAATTAAACTTGTTGTGTCATTGAGGAAAGAGAAGGAAAGTAGGGAACATGGAAGACACAGACGAGAAATGAGAGGTCAGACGGATAAAATTAGTGAAAAAAGATTGGATTAGTTTTAACCTGTGATGTTCAATGGCTTATATTTTTCCAATCTGACAAGATAGAAAGAGATTTAAATAAATTAGTAAAGAGTCATTCGGCTAAATCTAACATCGATAAGACAAAAAAAAAATCTAAACCTAGTCTAAATCTAAGTAGCAAATAAAACCTTAAAGTGAATGAAGAGATACATAATCATCTATGTTAGAGATAGATGTTAGAGTATTAGTGATGAGTACTCTGTCTATAAAGATACAACACTTGCAATCAAATTAACACGCAACCTCAATAAAGATAATTCAGATTATAAAAATATTTTGACCCGTTGATTAGATATCCAAGAACTAAAGATATAATGACACCACTCCCAAGAAAAAGATAAGAAAACTAGAGATAAGTCAAAATTGATAAATCAAAAGAATCAATTCATCAAAAGATTCAATTCTTGATGCAATCTCAAAGTTCCCACAAGAACTATGGAGAAAAGCTATAAATTCATTCAATAAACATCTTATTTAAATTTTATATTTAATAGGCCTTTTATTAGTTTATAAGCATATAATCCTAAATCTAATAGGAAATTAAATAAATCCATAATTTTTAATTTAATTAAATATCTCAATCCAAATAATATTAATTAAAAGCTAACATAAAATTAAATAAACTAAAAGCCCAATAAAACACAGTCTATGCTGATAATTAATTGCTACCCATTGGTTTAAGAATCAATCTAATTGTCTTCAATTGCTTCATTATCCAATTGTTTCGTTGTTTTCTATAATTGTTATCTTGGTTTTCATCGATTAGTTAAAAAAAAAAAACAACTTTATTGTATCAACATAACATTCAGTCCTTTAAAAGGAGAATTTATTAGCTGTTTTTCTTTTAAAATGTGTTTCAAAGTTATTTTTTTAATTACAAAAACACCTTTTTTTTCAGTATAAAATTGTTTTTATATGCCAATGAAAACTTATTTAAAGTAATAAATGTATTTTATTTTATTTTGTTTTATAATTTTGGTAGTCTTTTTTGAGTCTCTTCCCAACAAATAGTCCTTTTTAGTAATCAGCTCCACAACTTATAATTTTTAAGCTCTTTTTTTTAAAAAAAAAAAAGGAAAAAAAAATTTCTGGTTAATTTCAAACACCACTTTTTCAGAAAATTAAGTTTTGATCAACCATTTAAAAACTTTGTCACACTTTTTGTTAAGAAAAAAACCAAGTGCTCTTGTGGAATCACATTATAAGTTGCTTCCTTATGATTTCAAGTGTTTTAAAAGAACTTGTGTGAAAATAACTCGTGGAAAATAAACTATCAACATTTTTTTTTTTTAAAAAAAAATTGTACTTTATTTCTTAAAAATAATCTCAAATCAAGGAAAAATATGAGAATATAATTTTCATACCATTTACAAGTTAGAGGAGTTAATTTTATTACCTATTTTCAATTTCATTCCTACTTTTTAAATATGAAACCAATTGTTAGACATATATCAAGACGTATTGTTGAGAGTATTAGAGAGAATTACTCTAACAAATACAAACAGCAAAGGTTACTGGGCATAGAGCAAAATGAAGAGAAGTCAGGTGGCTTGACTCAAGAATAAAAGTGTCAGCTGAAAATTAATAGTCTTAACTAACTAAGACACTTGGCAGTATATTAGAAAGACATGTGGTGTTTGTAACTGACTTGATACTTGTATATAAAGAAGATGCAGAGAGCATAAAAAAGTGTGAAAAAGGAAATGAAAGTTTTATCACAAGACTCTCTCAATGGTTCTCAATACATTCTTGATTCTTAATCAAAGACTGAAGCAAAAGCTTACATCAATTTTACATGGTATTAGAGCACTCGATCAGTGGCATGGAGTCATTACCGTTTTTGTCAACACCACCAAGTTCTTCATTCTTTAAACAACCTGCAAATGCAAAGAATGGGAACTCGAAAAAGCCATCACTTACCAAGAAACAACAAGAAGCTCAGGCTCAATTGATATCAAAGAATCTCAATTTCAACCTTCCTGTCAAACTTGATTTGACTAATTTTATGTATTAGAAAGCACAGATTATACCAGCAATACGAGCTTTTGATCTAGAGTCTTACATCCTTGGACCAGTCAAATGCCCAGACAAATACGTGGAGGTTGAAGATGATCAAACAGGTGAGTCAATCCAGATCTTTAGTGATGAATATCTTAATTGGAAGAAAGTGAATCAACTCTTAGTTTGTTGGCTGCTATCTACACTTAGTGAGACTGTGTTAGGGCAAGTAACAAATTGTGTTATAGCATATGAAGTATGGAACACACTAATGCAGTTATTTCTCAACAATCTATGGCTAGGATTATACATTTGAGGAGTCAATTACAGTCATTTAAGAAAGGTGCTTTGAGTATTAATGAATATGTGATTAAAATGAAAGGAATAGCAGATGGGTTAAGAGCTGCAATGTAAATCCCTAGTTCCGATTCTTAATTTCCTAGCGAGTGAAACTAGATTGTGAAGTTAAGTAATAAATCTAGTTAGTATTAATCTAAATAGATTTATTGATGAGCAAACGCTCATTCTAGAATTACAACAATAAACATTAGTAAGGATAAAATAGTTTATCCATAATCAAGTAATAAATGATAAGTGATGATACGTTTAAATTCAAAAATAAAAACTAGAGGAAGTGTCATGTAGAATTAATAGTTAACAAGTAAGTAACCAAACATTTAACTAAGAGTGATAGACAAAACAAATCAAAGGGACAAGTTTGATATTCCATAAAATGTTAATGAGATGTATAAACAAAACACTTAGAAGCAAAATTGAAGAAGAAAAAAAAAAGAAGAAGCAAAGCTGCCAGAAAAGTTAATGAAGGGCAGCCGTGAGAAGTAGAAAAAATATAGAGGAAGTGGTGTGAAATTTAAAAGAAATAAGGCTTGAATGCAATTTAGGAAAGTGTTAGTAGTATAAATACAAGACTTAGAATGAACTTAAGAGAGCAAAAAGGCAAGAGCAGCCGTGAAAATCAAACAAACAACAGCTGCTTTTTGTGAGAAGCAGCGCAGAAACTGAAGAGCAGAAGCCAAACCAGAAAAGTGGAAGAATAAAACTCCATCCAGCCCTTCCCAAACCTTAAACCCCTCTTTAGGACCTCTTCCAAGTCCCTCTCACTTCCTTAAACAAGAATCAAGTGAGATCTCATCTCTTTTATTCCTTATACTTGCTAAAATTGAAGTAGTTGGGTTGTTGAGTGTTGTGCAAAATTTTTGTGTTGTGTTGGGTATTTTACCCTCAAAATTATGGTAGAACTCTAAGTGATTGTTGTAGAGAGTTAAATGATAAGTTGAGATGTGTAAATGGTAGCTTAGGGTTGTAAATATAGGCTGTCATCTACTTGATCAAAGTAGAAACAGAAATTTGTTTTACATGCACTTCAAGTAGTTGATAAAATTGATGAGTGAGTTGTGAGTGGTTAAATAACAAAATAGTGGTTGTGTGTGTGTCATGGCTATGAAGACCAGTAGAAAAGCTCTGAGATTAGAGAGTTTTGAACTCAAATTTAGACATATCTGATGTTGGAAAAGCATAGAAAAGCATGTAGAAGTGGTAAAATTTCAAAAGAGCTAGTTTAGATAATTTTTGTAATCCCGAGCTCAAACCTTGAGATGGAGATAACCTGGGCAAAACTGACCTATATGGGGATATTCCATACCTCAAAGGAGGCCTAGGAGTTATAAAAAACCATAGGTTTTGAAACGAATCGATTCTGATAAAAATTACGCAAGTTATATTAAAAATAGTGTCGTTAGAGAGTCGATAAGTGAAATAACTATGTAAATACAATTTTTATTGCATGGAATAAATTTAGTTGATCATAATAAGATAAAAAGAGCTTAGATACGAAAGAAAAACCATCGTCGCTTCTTCGATGCGAAAAAGTGCATCGAAAAGTGTTCAAAACATGGCGTTTTTTCTAGATTTGATATAGCAAACGATAGAATTTTTTATGAAACTTTACGGGTGACTTAGTTATATGATAAAGAGATGCTAGAAAAAGAAACGGATGTGAAATGATCGCTGATTTTAACAATACTTTTCTTGGTCAAACAGATTATTAAAAAGTTAACTTTTTGTTTTAAACCTCCGAAGACCAAACGAACCATATGAGGATGATTCTAGGAGTCTAAAAGCAAGAATTTTATAAAGAAATCGAAATTAGAGAGTTTCGATTGAATTAAAATCGAGTTAGAAAAGTTATAGAGTAAAGATTTGTTAATAGAGAAAAGTATAGTAAAAATGTTATTTTAAGTTTTGAGTTATGTGATTAAGCAAGTAATAATAAAAAATCGATATGTAGGTGACGGACAAGCGAGCGAGGCACGAGAGGCCCGTTGAGATAGTTGAGCTTGCGTGGAGCGAAGTAAGTGTTCTATCACTTGTGCTATTTCCATTCTTTCTTTAAACATATTTGTTATTATTGTAGTTAAAGTTTTGTAAAATGATTTCTAAGATTATAAGCTAAAGCTTTGTAAAATGACCTTTACATTGGGTCTAGAAAGGAGAATTTAAAAATGAAAATTTTTCAAAAAGAAATGAGTTAAGAGTTTTGAAACCATGTGTATATTTATAGTTTACATAAGATTTAACGCTACGTGATGAGGTAGAAATTCCGTATGTAGTCGATTAGACTTATAATTTTGGGTACTATGAGGCGATGAAAAAATTCCGCACGTAGTTGCCAAGGTTTGATTTATGGGCAATATGGTTGCGATGAAGAAATTTCGCACATAGTTGCTAGAATTATAGAATTGAGTACTACAATTGCAATGAAGAAATTCCGCATTTCATACCACTCGGGTGACGAAGTAAATTTCGTACGTAGTGGTCGAGATATTATAGTAGCTTCACGTCGACGTCAGTTGAAAAAACGTCACGTGATGGTTTGAGTGCGTTAGGTATATACATGGCCTTTTTATAAAAAATGGTTTTGAAAATTTAAAACCTCCAATATTTATATAAGTAAAGCATTACTATGGAATGTTATTTTGTATTATTAATATGTGACGAACTAACCTTTTTTCTTTATTGTGTAGCCTATTTACATTCCATTGAGTGCTACCGCGGCCGAGACGACGATACTTTGTTTTGTATATATATAGGTGGGCGACTCATGCAATGTGATGATGTAAAATTTTGTGTATGAAATAAATATGTAATTGTGAAGAAATATTCGTATTTTGAATTGCATAATTGTAAATATTTATGCATTCGACATATGATGTATATACATGTACATTTTAACATGAAGTTCAGACTTATTTTTTATGAAAAAAGTTATGATATTGCATGATTGTGGATACAGAAGTTGGGAGGAAATGAAACTATAGTCGAAGTGTTTATTTACTCGCAGGTAAATTTTGGATTTGTTAAAAATACAGCCGTAATGCTGACGAAATTTGATAAAATTATTTTGAAATAAAATCGCAAAAAATTGTATCACTCCCAACTGTTTTTAAGAAAACCAAGTTCTTAAGTTTAAACGAGTAAACCGACTAAGAAAGTTAAGGGTTCGCTTTTCGGGTTTTCTTCAATCCGACGAGTCGGTTTCAGGAAGTCCGTTGAAGTGTCCGGTAGGATCCTCCAGACGAGAGCCTAGATAAGGTCTGGTTTGGGTCCTGTCATGCAAGTCAAGTGATCACTGAACAAGAACTAGTGTCCTATATACTTGGTGGGTTAGGCACGGAATTTGATCCAGTTCTGGTTACAATAATGGCAAAAATAGAAGAGATTACATTGCAAGAGACTCAGTTTTTATTGATGAGTTATGAGTCTACAATGGAACAAATGTCATCTACTACCACCTTAGAATTTCCTAATGCCACAGCAAACATATTAGATAAGATACAAAAGGGAGATCTGCCACCTAATATACTCAGGAATGGACAGTTTCAACAGTTTAGAGGGAGATTTAGAGGAAGAGCCAGAGGAAGAGGTGGTAGATAAAATGGTAACTCAAGGCTGCTTTGTCAAGTATGTCATAAACCTGGTCACATGCCTCCATATGTTATCATAGGTTCTACCAAACCTTCAATAATGGATCAAACAGACAACATAGTGCTTTTCTTCAAGGGAATTTGGTACATAATGGTGAGTATCAACTTGAGAGTACCTATCATCCAAAATCTGGGAATGTTAATACTATGATTGCAAGCGTTCAATTATGGATCCTGCTTGGTATATTGACAGCGGGGCTACAAATCACATTACTCCAGATCTCAGCAATCTATCAATTAACAAGGAATACAAAGGAAATGAACGTCTTGCTGTAGGTAATGGTCAGAAACTTGGCATCTCTCATGTTGGAAAAAGCTTCACATATTCACATATAATTCCATATACAAAGTTGAGCTTGAATAATATGTTGCATGTGCCTAATGTGACTAAAAACCTTCTTAGTATTGCTCAACTAACTAGAGATAACAATGTGATTGTGGAGTTTGACAACAAATTTTGTTTTGTCAAGGACAAAGCATAAAGGAGAATTTTACTCCAAGGCTCAATGAAGAATGGGTTGTACAAGCTTACTCTCCCAAGTGATGAAGATACTACTTGGAATACTTCCTCAAATGGGCATAGTGATAAGAATGGTACATCTTACTTAACTGCTATTGAACCTGTTTACTTGGCTTGTGATAATAATACTGATGTCTTAGTTAATAAGGATATTGGTACTACTTCTGTTTTTGTTGACAAGCCTGAGTGTAATTCTTTTACGCAATGTTCTGGTTTGCTACCTACACCAAAAGGTCTGTTGTTTGATATTTGGCATTGCAAGTTAGGACACCCCTCTTATCAGATATTGTCAAATGTGTTAAGTAGGTTGAATGTCAATACAAAAAGTCTTGTTGCAAGATATTGGTGTGATGCATGCAAACTAGGAAAACATCATAACTTACCATTTCCTTCATCAGTTTTTCAAGTAAAACATCATTTGGAGTTAGTGTTTGCTGATGTGTGAGGGCTTGCACCTTATTCTTCTATTCAAGGGTATAAATACTACATCAATTTTGTCGATTCTTATTCAAGATATAGCTGGATATATCTCTTATCTACAAAGTCACAATTTCTAAATGTGTTTACTCAGTTCTATAGACTGGTTGAAAATCAGTTTGATGTTAAGATGAAAGCTCTTCAAACAGATAATGTACTGAATTCAAACCTTTGAAATCTTACCTTCTTCAACATGGCATTATTCATAGATTGACCTGCCCCTATACTTCTCAACAAAATGGAGTTGTTGAGAGAAAGCATAGGACTATTGTAGAGACAAGTTTGACACTCTTAGCACAAGCCAAAATGTCCTTGATGTATTGGTGGGAAGCCTTTCATACAACCACTTATCTGATAAATAGGTTGCCTACACCTGTGTTGCATTACAAATCCCCATTTACTGTTATCTTTCACAAAGAACCAAGCTATCTTGATCTTAAGGTTTTCGGGTGTGCATGTTTTCCCTATCTCAGGCCTTTTCAAAGACATAAGCTGAATTTTCATTCTTCAAAATGTCTCTTTATAGGGTACTGTGATCATACAAAAGGTTATAAGTGCTTAAGCTCTACTAGAAAAGTGTTTGTATCTAGACACGTCTTGTTTAATGAACAAGATTTTCCTTATGAAGATATGTTCTCAACAAGATCATAGGTTACCACTAGTAGTTCTTGCTTAACATTATCACAGTCTCATGCTTTAGTACCTACGTCACCCATGCCTGTAGCTATCACTACTGGTCATTCAGATTCACCAGCTTATGATACCTCTTAAAACATATCAGTTAAGTCAAGATTAATTCCTTCTCATCATTCTACTGCTCAGTCTTCCCATCCAATGATCACCAGATCAAATAATGAAATCTTTAAGTCTAAAATCTATGCTACTGAGTCAGTTTCCTCTACTCACATTCCTACCACAGCTAAGGAAGCACTTCTTTCTCCTGTCTGGAAATCAACTATGCAAGCAGAGTTTGATGCGTTGCAAAAAGCTGGTACTTGGTCATTAGTTCCATATCATGAAAACATAAGTGTTATAGGATGCAAATGGATCTTTCGCATCAAGTATAAACTAGATGAGATTGTTGATAGGTATAAAGCCAGGTTGGTTGCAAAAGGTTTTAATCAAACTCCTGGACTTGATTTTTCAGAAACTTTCAGTCTAGTAGTAAAGTTTACTACTATAAGAATTGTGTTAGCTTGGGTTGTCTCACACAGGTGGGATATACAGCAAATAGATGTGAACAATGTATTTTTAAATGGGGACCTTAAAGAGACTGTTTTTATGTCACAACCTGAAGGGTTTCAAAATACAGCACATCCCTCATATGTTTGTCATCTTCACAAGAGTTTGTATGGATTAAAGTAAGCTCCACGTGTCTGGTATGATAAACTCAAGCATGCATTTATCAATGGGGATTCAGAAATTCCAAAGCTGATTCTTCATTATTTTTCTACAAGACTTCATCAATCTTTATTCTAGTCCTCATTTATGTTAATGATATTCTTATAACTGGAAATGATTCTAGTTATATCTCAAAGGTTATCAAGGATCTTAATTCTTCCTTTGCATTGAAATCTCTTAGTTCCTTACACTACTTTTTGGGGTTTGAAGTTTATAGAACTCCTTATAGACTTACTCTCTCTCAGTCCAAATATGTTTTAGACCTCCTACTCAAAACTAAAATGCAGAACAGCAAGCCCTCATCTACTCCTCTTGCTACAGGTACCAAACTTTCTCTATACTCAAGAGAACCCTTTGATGATCCTTCTATATATAAGAGCACAGTTGGTGCTCTTCAATATCTTACATTGTCAAGGCCAGATTTATCCTACTCTATTAATAAGCTCAGCCAGTTTTTGTCTTCTCCAACTCAAGTCCACTAGCAAGCTGTTAAAAGAGTTCTTCGTTACATTAAAGGGACACTGTCATTTGGTCTTCTTTTTACCCCCTCTAATAATTTACAGCTTGAAGGTCTTGCAAATACAGATTGAGCAAGCAATGTTGATGACCACAAATCAACTGCTGGCTACTGCATCTATCTTGGTCACAACCTCATCAGTTGGTATTCTAGGAAATAGTCTGTTGTGGCTCGTTCAAGCACTGAAGCCGAATATCGGTCCTTAGCATCAGCAGCTATTGAGTTTATATGGATCCATCATTTATTTCAAGAGCTACAACTACCCATCTCATCTCTTTCTCTTCTTTGGTGTGATAATCTTGGTGTTGCTTTTTTGGCCAAAAATCCGATTAGTCACTCTCGCACCAAACACATTGAATTTGATGTTCATTTTATACATGATTTGGTAGCTACTGGTCAGTTGGAAATTCATTATGTCCCTATTATTGCTCAAACAGCTAATATCTTCACCAAAATTCTGCCAGTCCAACGCTTTGCATTATTGTTCTCTAAACTGGTAACTAATCAAGATCAGTTTCGTTTGAGGGGGAATCAAGTTGATTTTCAAGAGCAATTCTCTCCTATAAGGTTCAAACTCACTGATCTAGCTCAGTCACGTTTGAGGGGGAATGTTCAGAGTATTAGAGAGAATTGCTCTAACAAATTCAAGTAGCAAAGGTTACTGGACAGAGAGCAAAATGAAGAGAAGTCAGGTGGCTTGGCTCACGAGTAAAAGTGTCAGCTGAAAATCAATAGTCTTAACTAACTAGGACACTTGGCAGTATATTAGAAAGACATGTGGTGTTCGTAACTGACTTGATACTTGTATATAAAGAAGATGCAGAGAGCATCAAAAAGTGTGAAAAAGAAAATGAAGGTTTTATCATAAAACTCTCTCAATGGTTCTCAATACATTCTTGATTCTTAATCAAGGACTAAAGCAAAAGCTTACTTCAATTTTACACGTATCAATTAAACGTCACATACATAGTCCCATATTTTATCAAATTAAATCCTATATATACAATTTAAAAATTTACTTGCTTAATATTACATTTCCGCATATAATAAATAAAGGGAAATTTATGAATTTTACCCAAATATAATAAGAAATTTTGTTTTTACCCCAATTCTTAATCAAATTTGTTTTTGACCTCTCAAACAAACTATTTCTATTATATACCCAAGATTACGAAATTACCCTTAAGATTAAATCACCAAACTAACCTTCATCTTCCACTCAAAATTACAAAACTAACCTTCATCTTCCTCCTAAAACCTCCATATTTCTCCTCTACCTACTTTTGCATTGATGATTTCTGAGATTTGAGTTTGAGTGTCTATATTTGCTCTTCATCTTCTTCCTCACAATATCCATTGAAGGATTTTGAACATTAGTGGCATCCATTGAAGGATTTGATTGTTGAAGAATTTGGTGATCAAAGGTAATGTATATGTTTATTTGTTAGTTTTTGGGTTATTTAGTTCATATTTGCATGGTTTAGGGCTGTAAGATTGTATTGGTTTTGATGGATATGGAAATCTGAAAATGCGACGAAAACTGCAGAAGCTGCGACGAAATCGGTTTTTCGTGAGTGATAATCGGTTTTTCAGGAGTGAAAAACCGATCGGTTTTTGAGGACTGAAAAACCGATCGGTTTTTCAGGACTGAAAAATCGATCGGTGTTCAGTTTCAGTGGCTTGAAAAACCGATCGGTTTTTCAGTCAGTGAAAATCGATCTGAAAAACCGATCAGTTTTCAGTGATAAGTTCGAAAAACCGATCGGTATTTCACGGGCGAATAGCGTCTGAAAAACCGATCGGTTTTTCAGTCAGACATTGAAGATTTGCAGGGATAAAAACCGGTTTCTGTTAAAAACCGATCACAGAAAAATGGATAAAAACCGATCGATTTTTGTGTGATCGGTTTTTCAGTGGCTAAAAACGAAGCAAAAACTGGAAAACCGTTCGGTTTTTCAGTGGAACTGGAAAACCGTTCGGTTTTTCAGTGCCATTGGAAAACCGAATCGGTTTTTCAGTGCCATTGGAAAACCGAATCGGTTTTTCAGTGCCACTGGAAAACCGAACGGTTTTCCAGTGGCACTGAAAAACCGTACTGAAAAACCGATTACAGTTAATTTAAAATAATAAATTAAGTTGATTATAAGATTGTATTTTGTAATGTTGCCCAATTGAAATGAGATTGATTTATTATTTTATTTGAACGTTACAGGAATGACTCAAGAAACAATTGTAATCAATTTTGACGGAGAGTGGAATGGATGTAATTACGTAGGAGGGGAGTCGATCATGTGTGGGGTTCACAGTAATAATAGTTTTTCATCATTAGTCGATATTGTGTACAGAGAGGCTGGTATTGATAGGAGAATGTGGGATATTCGTATACATTATTTACTACAAAGTGCGACAAGTGGTAAAATTAAAAAGATACGTATCATGTCCGATCTTGGTGTTGTTGGTTTGATGGCAATAAAAAATATTGATGTTAAAGAGATTTATGTGGATAAGATTGTGAAAGATTGTGGAGCTGAGGTTAGCAGGCGTATCGGTTTTCCGATTGCCACCAACTCAATACCAGGAAGAAGATACAACGAGGCAGAAACGTCAAGACCTATAAATCCTCAAATGGTTGAAAGTCATTTTCATCGAACTTCAGGAATTGGGAGCAATAATCCGCTGGATGCTGCTGGCACCCAATTTACATGTACAGAAAGTCCAATTTGCGATGTTAACAATGACTATATGAATTATGGTACTGATGATGAAGATTGGGACATAAATGATAATGGTGGTGAGATACGGGATAGTGATTCTGAGGAAACTGGAGATAGTGATAACGAGGGAACTCGAGGTGATGATGTGTCTGAAGAAGAAGGGTTTCCAGAAATAAGATTTTCAGGTTTACAATTTCAGAACAATCCTTTACAACCACATTGGATTGTTCCTGGTGTTGAACTGGGCGACATTGAGCCTGCTTCAAGTGCTATGTCAACCGTCTACCAACTTGGTTCATTATACAAGGGAGCATTTTTTAATAGTAAAGAAGAAATGAGTATAGCTATTGGAGAATATGCTCTGAAAGCGAAATTTGAATATCGGGTTAGACGTTCAGACACGGAACGATTTGAGGCTAGTTGCAAGGACAAAACTTGTAGCTTTATAGTTCGTGCTAGATGCAGAAAGGGTTGCTCGATGTGGTTTGTGTTGAAGTATGAGGCGGAGCACACGTGTCGTCAGACAGCCATGGAATCACATATGAAAAGTGTGAAGGCCATTGTCATCGGAAAGTTGTATGCGGGAAAGGTGGGGAGAGATATGTATACACCTAATCGATTGATTGGAGAAATGCTAGAGCAGTATGGAGTTCAAATCTTGTATAGCAAAGCTTGGAAGGCTTTACAATATGCAAAGAAACTTGCGTATGGACAAGCGGATGAGTCATATCAACAGCTTCCGTCCTACTTTGAGATGTTAAAGTTAGCAAACCCGAGCACAATAACAGCAATTGAGAGAGATGAAAACGATCGGTTCTTGTATTCTTTCGTTGCACTTGGAGCTTCGATAGAGGGTTTCCGAGCTTATATGAGACCGGTTGTTGCTGTTGATGCAACGCATTTGAAAGGTGAATATAAAGGGGTGATTTTTTTTGCTGCATGCAAAGATGGAGAAGAGATGATTTATCCCATTGCTTATGGATTTGCTGACGGAGAGTCAGACTGTTCGTGGACGTGGTTTTTAAGAAAATTACGATTGGCGATCGGCGTGTCGGACGATTTGCTTATTGTATCCGATCGTCATAAAAGCATATCGAATGGGATGAAAGAAGCTTTTCCAGAAGTTCCACATGTGTTATGTTTTTTTCACTTATGGCAAAACCTAAAGCAGCATTGTAAAAAGCGTTCGGATGTGGAAAATGCATTTTACAATGCAGCATACTGTTATGTAACTGAGGAATGCAACTGGATATTGGAAGAAATGCGAGTGTTACATCCGAGGACACATGGAACTTTGGTTAAAGCTGGGGTGAGCAGGTGGTCACGATCACATTGTCCTAAAAGAAGATATGAAATGATGACCACCAATATTGCAGAGTCGCTCAACAAATGTATGATGCAAGCACGCCGTTTGCCAGTAACAACTGCACATGAATATATAAGAAATGTGCTGCAGAGATGGTTTAATAATAGACGTATTGCTGCTGCTCAATTGACAACTTATGTTACCACTGCTGCGTACGATCGCATCATGTTGGCAAAAAATCTAGCAACGGAAGGTTGTGTATATCCCATTACAGAACCGGTAACGTACAGTGTCATGCATCCTAGTAAAGGAGATGCGGTGGTTAATATTGAAGAGCACACATGTACATGTAAGCAGTGGAACTTAGATCAGTTGCCATGTGTTCATGCATGTGCTGTGGCCAGGTATGATATTTCAACGTTTGCTTTCAGCTTTTCATGTTATGTCTATACACTTCAACTTGTATTACCTGATAATTTGACAGGTTCAAGGGCGTCAGTTGTGATACACTTTCCAGTCAGTATTACAGCACAGAATGGTTGAAAGCTGCATATGCAAGTCCGATCAATCCAGTCCCTAAATTAGCCAGCTGGAATGTTTCTGGGGAAGTTAGAAGTATGGTTGTACTACCACCCATAGGAAAAAGACAACCAGGTAGGCCGAAAGAAGTTCGGATTCCTTCAGCCGGAGAAGATCGTCGTAGAAAAAAGTGTGGAAGATGTGGCGAGAGGGGACACAACCGTCTTCGTTGCCCTAACCCCCCTATTTCTACCAGGGGTGGGATGAGCTCAGGTTCTGCGGATGCGGAAGCTGGCCCAAGCACATCTGTTATTGACAACGGCCCACCGTCCCGCAGATGCCGCTTGTGTCATGAGACTGGACACAACCAACGTCGATGTCCTCTGCGATTTCCTGCTACCAATCAAGAAATGGATAATGATGAAAACAATGAGTAGGAATCGCGTATGAACTCTCTGAAGCATGTTTAAGTTATCTTATTTCGTTAAATTGATGTATTATAATCGCATTGGTCTTGCTTTTAGTTTTGTTTAACGGATTAATAGATTAGTATCTGTTACAGTTGCTTGACTGTGTCCGCACACCACATTCATCTGTTATAAGTGGTTCAATCAGTTACAGAAAGTCCAATATTTTAGCGGAATCGGTTTTCCATGCAAAGGAAAACCGGTTCGGTTTTTGGTAACCCTGGAAAATCGGATCGGTTTTTCAGGCACCCTGAAAAACGGTTCGGTTTTTGGTAACCCTGGAAAACCGGTTCGGTTTTTCAGGGTTCCTGAAAAACCGAATCGGTTTTTGGGTGACCCTGAAAAACCGATCGGTTTTTCAGGGGGAATCTGAATGATGGAATCGGTTTTCCAGATCCCTGGAAAATCGAATCGGGTTTCCAGAGGAATCTGAAAACCCGATTCGGTTTTCCAGATCTATGGAAAACCGAATCAAGCTTTGGTTTCAAAATTACACAATAATATAATATTATTTCTTTAAAAAAATATATATATCATATTATTGCTGTTGTTATTGATGTTAATACACAATAATAATATTTAAGTTACACAATAATATTTAAATTGGTTTAACTTAAATTGGTTTCATTTGATGAAATATTTAGTACGACTGATTTCATGATTTCATTAAGTGGAATTATTCATTAAGTGGAATTATAAAAAACTAAATTATTGTTAGTTAATTATATTAATATATTTTAATAACTAAAGGCCAATGCGTTCAGTTGAATTGATTTCAATTGATGAAATCATTAGTGTTGGATGATTCAAAACCAATGATTTCATGATTTCGAAATTTTAAATTAACATATCCTAACCATAATAAAGACTCTAATATATGTCAATTAATTAACTTAAATTGGTTTCATTTGATGAAATATTTAGTGCGACTGATTTCATGATTTCTTTAAGTGGAATTATTCATTTAGTGGAATTATAAAAAACTAAATTATTGTTAGTTAATTATATTAATATATTTTAATAACTAAAGGCCAATGCGTTCAGTTGAATTGATTTCAATTGATGAAATCATTAGTGTTGGATGATTCAAAACCAATGATTTCATGATTTCGAAATTTTAAATTAACATATCCTAACCAATAATAAAGACTCTAATATATGTCAATTAATTAACTTAAATTGGTTTCATTTGATGAAATATTTAGTGCGACTGATTTCATGATTTCTTTAAGTGGAATTATTCATTTAGTGGAATTATAAAAAACTAAATTATTGTTATTTAATTATATTAATATATTTTAAAATCTAAAAAATATTTAAACTAAATTATTGTTTTCACTGATTGACATAAATACTTTAAGTCAAAACTTGAATAGGATATGGATAATTAACTGTTTATTGATGTCACTTAAGTACAACTTCCCCGTAAGAATCAATCATCCATTTTCCAGAGTTATTTACTTTATACAAAGGACGTGAAAATGAATAAATATCTCGTGCAAGCAAAGCCCTCAGTGCGAGGGCGTCCGCAGGTGTATCACGTGGTCGTGATTCCCATGTACTTTCCCTGGATTGCAAAAGGTCCCGTACGTACATGGCGACATATGCTCCACAACTCGTCCTGTTTCATAAATATATGTCAATTCAGAGATACTAACTATTTGGTAATTAAAAACTTCCATGATTAACTAAATATTAATTAATAACTAAATATTAAATAATAACTAAATATTAATTAATAACTAAATATTAAATAATAACTAAATATTAATTAATAACTAAATATTAACTAACAACTCACCCATCGGGTTGCTGTGGCACAGCTGACTCATCAATACGCTCAACCTCCCATCGCTCATCTACAGCTGGCATATGTAATTGAGTCCTCTCGTAAAACCCAATAAAGCGAAGCATAACGGGCATAAAACACACCAACGGCTCCAATGCTCGGAGCCGTACCTCTATGTCAATGGACGCCCGGGAATCATACACATAGATTTTCTTCTCTTTCAAGCACACTCGACAGAGGACCCAGTGTTGTTGGTCCAAGCTACACGGCAATAGTACCTACAGTTTCTCTCAATGTAAGTGTTGTAGGACTAATTCCAATTATCAAATAAAAGACTCTAATATTAAAACAACACTTACATTCTCAACACACCACCACGGGACCGATGCATCTATCTTGCCACATCCGAATGGCAGCCATTCTGGGGGTATAGTGGCTGTAGCTGGATCAAATCTTTTTCCTTGGTTGACATATTGCTTATTGTATTCCATGGTCATAATGCCCTGCACATTTTAAAAATTAATAATGTTATTTGATTTCAATGATACATTAGAAAAATTTATCAACCAATAACTTACAAATAAAGAAGTGCCATGAAGGGCGTATCTTCTATCCTCGTCCTCATTCCACCATCCGTTTCGTATGCACATCAAATACGCATCGATGTGCTCACTAGTCAACCAACTATTTTCGTCCTCCAAGGTCACCAATGTGGTCGGAATCACGCACCACGCGCAACGCTCAACCGCACGTCTAAAATAAAAAATTTTAAAAACTTGGTAAAAATTTAAAGTTACGGCAACAACTACGATTGAAGGAAATTATTATTTTTTTTTCCATACCTAAGGTCCAAATGTGCTGAAGCTTTATATTCATTATAGACGGCCTCTATGGGATCTACAGGCTGTGCAACCTCTGTCACCTGCTGTTGGACAATTTTTTTTTTCTTTTTCGCCGGCCCAGGATCCGTGTATGGAGTCCGTAGAGGTGCTGCTGGCCTGGTCTTTCGTTTGGCCCGTTCGTGGCCGTCTTCTCCCTGCTGCTGCACTCAAATTCAAAGACACAAAAGAATATTTATAATTCAATCGTCAACGTTAAACACACTGTTTAAATTATGTCTACCTGGTCATCATCCGGCCCAGCCTCTGCAGCGGCTACACCGCTGATCTCCTGCTCCTGCTCCTCCTGCTGAATGGGTGACTGGTGATCCCCCTGTGCCAGAACGACATCCTGGATCTCCTGCTGGATGTCTGACTGGCCCACCTCAATAGGTGACTGCTGGACCCTCTCGTCCTCAGGGATAGATGTTTGACGAACCCCCTCGTCCTGATGTAGAGCTGATGGTGCTGGCTGATCTGTAGTCGGGACATAAATGGGCTCCTCTGGGACAAAGCTCCCACCGCGATGATCGTCGTCGTCACCGTCATCATCATCTGAATCATCGCTATCGCTGAGATACGTCCTAATCCATAAGAAATCCTTTTCCATCCGTCTTAATCTCTTATCCATGCTCTCAACGATCTTCACAGTTGCCTTCTGCCTCTTCTCCATCCTACTCAACTTCTCATTAGTTGTCTTCTGTAAATTTACAATATATTCAAACAACTGCTTCACCTGTAACAAAATTTTGACACGGTTATACGATTGTAGGAAAAATTTTGCCAAAGTCTCCCCTGTATTTTTAAGTATCCAAAAAAACATAACCTGCTTATAATAAATTACACTTCGTCTATCATGTTTAGAGACTCTGTCTCTCCGTCACACCATACTACCACACAACAATGTTCATATTTTTTACATTATATACAATGTTCATATTCCGTAGATAATCATATAAAGGGATGATTTGTACCTCAGGATGGACGTTTGGGATATCGTGGACCTTTTTTGAACGAAACTCTGAAAGGGAATCCTCTGATGATGATTGCATGCCTTGAACGTCTTCATTTGCGACAGAGTCACCCTCTACCACATCATCACCCTCCACCCTAACATCGTCAACCTCGTCATGATCATCATCACCATCACCATCATCATCATCATCACTATCATCACCATCATCATCGTCATCATCCGCATCATCATCACTTTCACTGTCACCCTCACTCCCTCCCCCGCCAGATTTATGTACTTCACCCGTTACTAAATTATTAGGGTTGAAGGATTTCCAATAAGCCGTTTGTCTTTCGGCGTCGGTAGGCTCAAGGGTTTGCTCTAAGCCAACTATCTGCATTATATACATGTATACAGTTACATTATAATGTTATACTTCATATAAATAAGTGTAATTAAAACAAACAATAAATTTACTAAACTAATATAGTTGACGTTTGCCACTTACGGGAGATAAATCATCAAGACTGTTGATATATGTCGGTGTTCTTTTAAGTGACTTTCTCAAGCATCTTGGCAATTCATTTTGTAAATCTCGGACACTTTCTGATATTCTCTTTGCCAATGCCGGAAACACTTCTACCAACCACCACTATAATGCCAAAAAAAACAAATATTACATATACTTAATTTAACCACATTGCAAACGATTAAATATTAACGGTATTGGTTATACCTGAAACGCATAGACATAGCCATAAATATTGATGTTACGCGGTGGCTTTCTGATCCGCTCTTCAGTCAATGCCATGCGGAGGTAATGGAATAGGACACTATAACATAATGTGCCCCAAGGGAATGAGTTCCACCTCTCCATATCCTCAATGATGATCCACAAAAATAGCGACATCTTCGCCTTCTCATCCTGCCCCATAAACAGATGAAAAGCAATCCCTATATTCGCTAACTTTAAAAGATCTTCATCATTTAATACATCCTCGTCTTCACGGTTCAACTGACTTCTTGCCTCAACAAATGTAGCAAACTCGGATATAGTCGGCAATACTCCATTGAACCATCGCTGTAGGAGACTGTTCGGGTCATTTTGGGTTGCCTGGAAAATTTCACGGTCTATGCCTCCAAAATGAAGTCCTGTAATCAATAAAAACTCCTGTTTCCCGAACCTATATATGCTCCCACCAAGTTCAAACCACATTTCATCTTTACGTCCACTCACCTCCACTTCTCTAGCGAGAACCCATAATAGAACGGAGCCGGCAGCCGTATGGTTGGTATTCCTCAACATATATCCGAATGGGCACTCTCTTAAAAACCGGTCATACAAGTTCCTTCCAGTCAGGATATCAACTATTTTCTTCACCACCTTCTGACCAATATGTGTAATCCCTTTCGTTTCCTTTGGAATTGTTTGCAAACTATATTTATACTTGAACTCCATCTGTAGGACACAAAAACAGTGATAAAAAGATCAGTATCAGGATTAAAAGCCATTCTGCCACTACATAAACAATCGGTTTTCCACATTGGTGTGAAAAACCGAATCGGTTTTCCACACCAATGTGGAAAACCGATTCGCTTTTTCATACATGTGGAAAACCGATTCGGTTTTTTACTTCGGTTTTTCACCTGAAATGAGCAGATCTCAAAAACCCAACTGACAAAACCGATATGATTCATAACATTTCGAAAAACCTATGTCAAAGTGCATCACCCAATCAGAGTTTCATATGTAACATCGGTTTACCGTATCGGTTTTTCACTATTCAACCAACAAACATTTAAAATCGGTTTTCCAAACTCATCGGTTTTCCACTATCGGTTTTCCCCAGGTGTGGTGGAAAACCGATCGGTTTTCCACAGGTGTGGTGGAAAACTGATCGGTTTTCCACCCCTGTGGTGCAAAACCGAGACCACAGGTGTGGAAAATCGATCAGTTTTGCACCACACCCGTGGAAAACCGATCGGTTTTCCACCCCTGTGGTGCAAAACCGATCGGTTTTGCACCACAGGGGTGGAAAACCGATCGGTTTTCCACCACACAGGTGTGGTGGAAAACTGCGGTTTTGCACCACAGGGGTGGAAAACCGATCGGTTTTCCACCACACCTGTGTGGAGGTGTGGTGGAAAACTGATCGGTTTTCCACCCCTGTGGGATCGGTTTTGCACCACAGGTGTGGAAAACCGATCAGTTTTCCACCACAGGTGTGGAAAACCGATCGGTTTTCCACCACACTTGTGGAAAACCGATCGGTTTTCCACACCTGTGGTGCAAAACCGATCAGTCTTCCACAGGTGTGGTGGAAAACCGATCGGTTTTCCACACCTGTGGTGCAAAACCGATCAGTTTTCCACAGGTGTGGTGGAAAACCGATCGGTTTTCCACAGGTCACCTGTGGAAAACCGATCCCAGTGGAAAACCGATCCCAGTGGAAAACCGATCGGTTTTCCACACCTGTGGAAAACCGATGCGTTCCAGACGACGCTCATATGGTCGGAATCGGCCATATCAGCCACAAATCAGGCCAAACCCAGTCAATACCAACCTATTCTAAACCAAATAAGCAATACCCAACATCCATATTCCACAAACATGTTCAAATCGCGAATGAAAATCAAAAAACTCAACAACCCAACCGAAAACTAACCTTGCCAAAAGCACTCACGTCCCCCGAGCTCTATCCTCCTCTGGGCAAGTCGGAATCGTCGCCGTTGTGGCCGGAAAAAGTGGTTGTGCGTCGCCTCTCGCTCGGTTTTTCGCTCTGCCTCGGTTTCTCTCAAAAACCGATCGGTTTTCCGCTTGGTCGGTGATCCAAAACTGTTTTCCATCACTTTCTGCCACCTATATACTTAGGGGTATTCTGGGTATTTTGGGTATAGCATGTAATTAGTTTGTTTGAGGGGTTAAAAACAATTTTTTAAATTTCAAGGGGTAAAAACAAAATTTATGTTTTTTTATTGGGTATTTCCTGTAATTTCCACATAAATTAATACATATAAGATATTTTAAACTTTTATCTCAATCTCGTTTACACGTGAAAGGTGAATACATTACCACTAAAATATCAAAGCACATACATACATACATACATACATATCTATGTATGTATCATCTCCATTATAATATTATGACTAACTTAGTTATATCCACAAACTGTGAGAAGGAAATAATAATTTAAGGGACTACAATTTACCCCCAGTACACTATACATAGTTAATCCTCTTAAAACCCTAAAACCCGAAGCCTATCTCGACCTTCAAAGACAACACAAACGCCTCCAATTCTCTCCGCCAAGCGCATGTACGTCCATTCCATGGCAATAAGAAAAATTGATCTGACATCCCATGTAAGTACAAAGAATTGATCGCATACCATGTTGTAAGTTTTAACTGGATAGGCGCATGTATATCCATCCCACGTATGTAAGAAAAATTTATTTCACATCACATAACGTGTTTTAGCTGATCGGGTGTATATACGTCCATCCCACAATAGACACATATGCATCCATCCCAAATAATCAATCTCACATAAGGCTACATGTTTTAGCTAGATGGATGCATATGCATCTCATCTATCCCATAAAAGTAAACGAATCTCACACCATGTTTCGTGCTTTAGGTAGAAGAATGCATTTGCACAGTCCACGAAAGCTTTTCTAAATAAATGCAATCAAGAGACAATCCTCTCGATATGGTTTCGGATGCACATGGGTTCAATTAATGAGCCCCAAGCCCCCAAGGAACTACGAAGGCAACTCATGTTTCATCGTACAATTTGAACCTATATCAGCTCTTTAATTGGGCTGGATTTGAACCATATGGACTGGGCGTTGAATGGACCAGATCGGAGCCACCGGCCCCTTTGACACTTCTTTTCTTAATTAAAAAAAAAAAGAATCAGTCTATTACTGTAAAGGCAAAAATTATTTTTACAATTAATAACTTGTGTTGTTAGGCCAACAATCATAGTTTAAGTTGTTGTGTTCGAAATTCATCTTTCTCAATAAATTATAAAGTGTAGGAAGACCCCTCTCTTATAGTGGAAGTTGCTTTCCAATGGCATTTCTAGGGTTGATCTTATCCAGTCCAGGCAAACTCTAAACCAACTGGTGTTAAGACTTAAAAAAAAAAAATCGATTTACTTTTATATCATGCTAAATAAATTGAAGATTATTTACATTCCATATAGAATGTTTTATAAAATAATTTGATACACATTATTTTTGTTATAACTATAACTATTTTTTATGAGATACCGCTTGCGAGTGGGGCATCTTGAACCTAAATCACTACCAAACTAAATGAGTGTTTTTCTGTTAACAAACACATTAGGTGATGGTCTATAGCTATAACCATTAGTGCTCTAACTTTTATTTACCTTTTAACTTTTTTTATAATATTATGTTACTATTTAAAAGATTCATTGGATTTGGAATCAGCAAGCAATTAGAACCGAGAGGCAGCAGTTTATTATTCAGTTTAAATGATTGCATCATTCTCACATCAAATAATAATCTAATTAACATAATTGTCTTTTGCTTTTCTTGTTCTTTTTACTTTTGACGTTAATTACTTTGTTTGAAAGAAAATGTAAATGAGGTCATGTCTACATCTGTACAATTGAATGAGAAGAAACATTGTCCACCCACCAACATATTGTTTTAATATGCAAAAATTTGAAAAAACAAAAACAAAAGCACTTTCTTGACATTTCATTTTTATATCATCAATTATTATTTTCTATGTTGGTTCTCTTTCTCAATCGCTTTAACATAAATAAACATGTATAAAGTTTTCTTGGTTTCTCTCTCTCTTTTCTTCTTCCTTAGCCTCCAAGCTCATATCTATCACCCCCAGTTTTGGCCAATGATTGCATATATTTATATAAGAAGTGCTTCTGCCTTGATGCTTTACAAGATGTCAAAAGCACTTTTATCATGCTAATCTCTCTTGCATGAAACTTTTAGGTCATAATTAAGCATGAAAGGATATCCTAATTGATTCCTTTCTCTCACAAAAGCAAAACAAAAGAAAAAGGAGAAAAGATACTTTAATGAATTTGTCTTCATACCCTTGCGTACATGTAATCCACTACAAATACTGTGCATAATGCATGGTCGTATATTGTCTTTTATAAAGTTTGATGATAAGAAGAGATTTTCAAACTGTAAGAATTAGATCTCACTTGTGTTGGTATATAACTTTCTTTTTAAAAATATATATATAATTAACTATGGCACTTTACTTCACAGAGTTCACATAGAACACCATGGCAAGCTGCACTAGTAAGGTGAAAGGCCTTCAAGAAATAAGGCAAAGAAAGGGCATTTTGAACATATCAATCTCAACGTGTTATCTTGAAAACTTGAAATTTATGTCATGTATAATCTGAGTTGTATAATTTTCCTTGAACAGATAAAAGGTAGCCACTCGTTGTGAGTAGGGATGGCAACGGATCGGATCGGATCAAATTTTATCCCTTTCGAACCCGATTCGAAATTTTTGAAAGATGCTCCAAATCCGACCCTTGCCCCAAACGAATTACCACTTTCTGCCCCAAATCCAAACCCAATTGGAGGGATTTACCCCGAATCCGATCCATTTACCCGATTTAGTTTTTAACTAAAACAAATATTTAAACAAAAAAAATAACAAATATAAAAAGACTTACTACATTCATGATGAAATGTCATTACACAATCCAAAATATTAATATTATATAGTCATAAATACTAAAATAATAGTAACAATATAATCAAGTTTCATTACAAACACTAAATAAATAAACAATCGAAAACATTACAAAAATCTATGTTAAAAATCCATCTCAATGCTCTCAAATATTGGAGAAGTGACTGTTGTTACCTGTTAGGTTTTTTTGTCTTTAATTTATATACCGGGTTAATGGGGCGGGTCGGGGCAAAAAAGCTTGCCCCGTTCTTGACCCGGTAACCTAGGCGGGTCAGCCTTTTAACTCCAAACCCGCTCCAAAGTCAATTTTTTTGGCCCTAAACCCATCCCAAATAAACCGGGTTTTTTCGGGTTTGGATCGGATCGGATATTTTTGCCATCCCTAGTTGTGAGTAAAAATTAGAACAATAAGGAAAAAAATCTTAATTACAAAGTAATTTTGGTAGTATGCATATGAAATAATTAAGATTTTTAAAGTTCTATTAAAAACTCAAGTTCAACATAAACCCTTGATTCCTCTCGTAATTATAGGAGCATATAAACTTGACTGATACTAAATAATAACGAATGCGACACCCACCTCTCGAGTTTGAACACTTCAACTTGCTGGTTCAATTTGGGTTCACCTAAGTTCATGAAACTAAATATCTAACCCAGGAGACTAACTTATTAAATAGAGAATTTATCCTATCTAAAATGTTGAGATCCAGTAACTCTTAACTAATTTCAATACGACGTTGGATGAATATAACATTTTGTAACTCACCATCTTTAGTGGCAATTTGTCCAATAAAATGAATGTATATATAACTTATTGAATCGAGTGAAAATAAGTCAATAATATGTAATTAATATTTTTTGTCAAATGTACAAAACACTACTCCAAGTATCTAGGATCTCTAGAGGTTATAATTTTTTTAAAAAGAAAAAAAAAAAAAGTAAAGAAGCAAATCGCAACCTAGTGTGAACATAGATCACTGTAGAGCTTTTGCTCGAGATCCAATTCTTTTCTCAAAACTTCAAAAGCACACAAAATCTTCTTTACATGACATCACTTACAGTTATTTCACAAATTAGTAATTTATTTGTAAAAACTGTGAGCAGCCTGGTGTGACATAAAGGGGCCAGAGCCCTAACAAAATATGTTAAGAAATTAAATTTTATAAGGTTTTGAAAATTAAGATACAATTAATTTTAAGTGTTTTTTTTAGAATATATATAGATATATATATATACATCTCCTAACAATCACCCTTTCTATATTTTTATTTCTTCAACTCTTGACAACCAGTTTTAAACTTGTGAACCATATGTTTAATGTTATTTGGTAGAATCATATATATACCGGATTATCTTGTACAGTTTTTTTTTTTATAATATTTGTAGTATTCAAATAAGTTTATATATATTGTGTTTACGATGATGAAACAATTAGTATCATGCAAAAATAATGATGAGAAGGATGTAAAATACGTTTTGACGAAAAGCAACATACGTCAAAGTATTATGAGTTTTGTATCCATCATCGAAATAAAGTCAACTGTATCTCATTTACCTCTTTTCAATATTCTTTATATTAAATAAGATCTTATTGACATAACTAAAGAAAAACAAAATCCGGGTTTATGATAAAAGGCAACTTATGTGGATGACAATACAACTTATATTGATGACAATACGATGAGGTTTGTTTCTATCATTGAAACAAAGGCAACCATACCTCATTTGTTTCATTCCAAGATTTTCAGTCTAAAATCATATCTTAGTGACATGACAAATAAAATGCTTAAATTGACTCTATATATATACGTATATTTGACATAATATTGACTAAAGATATTTGAAATATATGCTATATGTATTATATATCACCATGCATTTTTAACATGAAATCATCCCAACTTTTATTTCTTTCTTTTCATAATTTTTTCCTCTTGTCCTTTAACTACAGCCTGTTCTATAGATATGATCAGATTTTGGATCTATAGAGGGATCACTGACTCGACTATAAAAAGCCTTGCGAGAAAACTATATTATATCAAATATCAAACTATATCCTCAACCAAGCATGAAAATAAGAGAAATATTGTATGGTACACTTTTGCATCCAAATATCAAACTTGTACAAATATATTAATAAACCAAAAATTAATTAACTAATTAATTAAATAACCACAATTCACAGAGGAAACAGCATCTTCAACTTTACAGAAAAAATATTGCAATTTTTTTCTTCTCAATTGGGGCAACATGACAACAAGTGGAGTAGTGAAGAGTAGTGGAATCTGTCACCCTCCTTTTTAACTTTTTTTTGTTTTTGGGTACATGCATGCCCTTTTTTAACATCTTTTGCATCTTTCTTGAATCTCATTTATGAGATTTCAATTTACAAAAATTGAAAAAAGCAACATATTGAAAGAGGAAAGAAAGTTGACATTTCATGAAGAAGAAGAAGAAGAAGAAATGAGAGAATCAATACGGGATTCAACTTAAAGTAGATGAAGCTTTTGCAGCGCAAGATTTGAGAGAATTATGTTTGTCCCAATAGACTTCAATATTCTATTTACCTGCAACCAAGAAAAAGAAAATCAATTTTGACAAATATATAAAATATAGGTGCATTCATATAAAATTAACTTTATTGCCCACTTTTTCTTTTGAAAAATTATATCTGCCAAAACTAATTGAGATAGAATTTTAAATTATAATTCGGATGACTGCTCTAAAAAAAATGAGAGAAAACTACCCCCACGATAATGAGAAAATTGTCCACACAAAGTGAGAGGTTATTTAACTTGAACCCCAAAACCTTGGTATCAAAGGTAGGGGTAGGGATGGCTACCACTGAGCCACCCTACTTGGAGCACTTTATCACCCATTTTAAACCAATAATAAAGTTTTTTTTTTAAAAAAAAAAAAAAATTTAATAAAATTTGAAATACTAAAAGAGAGAGAGAGAGAGGCTTTGATGAAGTTTGAAATTTTGGGAATTTATCTATATTTTAACGGAGTTTTGTTTAACTTACCATGTCGCCCGAAAATCTTTCTTAAGAAAGTAAGAAAAATAATGAGTAAAGCCACTCCAGCTAATAATCCGATGATAATTGCAAATGTCTTCTCTCCACCATTGCTCGATTTATCTGCCATGTTTAATAAAAAGTTCAATGTCGCAATCAGTTATTGAAATTGTTGATGCATCGTTGAAAATAAAATTTATTTTTGTTACTAAACTCTTCCACAATATGGATCCTAACCTAATCTATTATTAATATATCAAATTTAATTGCACTGTATTAGTATGCCAAGTGTTTTTTTTTTTTTTTTTGAAAAAAAAAAAGAAGTATGCCAAGTTTTTACAGCATATAAAAAATAAACAAATGGTCATAAAAAAAAAAATAGATGAACAAATGAATTAATTACTAACTTGTTCTCAGTTTAGAGGGAGAAAAATATATATATATATATTTGATCCAACTCACTGATTTTATCAACATTTTCATAATATGAAAACTTCAGATCTTCTACTAATTATTCTGAGTTTTTATATCTACACATACTAAAGTAACTTACTAATTGATCATTAACCGAAAAGCAAATTATTTCAAACCACTTGTTATATATAACTTACAATAACTTTAACAACTTTATAAGATCTTTAACAACCTGTATCAGTAGGAGATCGAAATCGAAATCGTAACCAAAATGGAGACGGCTAGTGAAAGACCATTACCATCATGAGGCTTGTAAGAAATGTGAGCACCACCAGTAGAGTACCTAGCATAACACTTCCCCAAGAACATGTCACCATAATCAGCCATACCACAATCACTTTTTAGCCGTCCGATGGCCTGTGATAGGCAGTCTTGACACTCACCAAAGCTCAAGTCCCCAACACATTGGGCCTGACCTTGAACCTCGCCCGAACCACCAACGCGATAAAGCCCACCAGTCCCAAGCAGGCCCGATAACACGGCATCTCTACGGCCCATCAGCTCCACATTATACCCAACTGACGGCCCACATTTCTTCAACAGCACATCCTTATCTTCCACCCCCAAGAAAGTTGCGTTATCATACTTGACATAGCAACCTTGTAGCTGTAGGGCTCCTCCACAGGTCTCCGGGCAGAGCCTGCCGACCTGGGTGACCGCCCTCGCGACACAGGTGGCACAATCTGGCATCGCGAGGTCCCCGCGGCATTGGTAGAGCCCGTAAACAACGTCTTGTGGGCTTGAGCCCATTATGGTGTAGTTGTTGTAGGAAGAATAGGTGGCTGAGTTGACAAGAGAAGTGAGAAGAGAGTTGAGGTTGGATTCATAGGCTGAGTTGGCTACATATTTTTGTTGAGTGCAGCCTCCGAAGACGAAGGAATCTGTGGAGGAAGAAGATGAGAGTGAGAGAGAGAGAAGAAATGTGAAGAGGAAGATAAAAGAACAAGTAGTAGCAGTTGTAGCACTTCTTCTTGTTGGTGTTGTTGTGGTTGCCATAATGCATTTGAGAGAGAAAGAGAGAGATTGAATTACTTTCATATAATGAAGTGAGTGGAGACGGCTTTTATGGGAGCGTTTTGGTGTGGTTACCCTTTATCATCATGCCCTTTACCGGATGGATGTCAACGGTAAATTTATATAGTTTAACATAAAATTTGTAAAGTATAATTGTAAATAAGAATTCTTGTAGAGCGATTTTCTCATGTAGGTTGTTCATCCCGTTTCTGGAAGCTTTCGTTTTAGATTGTATCTCATAATCTTAATTAGGAAAGTCTGATTAATGATAAATATATTTGTAATATGTAATATGTTGAAAAATATTTTTGTATGTAGAGTTTAAACGTTATATTAATATTACATTTTGAAAACTTGAAAGTTATGATTTTTGTCAAAATATTTGTTATTAAGATAAATAACTTCTCATATTAGATGTATATATATCTATCCAATGAAATAATATAGTATGTGTATATGATTTTATGCATATGACATACTTCTTTTAGATCAATCCTAAAGTACACCAGATTTCCATAAAGCTAAGCTAGGTATGTAGCATATCATTTTTTTTTTTTTTTTTTTGAAGTATGTAGCACAGCCTTTGAAGAAACAAAAAGTAGAAAGCAAAATTGAGGGGCCTCCGGCCTCGGTTAGTGAGTTTTATTGAATCTACCAGCACTACATGAATGTAGCATACACACGATTTTAAGCTAGAAAAGGTTGGGTGGCACAGAAAGAAATAAAGAGAAAAAGAAAAGGTCAAAAAACGAAAGAAGATGTCGAGAAAGTGTGGGGACAGGCTTGGGATAGCCACAAGTTTCAAAATTTCAATCACTACCTAACTGTAACAGTGTCATAGTTTTCTCATATAATTTTTAAGGGTTACTTTTTGTGACCGGTTTAATTGCCCTGTCATGTAAATTTTGGGTATTAAAGTATGATATGACAAAAGTTGAGATGATTAAAAAGATTGTAGATTAGAATCTATTATATTAAATAGTAACGAGATGATTTTGAGCAATATTAAATAATCAAAATAAATAGAAGCAATAAGGAGATTGAGTTGAGAGATTAAAGCGATTTATAGTGGTCCAATCAACTTGCTTACATTCACTTCACTAAACTTTTGCATTTATAATATCAAGAAAATTTTAATGCACTCATCTTAGTTCAATAAATATAAATGTTGAATATTTTTCAAGTAAAATCAAGAGAACAACTCAATAGATTAACTAACACTTAAAAGTTAAGAGAAATGGACTTTTGAGTGTAAAGAGATTTTAATGTGAGTTAAATGCTTTTATGCATAGGGGATTGAAGAGAGGAAGCATTTTGCCCATTGAAAATTCATTATACGAAGAGTTGGAATCCTCTTTTTAACTTTATTGTTTACTTTTGATTTTTATAAAACATGTTGGAATTTGAGTGATGGATGAGACAGAAAGTGTATGATAATGATAATCATTAATTAATTTTTATATTAATATATTATGAAAAGTTTAAGGGAAAAAAAAAAGGTGAAGATTCTGACTCTGAAATGAACTAATAAAATGTTAGTCAAGATAATATTTAATTCTGAAAACAAAGAGAAGTCGATTTCACTATATAAGCATATATTGGCCACTAGAATGGATTGAGCCTCTACTTTAATGTCATTTAAGATATATTAAAATCATTTAAGATACTTTTTTATGCAACAAAAAAAAAGATGTTGTATAAGCCTTTTCATTGGTGCAACCAAAAAATACCTCCTGAAATGAGATTTAAAACCAAACCAATAACTCCCAATTAAACTTTTCAATTTCAAACTAACCATCTAGATCTCATCCAAGACAATATAGCAATAAAACTTCCAACTGTATAACCAGGAACTTGAAACTATTTAGTTGGACTAATTAACCGTGTGTTTTCTACCATTGCATGTGTCACTACAATCTTCCAATGATTCCAGCCAAGAGGAATATGATGTACCTTTGACATAGGATCTTTTCAAGCAACTTTTCTCCCCCCAACAAATTTTGCAGCTCCATCCAATCTTGTAACTTACAGCTAACATTTTTTATATGTGTTATTTTCTATCTACGAGTAGCACTAGTTAGATGGGACTACAGTAAAAACTTACAAAAAGAAGACTTCTAGAGAATCGCGATTCCGGTACGAGGAATTCAAAGAGTAACCTGATGGATCAGCTACAAGTCCTACAACATTGTTTTTCATAGTTTACTCCAACATCTTAAAATACTTTTTAAATAATCTAGTCAACTTATATATAACATATATAGCATAGTCTCACTTAACCCATTTAATATCACAAAGTCAGCAATAGCCTTTTATACGCACCTAACATATGAAAAAACACAACACTGAAAAATCACGAAAAATGTACCCACGATATTAATCATGTAAAAGATGTTGGTTTATTGAACTGTCATTAAACTAATCTTATAATTAATAGGTTTTTCAATAAATAAATACATTTAAATTTCTCGTATATATAATAACAATTCTGTATATGTCATAAATTTAAAGAAAATGCATAGGTTCTGCCATGCATTGATTTTTGTAGATTTTGATGTACAAGAACAAATTATCTACTAATATATATCACGTATTTATGGGTTATATGCTAGGAAGTCAAATTTTCATATCTTTCATATTAAGAATTGATGATCTGTGCATATTATCTTTCCTGTAATGTAGTAACTGATTCCTATAATGTAGTAACAGATTCATAACTTGTAGGAGTAGTGAGACATCTCCCTGTACAAATACACGATTGAGTATCAATAATAATATACTAGCAAATTCAATATATCTTTCATCTTTCCATGGTATCAGAGCAGGATTAAGATCCTGATTCATCATTGCACTCTAATATCTCGTGTAGCATCTATCCCTTTCCAGTCACCATGGCCAATGATGAAGTACCACCAATGCCTACTGCCCATGGCAAGGAAATTGTCGTTCCTAACACTTCTACAGATTTATCGAGGGTGAATATCTCAAACCCCTATTTTACTCATCATTCAGATCATCCAGGTTTAATTTTGATTTCCAAACCCTTGAATGGAGACAATTATTCTACTTGAAAAATGGCTATGACTCTGGCCTTAAATTCCAAAAACAAACTAGGCTTTGTCAATAGCTCAATCACTACCCCTTCAGAAACAGCAGATCCTGAAGGTTATGCGGCTTGGTCTCGGTGTAATGATATGGTCCATTCCTGGATCTTCAATACTCTCAGTCCGAAAATTTCAGACAGTGTTATCTATTATTTTACCGCTAAAGAAGTTTGGGAAGATCTTCGTGAGCAATTCTCTCAAAGCAACGCACCACGCATCTTCGAGATTCAGCGAGATATTGCCTGTCTTTGACAAGAACAACTCTCTGTCTCTGCCTATTACACAAATTGAAGGGCCTATGGGACGAACTGAATTCCTACAGCGATGCAGTACATGGGGCACAACAAGATAAACAAAAATTGATGCAATTTCTGATGGGATTGAATGATTCTTACAATGTTGTTCGCGAACAAATCCTCTTGATGAATCCCCTTCCTTCAGTTCGTCAAGCATATTCCTTCGTCTCTCAAGAAGAAAAGCAGCACCTCCTGAGCTCAATGCATGCTGCAAGTGATTCTGGTGGTAGCGTCGCTATGGTCGTTCGAAGCAACAACAGTAGCAAATTCACTACATCGGTTGGTACAGGCCGCCCATATGGTTTGCAAGATTTCAGATCGCAAGAAAAGTCATCAGAGAATTTCAGTGGAGGACATCGATCTGACCAAGATAAGTGTCGTTCTGGTTCTGAAAGAGGACGCCTTCACTGTACTCATTGTGGAGAATTGGGTCATTGGGTCCAAACTTGTTATGAACTACATGGGTATCCAGGGAGCCATCCAAAGGCAAAGTCTAATTCAGGCCCAAGACGTTTCAACAACAATAATAAGCCTATAGCTAATCATGTGTCTGAAGGTTTTTCTAAACAAGACAGCAATCACGTTATTGGGATTTCAGAGGCTCAATTGAAACAGCTCTTATCACTTCTTGACAACAAAAATGAAAGATCTCACTCTCAAACAAATGTTGTGACCAAGCCAGGTTTGTCTAAAGTTGCTTCCTGCAGTTGGATCATCGATAGCGGGACGATGGATCACATTTCTTCATCATCTAAATTATTTTTCCACAAAGACAAAAATTGCTCATTGTCTTCTGTACAATTGCCTAGCGGAGAAAAAACTAATATTTTTGCGAAATGATCATTGCCTTTGAATTTCGTCTATTATTTGCATGATGTGCTATGTATACCTACATTCAAAGTTGATTTGTTATCAGTTAGTCATCTGACAAAAGGCTTGAATTGTTCAATAACTTTTTTCCCTTATTGGTGTGTTTTGCAAGATCTGGCTATGATGAGGATGATTGGTTTGGGTAAATAGCGTGACGGACTATACTATTTGGCGACACTAGCGACGAAGAAATTTGTGACTAACTCTCCTTCATTCACACACCGACCAGCCTGCAATCTCACCATTTCATCCACTGATCTTTGGCATAACCGCTTAGGCCATGTATCACATCCTCGTTTAAGTTACATTGCCAATAATTTTTTAAATTTTTCGTTCAGTCTAATAATGCTTGTCGTATATGTCATTTGGCTAAGCAGAGTCATTTACCTTTCAGTCATAGTGTAATCTCTTCTGTAAAACCTTTTGAGATAATTCATTGTGATATTTGGGGTCATTATCGACATCCTTCTCTTTCTGGTACTTATTACTTTCTTACTATTGTTGACGATTATACACGTTTCACATGGATTTTCTTAATGCGACACAAAAATGAAGCACAATCACTTTTAAAACGCTTCTTCAGTTATGTTCTCACACAATTTAAATTTCACATTAAAATTTTTCGAAGTGACAATGGTGGGGAATTTATCTCACTTCGTTCTTTCTCTCAAGATAATGGTGTCATTTTTCAACATTCTTGTGTTTACACGCCTCAACAAAATGGGGTGGTGGAATGTAAGTATCGTCACATCTTACAAGTGGCTTGAGCTCTGAAATTTCAACCTCAACTTCTTACCCAATTTTAGGGAGAATGTGCTCTTACTGTTATCCACATAATCAATCAACTCCCTTCTTCGGTTCTCTCTTACTAAACCTCTTTCGAACTTCTCTACTCAAAACTGCCTTATTTTTTTCATCGACGCGTCTTTGGTTGTTTAGCCTATGTTATTAATGTCCATACTTCTCACAAATTTTACTATCGTTCCATACCCTCAATTTTTATTGGTTATCCCGACGGTCAAAAAGCTTACAAGTTATATGATTTGACAACCAAAAAGGTTTTTACTAACCGTGATGTGAGATTTCACAAAAATATTTTTCCTTATGCATGTATCAAGCTTAATTCAAACATTAACTATGGCCTAATTCCTCTTGTGGCCCATGACATCCATTATTCTTGTGATTCCAATCCTAACACATCACCTCTCAATCAGACAGACACGCATCCTTCTTCTCTAGTTACGCATCCACAACCAAACTCCTTATTAAATCCAGACTCCTCTCCATCGCCAGAATCACCATCTCCAGAGCCGGACTCTTCGTCAAATATGGACTCCTCTCCATCTCTGTCTTCATCACCACCTCTCACCCCCTCCAATCCTACACTTGAACTCGCTCCAGTCGCCACACTGGTTCGGCGGCCAAACTTCGCGATTATGTCTGCTCCAATGTTTACTCAGATCAATTGTCCCCCTTGATGTCTGGTCCGACCAAAGGTACGCGATATCCACTGACCAATTTTGTTTCGTATCACAAATATACGCCTAAATATCGCTCTTTTGTTGCTCAAATCAGTGATGTCACGGAACCCATGTCTTATTCAGAAGTCGTCGCTGATCCTAAGTGGCAGGAAGTAATGTGTTCTGAAATGCAAACTCTCCAAGCCAACGACACTTGGACTCTCACTTCACTCCCAGTCGGCAAGACACCTATTGGCTGTAGATGGGTGTATAAAATTAAACACTATTTCGATGGATCTATCGAAAGGTATAAAGCCCGTTTAGTCGCCAAAGGCTTCACTCAGCTAGAAGGTGTTGATTATCAGGATACCTTTTCCCCCACTGCCAAGATCATCTCAGTTCACTGCTTACTCGTATTAGCTACCGCTCGTGACTGGTCCATTCATTAAATGGATGTCAACAATGCCTTTCTTCACAACGACTTGGCTGAAGAAATATACATGTCTCCGTCGCCAGGGCTTCGATGACAAGGGGGCGAAAACTTGGTGTGTCGCCTTCATAAGTCATTGTACGGTTTCAAACAAGCATCTCGCCAGTGGTTCACCAAGTTCTCAGAAGCTATTCGCTCTGCTGGTTATGTACAATCTCGAGCCGATTATTCTCTTTTTATTAGAAAACAAGGCAAGTCCTTTACTGCTCTCTTGATATATGTTGATGATATTCTGATTACTAGAAATGATCATGTTAGTGTTGTTGAGACTAAAAAATTTCTGTATAGTCATTTTCATCTCAAAGATCTTGGTGTTGAGGTTTCTGCTTCCAAGAATGGAATTTTTATTTCCTAACGTAAGTATGCATTAGAAATCATTGAGGATGCAGGACTGTTGGGCGCAGCTCTTATTGATACTCCTATGGAACGAGGCTTAAAATTATCATACAAGAGCGACTTGCTCAAAGATCCGGGTCGATATAGAAAATTAGTCGACAACTTAATTTACTTGACTGTTTCGAGGCCGAATATAACATATGTTGTACATGTCCTGAGTAGATTCATGCACCAACCCAGAAAACTTCATACGGAAGCAGCTCTTCAAGTTGTTCGATATCTAAAATGTGCTCCTGGTAAAGGTCTATTCTTCTCTTCGACTAGTGATTTCAAGTTGAGAGCTTTCTATGACTCAGATTGGGCAGGTTTTCCACTCACTAGGAAATCTACTACAGGTTATTGTGTCTTTCTTGGACCTTCATTGATATTTTGGAGGTCGAAGCGATGATGGGAGCCTGCTGTGAGTTGACATGGCTCTGATATCTATTGAGGGACTTGGGACTTTCACATCATGAACCTGCTTTGCTTTATTGTGACAACAAGACTGCTCTACACATTGTAGCCAACCCAGTTTTTCATAAGCAAACTAGGCACATTGAGATAGATTATCATTACATTAGAGACAAGATCCAAGATGGTTCTGTGATTACAAGACATGTAAATTCTACACATCAACTAGCAGACGTTTTGACCAAGCCCTTGGGAAAAGAGATCTTTGTCCCTATGGTTCACAAGTTAGGAGTGCGGGATATTCACTCTCCAACTTGAGGGGGAGTGTTAGGAAGTCAAACTTTCATATCTTCCATATTAAGAATTGATGATCTGTGTATATTATCTTTCCTGTAATGTAGTAACTAATTCCTATAATGTAGTAACAGATTCCTAACTTATAGGAGTAGTGAGACATCTCCCTGTACAATTACATTGAGTATCAATAATAGCAAATTCAATATATCTTTTATCTTTTCATTATACAAGTTTCAATGTCTAGTTAATATTAATTTTGAAGTTGTATAAAATTTTTTAGTAAGTTATTCTGAAATATATATATATATATATATATAAATTAAAGTCACTAACCAAGTTATTTGTACAATATATGGCATAGGTTATAAATTATGAGATTGTACCATTTTTAATTGTTAAACTTAATTAATCTCTACAGAGATAGTCAAGTTACTTAGACCATCTTAATTGTCAAATAACAGGTCTAGAGGTCAATCCTTCTGACATTAATCTTCAACTTGGGTTATTTTAATTTGTGTTTGCATGAATAAAATAGACAGATATGCACATAAATAAAGAGCCATTGAAATTATATTACTTATGTATTTTAATAAAGAAAATGCATTAATGATCTATAACAATTCAACACTAAATCACAAAAGTTTTAAACTGATATTATATTGAGAGAACGTGACATGCATACACAATCTCAACTATTAATAGTGTATATATATAAATTATATAACAAGAGATTAAAAATCACATTATTGTTACTTTGCCATATATAGTGTGATAAAACGAGCCTCAGTCATAAAGTTTTTGTGCTCGTTGTTACATTTTGTTGATCACATGAAATTATTTGAAGTTGAGAAGAATCAAAGTGGGGCTTGCTTATTCACGGGCTAGAGTTTTTAATAACTTTGTATTTATTCACGTGCACATAAACTTTTAAGAGAAAATTTTGAATTATCTAGACTTTCATCAAAATTTGAAAAATAATCTTGAGTTTAAGTTAGATAAAACCCTTTTAGTATAGGATTTTTGTCTTTTGACTCACTAGACAAAGTATATACCTAATTTTGAAATTGTAGGGTTTTTTCATTATAATTTTTTTTTTCAGATTAAATCTTTTTTAATAAGCTTTTTATCTTGTTTTAAATGATTGTTTTTATCTATTTCAAAATATGAAAATATATATATAGTATGTTGAAATTTATTAAAACCTTACTTGTTATAAACATTTCTTTGAAGCACATTTAAAGAAATTCTAAAATATGAAAATCTAGCAATTTGAATATAGTTAGAGTAGATGTTTTTCAATTATGTGAGTAATTATCTAGATCTCTCATGTAATGTTTAATTTTGATAGGTCCCAAGACTCCATTTGGCATCTGATTTAAAATAATAATAATAATAATAATCTTATATTCTGTATAGCATATTTTTGGATGAAATTGGAAGTCAAATTCATTTTCTTTATTTTTAGTGGATCCATGAAGAACAAGAAATTAATAGTAAAAATAATAACACTTTGGATTTAAAGGATTTCATGGCTTTTGTCTAGTTTAATGTTTCCAAATACTTCCATAGAGGAAATAATTAAAGGCTGACATTTCTTTGCCAATAAGACATCAAGAAAACAATCAAAAAAAGGAGTATGGTCATTTTCTGTGTCTGTTTGTTTCTATGGAAAACAATGTTAGAAAGAGACAGAACGTCCAGAAAGGTCGTGTCAGTTAAGATTAATGACAATTTGTCTAGTCTTTATTGTTGCCAAACTAAGGGTCTCTATCAACGGCCTACAACATAATTTTGCTTCTCTAATGCTTTTGACTTAATGTATTTTCTACAATAACTTGTTACATAGAATTTACTTCAACATTTATTTTCTTGGTTATTTTTATGTTCTTTTATACCATATAAACAATTTACTAATTTTATGATTCGCATTTGAAATTGATAATGTTGCACCTCCCAAATCAGTTTGGATATTATTCATTCCAGACATAAAATCCTATTGATTATGTTGCATAAGCAAAAACTCATTTATGCTACAAAAAACTCATAATATATAAATCACGAGTAAATGTCATGTTGTCTAAAATTTTGCTTAAATTTATCAAATGAATGCTTGGTACTCAATGGCAGTTAACATGTATCTGTTCGGGTGGTAGTAGTACTTTTTTTTTTTTTTTTTTGAAATTCAGAAACCATTTATAAACCAACCCCCAAGGGAAAAATATAACAAGGAGTAACGTTGAACCAACGTAAGACCTCCGAAGAGGACAAAACCAAGGAGGCGAGCCTATGAGCCAAGCGATTCTCATTCTTAGAAACGGCTTGACAATTACTAACCCTCGCCTCCACACATATCACCTTAATATCATCCACTAAACTACTCGAAGCCCCTCTAAAGATATCATAAGAATTAAGTACAGAGGCTACATTAATGGAATCTACTTCAACCACATCCACGTTCAGCCCAGCAGCAAGAGTTTCTCTCAGGCCTTCTCTCACAGCCAGAAGTTCACCCACCTCTGGAGAAAAAATCCCCTGCCAGATTTTAGCGACAGCCAAAGCAGCAGCGCCCGTATGGTCCCTGACAGCAGCTCCCAGCCCAACAGAACCTACACCCACCCTGATCGCCACATCAATATTAAGCTTCAACAGCCCAGGAGCAGGAGGGCTCCAACTCACTGACTTGTCACACGCCTTCTGAACCTTTTGAGGGGACAGGGCCCTATTGGTCTGCTGGAACTCCTTCAGCAGACCCATTGCTTTGGTGGTAGTAGTACTTTTGTAGTTGAATATAAAAGAGAGGGTTTTCATTAATAGTATTTTCATAATAGATTAAAAATAGAAAGACACAAATCACCGCAACCAAGTAGATCTCTCATGTCTGATTCTAGCAATTTCTTCATTGCTCAAATGACATGAAAAATATTTTGCAATACATTTTTTGTTTCATATAAAGGAAGCTTACTTTCAAAACAATATAATTCTCACATTTCAGTGTATTTGAAACTAGAAATTTGAAATTTTATATAATCATACGCACTCGCAACTAAACTTTATATTAGGAAAATAAAATGTGTTGGTAAAAAATTTGTTGGAGTAAGGATAATAATATTGATAATTATTATTATTGAATAAAATTGATCAAAGTGTTAATTTTATATCAATTAAATAATTTCAATGCATATATCCTTTTCAGTGTGATTATACCAAAACCCTAGCGTTCGACCCTGAGTACCATGTTCGAGCCGTGACAGGTGAGGAACTATGCTTGTCCACTACTCAACCCAGTGAAAGGTAAACTGGGTGTGGATAGGGGAAGAATTTAAAGGTAAACTCTATATCTAACAAGATATCCTTTTTCAGCGTGATGAGAATTAATACACATGAATTTTAAATTTAAAAAAATATATATAAACCTTTGTCCTGATGGACTTTGCTTTCATAGAATGGGCTGCTTGGGCTTAGTGATACTGGCCCATTATCACAAATAAAGTAATGAACGTAATGCGCACAATTTCTTTTTCCTTTTCTTTTATAGAATTTAACACATTTTGATTATGATTTATCAGTAGAGCATGTTATCATCTTTGTTTTACTAAACTTTTGAAAATCTATTAACTCATTATCATAAAAATAATAGATGATCAAGATTGTTATATTTTTTTGCCTTTTTTTTATATCACTAAAACATAAATTTTTCTCTTAAAAAAGTTAGCATCATGTTAATATTGAAAGAGAAATCTTATTCTGCTAATATCAAACACTAATGGCAATTAAAGTTAAAGAGAGAGATACTAATATGTGACCCATGTAATAATAAATTCAAATTACTAAAGAAAGAACATTGTATTTTATTAATATTAATGTATAAGTTTAAGTTAAATAATTAGTTTCTTTATCATATCTATAAAAGGTATCCGTTAATTGCTTCTGAGACTCGAATAAAATACAAGCACATTGTACTAGTTAAAATCCAACCGAGCAAACACTCTTGAAATTTTGAGAGTTAAAATAAACTGTCCTAAATAATGTTAAAAGAAACTTAAAGTCTTACAAATTTACTTGCAAACAGGGGAGATTAAATTGTCCATCAATAAATATTCGTGGTTATCTGTGCTAGTTGGGGGCCTGGGCCAAGCATAAAATGCTATTACATTGAGGGAAGGGTGAGGATAAGGATAATCTCATACCTACTTTATTTTTCAAGATGGGGATGAATGTGGTCCATAGATACCGACCCTACTCCACCTTTATTATTATATATATATTTTTTATTTTTACTTTTTATCATAGTATATATTATCCATACATTCATCATTGTCGTGTTCTCCTGATTTAGGACACTAAGGCACAGCCCAAACCTAAACTCCTAGAAACGAGAGAGACAATTCATATTATTGGGCTAGGATACTAAGATATAACCTGAATCTAGACTCCCACAAATGGACGATGGTCCAAGCTCAAGAGGAGCAACATCCAAGGAGATGAATGACACTGCACCGTACCATCAACTGCATCTTTATTATTATGTTTAGTATCTTATAAATATAAGATATTAAAATTTATTGTCTAAATAATTTTCAAAAAGTTATTATCTAAATATTAATAATTTTAATTATAGATATAACTTTATACTTTTTTACACTCAATACCTAAAACTTAGATTCACAAACATGGGGTGATGATGCTAACCATATAAAAAAGTAAAAAACATTGACTAGTTGTAACCGACTACTTAAAATTTGAAATTTTATGTTTGATATAATATTTCCAAAATGTTTGTTCAAAATAGTTTTTGGCTACATATCCCTTCGCAACTCAACTGATGCATATTTTTTCACATATGTTAGTGATGGGAATTTTCATTCCATCCTGTACATTTACCAACATATGTTGGAAGTCTATACCAAAATGGTGGAAATATTTGTCAGGTTAAATTCTCACTTCAAAGTTAATATCATTATAGTCCAGGTTGACGATAATCGTGGATGTTAATTACATTTTTCTCATATAAAATATTAAAATACAATCATAAATGTTGATTACATTTGTCACATAAAATGTTAAAATTGAACATACTAAATCAAAGTTAGGGATGGATTGGGACAAAATAGGGTCCAACATGGACTTAGGGATTCCTCATATTTGCCTCACCTACTTTGTAAAATAGATAGATGAGGGAATGAAGATCCCTATCGTAAATGGGTATACAATGGAGATTGATTGACTACAATTGTGGATGTTAGTTACATTTTTATCATATAAGATGTAAAGTTCGCCTCCTCTACTCAAAACATGAGGACGGACACAGGAAATAGGACTCTCTGCCTAAACAAGTATAAGGATAGAGACTGGGGATTTGTCCTATTCATTCATTAATTTCATTGTCATATTCCACGCCTGTATTGGTGGACTCTAACCTTTGTGTTACTTGTCAAACTAGAAGGTTCTGTTGACACTTTGGTCGAAAAACAGTGAATCTAGATGAAATTTCTCTAAGCAACACGTGGAAATCGTTAATTAGAATAATAATTATTTTATATATATTATTATTTCTAACTGTATTTTATTATCTAACTTACTGTATTCCAATATAACATATATTAACAACACCAAAACAGAGTGTGATGTTTCACTATAAATTATATGATTGACACCGAAAGTATGGTTCACTAAAATAATGTTTTACTACAAATAACCGATTATTTGAGAGCTTTTTATGATATGATATAATTTCAATGATTCAGTAGTATATGCTCAATACTAATTGAGGGTAAATAGGAGAATAAAAATTAATTAAAAGTGAGAAAGTGATTTTGATATAACGATAAAATTAAAAAATTCATCCACTTATCTTATAAAATGTCGTGGATTCAACTCGTAAATTTTATTAATGTGAGTAATTTTTTTTACATATATAGGTTACCCCTTCTGTCTTTTAGAGATTAATCTAGGGATCACGCCTCTAAATTATATCACGATTAGTTACGATGATACTCTAAACTGATTCTAACGATAAAAAATAATAATTAAAAAAGACAGATACGTGCGAACATAAATAACATTGAATAGGAGCCAAATGATAACGACACGTCACAATCACTATAGAAGATGGTGATGTAAGATGTGACATGGCGTCTAACGAAGCCCACTACTGTCGACAGCCGACATCAACCATGCTCCACCACTCCACTCCAAATCAAATCCAAGATAATAGAAAGAAATAAATCGAGTCATTGGAGTGATTTATTGGTTTTACCATAATACCCCTACTTCACTAAATTATTGAATTTTAAAGTAGCGGTCTCTTATTAATGAATTGTGTTAAGGATTAAACAATGAATAAAAAAATTTTGTGTTTTTGTTTCAAGACCGAAAAATGTAATCCAGCTTAAAAAAAAATGTAATACCATATTGAAATAATATAAATGAGTTATTAAATTTTCTTGAAATTTTTTATATATTCATATAAGAGCAAAATACATAAAACCCCCCTCAGATAAAGCGTTAAACAGACAAATACAAAGTTTAAGTTTTATAACAAAACAGTCTCAGTTTAACGGTCAAAATGTGTTAAAATTGACGATCAACTTTGGTTTGAAGTGAAAAGACGTAAATGCCCTCAGTTATCAAAATTAATTTTCACCCAAAAACTGAAGGTTTCTGCTCATTCAAAAACATTCTTCTCCACCCAGAAACCTTCATCAATCTGAAGGTTTCTGCTCATCCAGAAACCTTCATCTCCCAAATATCAATCTGCAACAACTCATCTGCATCCAAACATCAATCGCCACAAAAATCCATCTAAACATCAATCTGTAAAAACTCAAACATATCATCAATCATCTGTAAAAACTCAAACACATTATCAATCATCTTCTTCAAACCTAGACAAACTCATCCAGACATCATCTTCAAACACATCCAAACATTATCTTCAAACACATCTGGGTTCGAACCCAAACGAACCCAGATCTGGGTTCGTCGAACCCAGACGTCTGGGTTCGATGAACCCAGATCTGGCTATAGACGAACCCAGATCTGGGTTCGACTGGGTTCGTCGAACCCACAGACGAACCCAGATCTAAGTTCGATTGGGTTTGTTGAATCCAGATCTGGGTTCCATAAAGCATCGTATGAGCGAGAGAAGAAGAAGAAGAAGGCAATGGAGGTCTAGGGGTGGAGAGAAACTGAGAGAGATAGAAAAATGGTTTTAATAATATTTATTATTAGTAAAGGATGAAACTACCCTTGATCAATCAAATTTTGACTAACAGTTACTGATGGTCTGAGGTATTGTGTTATTAAAACCAAACTTTGACTATGGATCTTTAAGGCCTTACCTGAGGGAGATTTTGGGCATTTTGTTCATTCATATAATAATATGAGACCGATGATTAGAGATATATTAAGATATATTTAGTTTAAACACTACATATAAAACGTAAAATTTTCTCGTAGAATATTGAGAGATACTTATTCTTATAATAAAGAGTTTAGATAATATATATAAGACACGAAAGTTTGTTTCAAAATATTGAAATACATCTATTTTGACAATAAAATGATGAAAACTCCTCATATATATATATATATATATGATAGAACTCGAATATCCATCATAAATATATAAGAATGATACACTAAATACTTAAATTATAACTGAATATATGAAATTTTGGATACTTATTTTGTAACTTTAAGTCACTTTTACATGATTCTTGGAAATAAATAAGTGTATTAGACTGTCTCCAACGCGACACCAATTTGGTATAAAACACTAAATTGGTGTCAAGAATGGTTGCAACGTAGACACCAACTTGGTGTCCAGCTTCACTCCCGAAAAAAAAAATAAAAATGATATTTTTGCTACAATTGGACACCAAATTTGGTGTCCAACTGTAGCTAACACCATTTTTTCTTTTGGTGGGTCACGTTCTTTTTTTTTTTTTTTCAAAATTTCAATATTATCCTCAAACTAATAAATACAACAAATTTTATTCCTTTTATATCCTTTAATATATTTATATAATTTGATTAATAATTATAAATAAAAATTAAATTATTATAAAAAATATATACCGTTGAAAATATTTCATTAAAATATTTAAAATGAGTATAATATTGAATATATTTTAATATATTTTTAAATTTTTAATATGTATTATAAGTAATTTATTAAGATAATGTCATTTAAATTATTTAATGTATATAAAAATTTATTAGGTGGATAAACAATTAGTTGGATAAAAATGAATTAAAAAATATTAAGTGACTAAAAAATTATGTGAAAATATAATAAGAATAATATTTTGTAAACAATTAAGAAAAATTATGTAAGTATTTAATAATTTTGTAATATATTGTGAATAATTATTTGAGAATAAAATTTTATACTAAATAAATTAATTAATATTGATTAAGAAATTATGTATGGAATATTTTATGAATACATTTTTTACATCAATTTGGTGTTATGTATATTGAAGTGTCAAAAAATATTAAAATAATGTCAAATTTGGTGTTGCAAGTTGGAGTTGCTCTCAGGCAACGATGATTAAGATTTCACTTGTCATGTCATGCATTATTTTCCACATTTGTTAGGTACGGTGAATTATATGATCTGACTTCCACAATTGATGGTGTATCAATTTAATGTTGTGTAATCATCATTGTCGATTACGTTCTTAAAAAGAATAAATAAATGATTAATCTTTTTCGGTACAATCTTCCCTATGGAATCATTATAAAGTTAAAAGTTTTAAAAATGAGACATAATTCGAATTTACTATTCCATTAATTAAAGATGAGAAACCTATACATCACTTAATCACCTCAATTTTCATGGTACTTTTTCTAAAAACTCTTTTGAGTTTGTGATTTCTACTTCATTTATAACAAGTTTTTATATACTAAAAGAATTAATAGGATTTTAGAAGTTATTATCCACCTCTCATATGTTTTGTCTCCATCAATTACTTTCGGAGATTGACTAGGTTTGACTATTACATCATTAAAAATAATAATAATAATAAATAAATGTGACCTTAAAGAGTTTTAAAATAAATAAAAGATCATAAAAGTTTTTTAATACGAAAAACAAGTGGAGGCACAATCACCACCCAACCCACTAATGTGACATCTCTGAGTGGATTGTTAGGTGAGGATATTAGTACAACTCTTATATTTAGTTAGTTAATATAAATTCTCAACTACTAAACTATATTTAACTATTCATATTTAGATGAAATTGAATAAATTTTGATAAATTTTATTGCATAAATAATAAAAAATGAAATATACTTGCGAAAAAAATTATATATTTTAAATTCGGAAGCTAATTCTCTTTCAAAGTTAAAACACTAAAAGAAAATAGGGGAACAAAGAAAAAATTGGGGAAAAAAATAATTCTTGGATTCAAACAATCTTGAATCTTTTCTCCCCCAACATATCTGATTAATCTTAATATTCATACGAAATATTATCGAAATTTATTATATATTACCAAAATGGGGATAGTTTAAATATAAAATGGTTTGCATAAGAAAATGTCTTGATAAATTATACATATTATACGGATCGTGTTGTGTTATGTGACTTATGTCGCGTGAAGAAACCAAATGAATGTGACCTATATATAAACCATAAAACATTGAGATTGTTTGAATAAAATGGCTTGAGTTCACATTGATGGACCCTCCTTTTAATGTATGATTGTGAATTTGATATGACAAAGTCAAGAGGCCGGTTTTGTGTCCCACTCTCACATTAAATACATAAAAATTGGATCTTAAATTTATAAAGGAAGGTGTAATATATTGAAAATCTAAATTCATAAACAATATCTATACACATGCCGAAAACATTACGAATATTTTGACTACGTATTTATGTCAATATTTCTAACTTCTAAGTTGATATTTACTTTTTTAGTTTAATAATGACTCTAATAATATATGTATATATATATATAGTTTATTGGATGGGAAATTGAACTGGAATATATATCGAGTGTCAAATGATTGAAGGAAGAAAAATGTCACAATCTGTGTCTTTTGGTTTGGTTGAATCGGCAAGCCCGTGACACTTATCTACAATTCATACCAACTTTACTTAAATCTTTTGCCTTTTTACAAAGATAGTCATGCAAATTGCCACGTCCATTGATAGAAAATAATAATAATAATATTAGATAATAACAATTCTCCCATTAGTACTCCCACCCTCATGTGGGTCTCCTCACAATATCTATATAAATAGATTCGTCTTAATTTAAAATAGTACATTAAACCGCACCACCAGTGTCATATCTCGATTGGGTCTTGACATGCTTCTAAGCTTGTTCCAGTCTCAATTCCAATCCTCAAAAGAAAAAAAGTAAAAAATAAAAAATAGTGAAAAAAATAGAAAGAGACAAAGAGGAAGTGAAGAAAAGTCGTACATATATGAATATGGCTATCACGTCCAAAATTTTGAATTTATTGAAGTTAAAAAAATATATATGAATTTACTTCCATATCATCTATTAATAGAAGTGATCATGTACTTACCTTGACTTTAAGAGGTCAGGGATTCAAATTTTATTCTTGTCTTTTAAAACACAAGGTGTACGTTATGAGTTTCTTATTAGTAGGAGTTGTTCTCTCTCCTGGTTATGAGAATAATCATTCAGATTGCGTTATTAATTATCTATCTTAGTGGGGCTCTATAGTCCTTTAACATGTAAAATGTTAGCGCTCAAAATAAATTTTCAAATTTACTTCCACCTAGGACAATGATTTGGAGAATTGAATTTAGTTTTGTCCATAATTACGACTTTCTTTTTTGTGTGTAACCTAATTTTAACATTAAAGATGTAATTTTGTAATATAAATCCAAATATAATTATATTTGATATCTTGAATAGGAGGATATTTATAGAGAGTGAAAAAACTTGTTTCCTTAGCAATATTCAAATTTTGTTATTAAGTGAAATTGATTGCGTTATTATAACAACTAACAGTGAATTATTACAATAATATGAACTAAGATGTTGTAACAACTAAAAAATAGATGTTGTAATAGAAAACAAAAAAATACAACAATATTTTTGATATGGTTCGATTTTATTCTACATTCATGAGATCACACTCAGATGTTTAAGCTTATTAATGAAGATTTAAAGAAGTACATACACAAATTAACTCATTCAATTAAAAACTTTTTCTCTACAGTTGATGCAAAATGTATCACTCTCTTCACTAGTCCAAAGTAGTCAAGTCCCCTAAACTTCCAAGATCTCTACCTACTTAAATTCCCTGCAATGGCTTGAGGTTAGCGATCTCCCGAAGACAAACAATCCTTCATTCCAAAAAGTATATGTTACAGCGATTGCTCGGGAAAACCACTCTCTTCCTAAGACTTAAAACTACCTAGAGAAAAATACTTTAAATCATAGATACATACAACTCTCATTAGATATTTTACACTCACATTTTACACACAAAACATCATGAATTTGGTCAATTTTTATAGCATCAACGTCTACTCTTTTTTCTCTTCCATATTATCTGTAAAATAAAAAGATTAATTAGAAATAAAAGAGGTAAAACAAATCTGCTGAAAATAAAAAAGTTTCTCTATTTTCTAGTTTGATCGAATTTATGTTTTAAAAGTTCTAGATTCATTTGTGAGGTAAAAGATCAATTTGATCAAACCAAATTTGCAAATTAAGAGTTAGATACACGAAGGAAACTAGCAGAGAAAGAATAGATATATTTTCAAAGATTTTCATATCGAATTCACAAACTTTTAAATTCTAATCATCTTCAATTGAATATACCCATTTAATAAATTCTGATAAGTTTCATGGAAAAATGTGTAAAAGGCCGGCAAAGGATAAGACTTAAAAAATATATACACGCATGCGGGCGGGCCAAGTCCACACGTACATGAGTTTTGATAAAAGCAAACAAGAGGAAAAGGCTCACGTGAGGCGTCAGCGACACGTACTCTACGTGGGTCTCGCATGCAAGCATGCAGGTAAACAGTGTGCTACTTTTCCAAACTGGGGTCCCCCACCCTGACATCATCCATTATTATTTAACGGCTGTGTTTGAAGCTCAACTTCATGTGTAGTGTTTACTTCACTTGACTTGGCAGCTAGCTTTTTAAGGGTCACATACTACTTAATCCAAAAGAGCAAAAGGAAAAATGGTGGCTTTGGTGGCTCAGCAGGAAAGTGTGGTGGCGGGTTTGGTTTCTCGAACTGGGAGGCACTTGCAGCGGTATAACCACAAGGGTCGTCGCCAAGTTGTTGGGTTAGTCTTTGTATTCATTCTTGTATTCGATTTCTAGTTTTTGTTGTTGTTGTTTGTGTTTTTTGGAAGTGGGGTTGTTTTTTCACTAGCTCTAATATGTTGTTTTGTGAGTTTTGGAAGATTAGTTGAAAAGTTGTAGAAGATTGTTTCGAGTCCGTAGAGAGATTAGTAGAGAATTATCTCGTGCAGATATTACAGATCATTAGATTGGATTCAATTATATGAGTATAATCGAATGGTTATAAGTTGTTTCAATGACATTATCGTGCTAGTTAGTCAGATAAACAAGCCATAGAGATATGGAAATTATTAATTTGGTTTGAAAGATTGTCTCGAGTTTTGAGAGATTATGAGAGAATTAGATTTTCTTTTTCTTTTATTACTGCACCTGCTCAGGTTGCTATCAGAACCAGATACAATATGACTTTGTGAAAGAGAGGGACTAACTGTGAAATTACTTTCTGAAGGAGCCCAAGGCTCTTCTCCCAGGAGGTAAGAGAGGGCAACTCACGAAAAATGAAAAAATTGCCCACACATTAATGGGATTTTGCAAGTTGAATCCGTAACCTTAAAGTTATACCACTGGACCAAAGCCACTTTCTTAATTATGTCTAGATATCAAAGACTATTAGATTGTATTTAATTGATCAAATGGCTATTAGTTGATTCGATAACATTACCATGTCGAATAAGTTAGATATAAAATGTGTGGTGGTGTGGACTTATTGAGAAGTGATTGTATGTGTTGACCTTGACTTTGATATTTTGCTATTTGGGCGGTGGAAAAAATTTTAGAGATCTCTAGACCTCAACATATATGCTTGATTGATGATTAACGAAACAAATAGTTTTTAAGTATATTTATTTTGTAAACTGATAATTATTTGGATACTATATCGTAGATAGAGGCCATACCATGTTTAGTGATTTTGATTATAGTCTTAATGGTTCAAATTGCACAAATTGTAGTGAATTCATAGAACTTAAAATAAGACATTGTTCTTCATTTTACTTATTTTAAATATCCTTCAACGTTGTGCAGATGTATACCATATAGATATAATAAAGTTATCGAACCAACTGTCTCGGTGATTAACGAGGAAGATTTAGAAGTTTTGCTCATCAGTTCACAAAAAGGCGAAGGGATGTATTTCCCTAAGGTATATGATGATGATGATGATGTTATTGTGTTGATTGTATATGTTGATTTGATAAACTTATTTCAATCACTTCATGTTTGTGCTTTAACATGGTCTCGTTTTTATAATTTACAGGGAGGTTGGGAGACGGATGAGTCCATAATTCAAGCAGCTTCACGAGAAACCATCGAGGAAGCGGGAGTTAAGGGCATTGTGGAGGTTAGTATACCTCAGTGTTTATTTTTGCCTCAGTCGAACGAACATGTTGGAAAAACATTTAGCATAATTTGTCACCATTGCAAAAATATTGAGTATCATGTGATTTTTGATATTATACATGTTTGTGCAGCATCAATTGGGCAAGTGGAATTTCAAGAGCAGAAGTCGTGATACTAAACACGAAGGATACATGTTTCCTCTATATGTTCAAGAGCAGTTAGATATCTGGCCAGAGAAGAATGTCCGTGAGAGAGTTTGGGTATGCACTTTGAACCTAACATTCGTAATATTTGATTATATAATCATCTGTTTGAAACGGTTTCTGATTTGGGGTCGAATGAATATGTTAACGTAGATGAGTGTCTCGGAAGCTAGAAAAGTCTGTCAGCATTGTTGGATGAAGGAAGCATTAGACATATTAGTAAGACGCATAACTTCTCAACAGCAACAAGAACTAGTAGAGGAAGAAAACATGGCGGAAACTTGTTCTGTATGCTAGTAGAGCGAAAAATCTAACTTGTCCATAGAAGAATCGTGGCTAGGTTGCTTTTACAACCCAAAAGAAGTACAGCCAACTAGGGATCAAACAAGCCAACAAATCAACAAAAACAAGAAATAATGAGAAGATTCAATGTTGCAAAGGATAGGACTAACCGAAAACATTCGTACTTGCAGTTCCTCATTCGGTTTGTTGCAGTTCTTTTCGCAACATTGCATCACAAGCAAGTGAAAATTGATCAATTCTTGGTTTGTAGTAACAAACTTTGTACAATGATTTGTAGTGTAATAACATTTTCTTGGTTTTTGTTTTAGATTACTTTGGATTTGTGTGGGAAAGTAACTTCCTTCGATATCATGACGTTATTCTTTCAATTGAAACTAACAAGTCCATTTAATATGTTTTGATGACAAAAGATATTTATTCAACTTGATAATATTTCAAAATTGAATTGATAATATTTCAAAATTGAATCGTTCTTATAGTAAGTGATATTTAAACCAAAAAAAAAATAATGAATGTAAGAAAACATTTGATTCAAAATCCTAATAAAAATCTTCATGAAAAGGAAGGTTAATCTATTTAAAGTTTGTAACACAAAGCATAAGCAAGAAAAAAAATTTAGAATTCAAGTTTAAAGATGCAAATAATTGTCTTCTCAAATTTGTATTAGTTTATCTTGATTAAACTCAAATGTTTTTCAAAGATGTGATACGACAAGACCACTCACAAATCAAACCTTTTGAAAACCCTATTACAAGGCAGATTTGATGTCGATATTTTTTAGAAAATCATATAAGATGTCACTATCCAACCAACTCAATTATTACTCACATATAGCCTCTGTCGATGTACAAGGTACAGAAATATGAAAATTGATTGTTAAGAACAATTAAGATAGACCAGTAGACTAAGTTTAATACAAACAATTCTCTCTAAACATTCAAATAGAATTTCACCTGCACAATCCATGAACAAAACCCACAAGTGCAGAAAGAAAGGGACTTGTAATCAAATTAATTAACAATCATGACACACCAAAACTAGATCATTTTTTGTTATAATATCATCACTTTCTTAAACACTTGCACATGCAGAACAACTTTTGAGTCCATTTGTACAAATTCTATAAGCGTAATCATGATATTAGTAACCATACAAGGATACATTATAGTGTTTGCAAAATCTTAAGTATAGATTTTACAGTGTTGAAAGATAACAAGTTGGTGCTTCTAAGAAAAAGTTTATACCTCAGTTAAGCAGGGAATTGATCATCAGATTCATCCTCAGATGTCACCTCTGAGCTTTCTTCCTCTCCATCATCATCTTCGTCTATCTTGGTGGGGATCACTTTTGCGGTCATCTTGGTCATTGCTGCAGTCTTGCTTGCCCTCTGTGAACGGTTACTTCTGGTGCCAGTAACACTAGGAGGCACAGACTGGGCAGGGGTAGGTGAACACTCTTCATCAGAAGAGGTCTCTTCACTCCTAACTCGTCTTCTTGAACGGGATGGTCTCGTTGAACGTGGAGCTGGTGTATGTGGCACTGCAACAGAAGCATCCATGTCCAGATTGAAATCTATGCCTAACCTCCCTGCAAATCGCATGAAGAAGGCAGAATAAGTAATACCGATGTAACCATGTACAAATACAACTACCACATACTCCCATTGATTTGTTAAATAAACATGAAAGTGTTAGGTGTACACTCAAACTTATATTGCTTCATGCATGAAATAATGAGAAGTATACTGATTATAATCATGTTTTCTCATCATCACATCAGGCAATCAAGTGATCAAAGAAATGTACATTCCGTAAGAGAAGAAATTTACCAAAAATTAATTTAGCTTCATCTTGTGAAAATTCCTGATCTGGATGTCTATTTACTGCCTTAAGACGTTCATCCATCAGCTTCAACTCCTTCAAAAGATCTTTTTCAGTCGATACAGATTCAAATATACGATTCAAAAGCCGCTGCATTAATTGGATTGCCCCTTGCTCCAATGTCTGAAAATTAAGCAAGACAAGAATTTTGCACAGTGCAGAGACATATGACTTCTCAGCTGCTGTCTTCTTCATCTGGAAGCTCAACACCTAAAAAAGGCATAGGAATAACAATGGCTAGTTTTAAACCAGTAGAATTTGAACAAAGCAACATACATAAAAAATATCCTTTGAAATAATATAAATAGTGGAAAGCCTGCAAATACCCAAAAATTGAATTAACCCCATAGAGCATGATTCCAAGCTTGACATAACAGGGATCCAATCGTTCAGTTGGAACTGTATTAGATGGCTTAGTGCTGTATAATGCACAGGCATGTCACATGTGCACGGTTTTGCTGTCTGTGTGCATGCATGAAACAAAACAGTAACATATATTTGTCATAATAGATGTGTTACTTCTATTAAATCTATACATATCTAGAAACTTTTATTAGGACTTTTATAATGTCCTATAGTTTTAGCAGCAGGGCCACCACCAATCATCATGAGATCCATCGTTTTCATATCTCGAAGACTGTCGAAGGACTTTACTCATAAACAAGAGTAGGACAAGTTTCTTCCCAGATTTGATAACCATTAGAAGCTTGGCATTTTACAAATCAGAGCACATGAATGTGGCATAATGAGTGAAATCTCAATAACTAATGTATTGTATTTTTAATAGTTTTCAAGGTCAAAGAGTAAAAGTTGAATCTCTCGATTGGGAATAAATACCTCAGTTGCGATGCGTATCCCAAGACCCTCCTCCCCACATTCCAAAGAAGGGTGCTCAGAAGTTTCAGGCAATTCGCTACCACCACTTTTATTCTGTTTTTGTGTATCTTTGGCATATAAGGGAGCCTGCAACATCTGTAGCATGAATTTTGATGCTTGGACTGCACGCTTACGCTTATTAGACACCACAATTGAAGAACCTCCTGCATTTCCACTGATGCTTGGCCACATAGAACGCATGGCTGGAACAAATGCCTCAGACAAACACTTCTGCAGTCCCAAATTAAATAACATTCATACCAATAACAGACAAAGAGATACAAGTTTATATCCACAACCAAGAAAAACAGACATATATGTAGTCTATAAGACACATTGCATCTAGGAATCACTGTCACCAACCTTGTGATTTGCTGAGAGGGAAGCATAATGCTCAAAGAAAATTGATAGACACTGTTTCAACCTGGTCAATAATCATAAAAGAAGTTATTAGCTATCTTAATAAGGAAGGGAGGGAAGGAAAAATGAAACACAAAGATTCATCCACCTCTGCAGATCTTTTGATTCATTGCTGAAATACAGGTTAATGAGCCTCACTAAGAGCAAAGGATGTAAAGAAGCCGGTATGCAAGGATAGTTATCACTCAGCAGGAGAACTTTTGCAAACCCCTCTCCGAGAACAGCATGTATTGACTCATTTTCATCACTTTCTAAACATTTTCCCCAACCATTTCTCTGAAGTCCCGAATACAACAGATGAAGTAATCCAACATTCAAATCCTCATCTGTTTCAGAAAGGTTTATAGGAATAAAAGTCATTTTATCATCTGAAGGTTGTAATGAGAAATCATGTTCAATGGCCTTGTCAACTTCCTGAGGACCATGCCACATCCCAAGATCAATTAATGCCTTGCAAGCCATTATGCTTATTGCCGATTGGCCCTTAACAAAAGAGAACCTCAACTGTTTTACAAGTTCTTGGCTTGGCTTATTTTCTAATAATCCGAAAAGGCCAAGGCACCTTACAGCAACTCTCTGCACATCCAAGTGAACATGTTTTGCCTGCAGTCATAGTCAACATCAACAGGTCACTATTTGTTATAAGTTCTATTATTTAATTTATTAAATTTCCTTACTAGCATAAATATTTCAGCTTTAGACGAAGTTGACAACTAGACACAAAATTTACACTTGAACACAAAACTATAAGATATAACTCCATACCCCTGGAATCAGTAAAAATTGCAGAAGTTCAGCCGATTCAATAGACTTTTCTTGAAGCAAATGAAATGACTTTGCATTTTCTAAGAGAAGACCAGCCACAGAAAGGCTGTGCATCCACTGCATAAAGTCAGCAATTCTCTCCCTGCACGGCCGAGCAAGCTCTTTTACAACCTCAAGAATCACTTCTTCAAATTCTCCAGCTGCAGCGTGGACTTTCCTCGCCAATCTGGACACTGCATCGGCCCAGTCTTTGTCACCGCCAAGATTTATGCCATCTCCAATGACAACCTTGTTTCCTTCATCATCTTCTTCATATTCAAGGGGCCTGTGCAGCAATCCTTGCACGAATTCACTAGCAACCTTTCTGATTGTTGTATCAGAAAAATCTAGCATCTCACCAAGCAATAGTAACTGCCTTGATGCAAAGTGATAATTAGGTCCTGAAATAACAGGTCAAATTAGATAATGTAGCTGAGCATGAAATTTAGTTTTGATCAACCAAAATGAAATTAACATACCAGCATCGATATGAGTTTTGACCAATTCCACATAATCAGAAACTGTTGCTGGAAGAATTCTCTCTAAAAGGTCATTCTTGTCTGAAGCTTCAGCTGCATATACTGCTGCTTCAGTGCCTGATGTAGCAGCAGCTTCAGAACCTTTTGCCTGTTCAAGCATGCATTTTTTCATATAAAGTCCAAATAATAGATATGAATTCTGTCTTAAGCAACTTCAAGCATACTTAATTAGATAACATGGGCATAAATTATAGTCCTCCCAAGTCCCAATGACGTACATTATGAAAATGGTATGTGTATTTTACACACATCAATAGATTTTCATTGTCAGATGTTCTTACCATCATTCCACCAACAGAAGTTTGTTTCCTAATTATAATCACACCCAAAGACTCTCACACCCCAACGACCTTAAGATTAAACAATTCTCAAGCCCCAAGAAATGTTCTCTTAATAATTGAATGCCTAAAAGTTCAAATCCTGAAGAAAGGAAATCTAAGAAACATAAAGCAGTTGGTAGAAAATGAAAGAAATTACTCATTTAAAATAAAAGAAGAAATGTAAACAAACAAAACCCACATTTCAAATTTAAAAATTGAGTCATCAAACAAACTTACATGTGCTTCCATCTGCAAGTGCCTGCACACAGTCCTCCAATAAAGAGCAATCTCTGCTTCCATTAGCTTGATAGTTCGGCTGCAACATGTTGAATCTGCTGACATCAATGCAGAAAATGTTAGGATAATATAAACAGCAAAGCCAGCCCATGGTGAAATTTAATCATAAGCTGTGATGCATATTTATTGCTAATACAACAATTTGTTATCATTCTTATTTTCAGAACTAATTTCAGAGGAATACTAATGAGAACAGATGGAAATGTTAATAAGAACACATTGGTAAGATAGCAAGACGGTAGGGTAGACATCTAAGACAACAAGATTTGTCATTTACCCTTTCTACATTATATAGACTTCAAATGTGAGTTAATGCTTCAAATGCCATAGACTTGCTACAGAAATACAAAATATGATACATTTCCAGGCCATAACAAGAGACTTGTACTTGGTCAATAATCTAAATTATTATCAGTTCTTCTGGTTCCATTAAATTAACCCAATGTTTCACCTCAATAGAAGATGCAAAGGGTGTAATAACTGTGATGATATAATGTATGAGTTCTAGCAAATTCACGTGTATGCTACAACCTACAAGTCCAACCATCTAATGCACGGCTTGGAATTATAAAAATAAATTGGAGTAACGCTAAACTTAGAAACAGAATTAAGAAAAGTAGGATTCATTATGATTCATCAAAGAGGTCAATCAACCTTCATTTTCATCACTGTCTGATGATAAGTACTCCCGAATGGTTTCACTATCACTTAGTTTCACTGATCCGTCTTTTAAAAGAGCCTCCATAACAGACTCCCCAACCAACTCATATGTTTCAACATCAAGATACTTGAGAAGTTCTACTGGGTTTCCGCAGCAATAATTTGCAAGCCACTGATCTTTCATCAACTTCAGACACTCCTTTGAAACAGCTTCAGAACGATCAGCAAGTCCTCTTTGAAGAATTATTGCCCTATGCTTGATGCTACCAGACAAAGACAAACACAAATTTGAAGAGAAGGGTCAAACAAGTATTATTCATCAACTATATTCAAAGAAACAATAAAACAGCTGAGATCACATAACTTATTGTATGCATACTATTATGAGACACTACTTCCATATAATTTAACATTGTTCACCTGAGACTTTGAAGAGGAAACTTATTAGCTAGGACACAATAAGCTGCTTTCCGCACTGACTCGCTAACATCCAGGGTGCAGTCAATAATTGCTTGTGAAGTTGCATTTGAAGGAGGCAATGACAATACGATTGTCTTACGAACCTCCTGAAAATATTCATAATTCAATTACTCGAGCAGTGGCTTCTCAGAGTTAGTTTTCAAAAAGAAATATTAAAAATTAATTTAAGTCTTTATGCCTCTATCTTTATAATTATAAAAAACAGTTCTTTCTACTGGAATAAGACAAAAACATTCTTGACTTTGCATTAGAAACAGAAAAAAAAAAAAAAAGTAAAAAGATAATCAGATCAATTTAAGACTGCCTCAAGCATTTGATAAAAATTAAGTTGTCTGTTTCATTTGATGAACGTTTTTAATGATAATGGTACCTTCCCATAGGGGTATTGCTTGTACTAGAAACTAGAAATTGAGATATTTCATAATTTTAGCATTATGATTTGAATTTCAACAAAAACTCATGCAAAATGCTGAATTCATACCTAAAAAATCCCATCAATGAACTCAACCAATCTGACGATTCAATCTAATCACACCCCAATATTTCCTTTCAAAACACAAGAAACGTATTCATGAAAACCTTGAAAATTTTCAAAGTAAATGCTTTATACACATTTCCATATAGATATCATGCTTGATTAAACATCATCAAATTAAACTAATAACTGCATTCCATTGGACTCACCACGTTCTGCTCAAGAGGAAGCACCTTGAGAAACAATTGAAGAATGTCACTATTATCGGAATCGTTCACAAAACGCGAAAGACACCTAACTGCAAATGTACGAATCACCGGAACTTTATCCCCAACTCTCACTTTCATGCACTCTATCACCTCATCCCACACTTCATCACTCACTTCCGTGTCATCCGGCAACCTCATTATAATCTAACCAAAATCACAACAACAATTGAATCATCAATAACTCCAATCCAAAACAACCAATCCAAGAGCAACAAAATATCAAATTTATCACAAAAATAAAAACTTTTCACTATCACAATTGCAAACTGTCAAATTTCACAATGAATTGAATCCAATTATACACTAACAATGTTATAAAATGAACAATTAAGAGAAGAAATTTGAAATTTACCACAAACATAAAAACTTTTCGCTATCATAATTGAAAACCATCAAATTTCACAATGAATTAACAAAAATTTAAATTTAAAAAAAAAAAAAGAAAGAAATAAAGGAAATTTCCATCAAATTAAACCCTAACTTTACTCAAAAACGATCAATCAAGAGCCAAAAAAAAAAAAATGGAACTTTGTCTAAAAATCGAAACTTTCCATCAAATTCGCCTTCAAAAACAAAAAACTAGAAACAGTTGAGAGATTCAACACCTCAGAAACGATCTGGCAAGCACGGAACCGGGCGGTTCGGTTGGCGGCAAGCGAGCCGGCCAACAGGAACCTCAAGAAACCCTCGAGGAAGTGGAGGTCATTGACGCTGGAGGCCACGAAGACGGAGACGAATCTGACGACGCGCTCGGTGCAGGCGGTGCGGCGGTGGGCGGCGAAGAGAGGCGTTAGGGTTTTGGAGAATGCGGAGAGAAATTGGGTGGTGGATTGGGACTTTGATTGGATGGAGAGGAGCTCCTTTAGCTTGCGGTTGTGGGTGGCGGTGGAGGCTCGTGATTCGTCGAGGATTCGAGCGATTCGATTGGATAATCGCTTGTCTTCTTCTTCAACCATGGAGTCTGCCATTTTTGGGTGGTGTTTGTGTCTGTGTCTGTGTTTTGGTTTTTGATGAGTTTCTGTGTTTTTTAGAATTTGAAATTTGAGCGGGAGGTTTTTGGCGTGGGTTAATGGGCCTGGGATAGGCCCAATAAGGAGTTTACTGGTTTATGGCCATTTTACAGGCTTTGGCCAAGTCAAAAATGCTTTTACGGAATTGTAAAGTTAGGCTTCCCAAATTTTGTGTCAAAATGATGTAGTATGAAGAGTCATCAATATCATATTAATTAGAGATAATCTCACTTTCCCTCTTAAGTTTGAATTAATCGTTAATTACTATCTACAGTTATGAAAAATTTCATTTTACCGCTACCGTTACTAAATAACCGAAATGCCCATGTAGTTTTGTGTAATGGAAAGTTTTAAAAAATTTTCAACAAGTAATTAATTAAATTTGGGCTGCCAGTTAGGGAGTAATTGATGGAAAAATATATTGAGGAGTGATTGAAAAAAAAAAAAACAGAGAGAGACAAAAATATAAATATTTATGTATTTTCCCTAACCATTACAATTAGGGTTTGAAGTCACATTTATATGAAATTTTTCTCTATTCAGCAGTCAACACTCCCCTAGAAAACATACATGCAGTATTCCAAAATATTCTTTCTTAATTAACAAAATCAAACTCTCAACCATAGCAATATTGGAAATCAAATTTATTTAAAGGTGTTCTAATATCAAGTAGGTCTTCTTTTATCTCTTTTCCTCTCTCTCAAAGTCATGATTTGATTTTAGGAGTATTAAAACATGATTTTGGTTCCTAGAGTTTTTGCACAAGAGTGTGTTAAGTTGGATTTGTGGACTAACACATAATAGCCAAGATAAGAATTTGTTTTACAGAGTTGTACTTAACGGAAAACAATACTATTTAAATTCAAAATATTCTTCATATTTTTTTAAATGGTCCTTGTATTCCTTTTATGCATATAAAGGTAAACCTAACAAGTAGATCTACAAAATTCAACGGATGGTATTTAATAAAGTTAAAAGGGTGAAAAGGCAAAAGAATTGAAATTGCATGCCACTCATTATTCCATGTTGGTCCAATCAATCTATCTATATATTTGTGGAAAATGGATGAGCAAATAGGAAAGTTTTTTCTTTTTCCTTTTTAGTTTCTGGCATTGTAATTTTCCTTTTGATGAAAATTGATTGCGATTCCTATTCTCTTTACTTGTTATTCTATTTTAAATTTAATAAAATTGCGTAAAAAAATTAATAAGGATGAACATTTATATAAAAAGATTTAAATAACAATCGGAAGTACAAATAGGTTTATTATCTATACAAATTTATATGTGACTTTCGCAATGTATTCTTAACCGAAAGAGATTAAAAATAGTATACCTCACTTTTAATTGGAACATCTATACTAGAGAACGGTATGTGATTTATAAAATTTTAGAAAAATTTTGTGAATACTAAAAAGAGGTATTTAATGAATTAGAAAGGTAAGTATTTTTTTTCTTTTGTTTTTTTATCTTCACTTTTTATTTTTTTTCGAGTCACTTTTTCTGAAATGAACAAATTCGGTTGGCTTGCACAAAATATCCCATCCTTTCTTCTTCTTTGTATTATCACTTTATCCCCATGATATTCATGCATTATTTCTTACTAGATATCCATAAAGATCTTAAAGAAAAAAGTGATGGAATGTGGATTTGAAGAATAATTATACCCAATATTTGGTTTTGGATAAAAGATGGAATTTTATTTTTGTGGAAATTGAATAATCAACATTCAAATCAAATCAAGTATATGCCGGTTAGAACCTATTTGGATTAAATAATACTAATGAAACTATTTTTGTTCAGTATCAAACTACTACTAAGACCAACAAAAATAGAATTCTAAAATACGATTTGAATTTTTATTCCCAAAAGATGAGAGATAACTGTTCACACAAACGGTGGAAGTTGTGAGTTGAACCTATCACTTGAGAGGTGTGGTAGCTGGCAAATAACTTTACTACTAAACCATTCCATTTTTCTCACTACTAAAACTATTTTGATAACTATTTTATCTAATATAATGGAGACCTCTCTCCACATCGTTTTATCAAATGGAGTGAAGATATATCCTTATACTTACAAGCAACTGGGACTTTAAGTTAAATTCAATCACAAATACATAATAACCACTCGATTAATATGAGATATATATAGATATATATATATATTTATTGTCAAAGGAAAGGTATAAATTCCGTGGAATAGTTTTCTCTATCTTTCTATTTTTCTTCTAAACCATACAATGAAACTTCCTTGTGAGCATCAAAATAATTTTCTACATAGAAAAGAAAAGCCTGCCCATAAGTTGCGCCAGATGAATTGGACAACTTGGAATTTGCAAATTGGCCCGGCACTACTAGGCTACAACACATTATCTGTCAGTTATTTCCTAGTCAAGTACCACCGTCTCTACCAACAACAATGTACACCAACGAAGCTCCAAAATTTAGTTTATCATGATTTGGTTTCATGTCACAACTCACAAGAAACATTGTTTATCATGTTTTTGTCCTCATGTCACCAGAGAAAATGATGTATGTTTGTGATGGTTTTTATGTTATTAGCCAACCATTTTATTTATTTATTTATTATTTCAATATTATCCCCGCCATAAATCACTCGAATTTAGGTCATTCTCAGACTGAATTAAAGTTCTTTAATACCAAACTATATTTAATAGTGCTAGCCATTTTATAAATATATGTAAGTATATTCTTGATTGGAAATTAAAAGAAACTATTTATGTTAATATTCTGAATAAAGATAAAAATCATACTAATCCCATTGCATCTAATATTCCAAACGAATAAAATATTTGTAACTTAGCTAGGGAAGCAGATTTAAAGAAACTTAAAAGAATAAAATAACCCCATATGAAATATATTTAAACATGAAAAGTTTTCCTTAACATGTTAGGTTTACAGAGCTTGATATAAAATAGCTATATCTACATAATTATGGGTGGTAAAGTCCTTGAAAAAAAAAATCAAAATAATCGAAAGTATATCATAACCTACTAAAATCAAACATTACCTTACATAACCTGGATAGATATTTTATAAATTGAAGACAATTACTTTCAAAATAACTATTCCTATAAATAGGGATAGCTACTCATATAATAAAGAGATAAAACTATTCTTATAAGTTTGAATGTATGTTTGGTAGAAATTGGATTCCTGAGTTCTTGAAAGATAGAGAGGCACTTGTCATTGTAATAGTGATATTATATTAAATTTGAAACAGATTCATGCTGGGATAAGGGATGTTTGGTTTATATTTAGTTTATTAATGAATTAACTGATGTGTATGGTATAGGCAAAGTGATATCACATGGGCTGAGTATTGAGTGCATGAGACATGAAAGGTTCTGATTGGAAAAGATTACAGACTGTTGACAAATATGTTGTGTGCCTTAGAAGTTGACAAAAGGACAGACTTTCGATTGGTCTTCAATTGATTTTTAGTGGATGGTAAAGGGTGCATTTAATTGTCACTAAATAGTCTAATACATAATAAACCCACTACATGCCTTTGTCGATTGCATCATCAATTATTTTGACTTCCCTTCTTGCTAGCATTGCATCTCCAAACAAATAAAATAACATCAATAATTTTCTAGCATCATCGAAGATTTTTTTATATGGATTCTCTTGGTGCGTAAGATCTAAATAGTTACAATAAATACTCCATAGAATCGGTTTAGGCAGCATCATTGAAGATTATTTTTTATATGGATTCTTTAAATGTGTAATATCTACATAATTACAGTAAATACTCCATAGAATCAGTTTAAATAGTATCGTAGTGATAAGCACATTGCCACCTATTGCCTTCTCAGATGATGTAGGTTTTACACCCATACCCCATAACTTATGGGTTTTTACTTCCCCAAAATTTGTGGGTTCTTCTCCTTCCTTACTTTTTCATTTATGTGGGTTGTCCCCTCCCGTTTCTTAGGAGTTATTTTTGAGCCACATCACTAGAGTTTTATCCCAACTAGGTCCTAATTATCTCATAAGCTAGTATCAATGCTAAAAACAACAAAAAAAAAAACTCCTTAGAATCTTTTGATTTTTTTTGTTTTTAAATGATATTTATTGAAGTATGAATCTATTGAAATTTTGCAAGATCTGAACAATTAAAATAAATATTTCATTGGAATCTTTTTTATTCTTATATAATTTTTTAAATATAATATTAATTACATCAAGGGTTTGTCGGAATTAGATAACATCTTAATAATTATAATAAATATTCCATCAAAATTATTTTGTTTATTTTATTTTTAAAATATCTTTATGAATTAATTTTTAATGCGTGGTTGATGAAAAATAAGAGCATTACTAATTGAGTAGTTAAAGTTACTTAGTTTTTTGTTTTCCTTGAAGATTCACTTAATAACACTATTTCATAAAGCTATTTTCAGTACTTCAACTATTTAATTGTTTGGTGAAAAAATAGTAGGACTAGCTTCAATCTCCCTCGACTAATCTTGAAAGGGAAATTAATCTAATTGTTTATGATGTGGAGGTTCTTCGGAAAAAAAAAAAAAAGTACTTCAAATAATTTTTATAAAATATATAACATTTTATTTTTCCAAAACTGTTTTAATATATTTTAGAAAAAAAGTTTTTGACTTCTTTATAACCGCAACAATAATTATTCATTTTTTAAGAAAATAAAAGTTTCATTAACGTGAACCCTAATTATCATTATTTTAACTAAATCAGACATTACGAGCAATCTTAAATAAAAGATTTATGTTTAAAAATTCAAAAAAGCATCAAATTTTATTTCCTCGAAAACATAAAAATCTATGCAACTTTATTTTTCTCCGAATATGTAACAGTATAAATATACTTCTTAAAATGTACACTAAGGGCATATCTTAACAATTTTTTTTAAATAATTAATTATTAATTTTAAATTCGAGTAAGATTAAAAATACAAACACAATGTGATGCCGGGACCAGACATAGCAAATTGACTTACGTTAATTTTATTTTATTTTCTTGAATGATACGATAATTTTATTAAATCGAGGTGAGATAATCCATATATGATAACATAGTGAATTGCAAAACTAAACTATAATAATCATCAAAACAAAACAAATTATGTCGATTTCTTCAAAGATTTGCCCTTTCAAAACAATCAATTGTCTCTCTTTTTGTGACCTTTGTGGCTTCAAACGATCACCAATTCATCAATTATCACTAATTAATTGGCCTCGTCTATGCTATTACTTGTAGCTGATGGTATCTTCCAAATTATTAGCTTCCAATGACTAAATAAACTATATATATAAAATAAGTTGTCAACTAATTTATACAGATCTATTAAGATATTTGACATAAATAATGGGAAGATGAATAACTTTAGCTACTCGTTTGCTTGCCTTTTCGTAATGAGAAATGAACAGTAATGCATATTAATATGTTTAAATGGTACTCTATTCTAAGATTTGACCTAACGATAGAAGCCGAAAAACCTTGAGTGCTTGTTTGTTTGCCTTTTTCGTAACGAGAGATGAACGGTTATACATATAAATATGTTTAGATGGTATGTCAATGGAAAATAAGTCAAACATTGTTATGTTGTAATGATCAATTATGATCGAAAGAGAAGGCCATTATTGAGAATAAATGTATACATTTACATTTATTATATGTGTATATAAAATGAACAAGAACGTTGCGACTGGTGAGTGTATGTAATAAATTATCATCTATGAAAGGCTTTGCGTGGAATCATGAATATTACATAGTAATTTTGGCTAGTTATACAATGTGACATAGTTAATTATGTAAGGTTAATTAGAAGTCGATTATTGCACGATCATGTGAAATACTCAATTTGTCGAATCCTATAATATTTTTTATTTTAGATTTTTGAAAATCGACACCAGATAAATAACTGAAAATGATCGTGATAAATCATTATTTATACCATTTGGATATTTACTCTCATAAATAAATACCAACTATTTAGAGAAGAATTACATAGATATTGTTAAGTTCATTATTGATGCAATAATTTTACAATAGATATTGATTCCTATGATAAATAATATATTAATTTATCAAAAATATGAAAATATAAATAAAGGAAATTATCCTATCATCCTATCGCATGTAATTAAGTAAACATAATCCTAGCAGCCAAGTTTACCTAATTTAAAAGGTCACAATTTCTGTTTGAATTTGCAGTTGAAATGATAAAGTATACAACATAATTTAAGTTGACCAACATTTAATAGTAATTTCAAACATCAAAAAATTGAAACAAATATTTTTGTTTGAATATCCTTTTGAAAGAACACTTTTCTTAGTGGACTGTTAATTTATTAATTAAGTTGGTCAATATCACAAATAATTCAATCAAATAAATATAATTTATTTTCACCAACCATATTACATGATTATAAAATTCATAATACAACAATTAATAATTAATTAATTTACAATGAGATTTTAGTATAAACAAGAAATTTGAACGGAATCAAATACCCGTGGATCATGACGTCAAGTGACGAGTTTACGGTGTGGAATCTGACGGTGACACGTGCAGAAGGCAGGTGATGAAACATCCTCAGCCTTTCATTTTCGGTACCACAAAAGTCAACAATCACACACAGCCGTACATTTTTGGCCAACCTAGCTTGACCTGGACTTTGTAATTACTAGTTTTGCTGCGTTATTCTATGCTGATTTTTCCGGTCAATAGGCATTTTTTCTCACCGGAGGGCGACGGCAGTTATAATCTCTTATATTGAAACGATCCCACAGATAATTATCACATGAGCGTTCGATTCAATTTATTTCGGAGAGTTAGATTTGGATGTCATACTCATTGTTGAGGGTAAAATTGGGACTACAAAAATAGACCAGTAGAAGCCCAATAAAATGGCCCAAAAGGACGATCAACGGATAGGGACCTAGCTTTCTAGCATTCAGCTCGCCAATGCTCAACTCATCAAGGAAAAGCCCACGGATCATAAGGCGACGAGCTCGCAGAAATAAGTTTTCAGCATACCAAATGCTTAGCTAGCACGATCACGACCTCAGCTCGCATAAAGAAGCTATCTCTCAGATCGTTACTCAGTCAGAGTTAAAGCTACTCAGCATCTAGCTCTAGCTCACCCAAACCAGCACCTAGCTCGTGACGTGACGTGCACGATGAGTCTTTCCAGAATGGTAATAACACAAATTAAGGAGATCCTAACTACCATATCTAAAGATAAGACCAAATCTCTGATATGGTTGAGTCAAATCTCGAAAATCAATGACACAATTTTGGGAAGTATAATTAATGATAAATTATTTTCTATTTGTATTCAAATTGTAACATTACCTCATCTCTATAAATAGGGGATTATAATTCATTGTAAAGGGATATCTGGATCTTTCTCAGACCTACACACAACACATAATAGAAGAGATTGTCTCTCTAACCAGAGAAGGCACTGTGGACGTAAGCAATTCTTGATCAAACCATGTAAAAACCTGCTTTGTGTTCTTCCTTTCTGCCTTTCTTTTCTCCTCTCTGTTTTGTTTTCTAATCAATTTTAGTTATGGGTTTCATAAACCAGTGTTGACCAGTATTTAACGTCAACACTCATCATGGCTTATTTGCATTGTTTTTGTTTTTTTTTTTTTTTTAATTATTACAATAAATTTAAAAATAGAAATGACTCGAATTAATAATATATATAATGTAAATATGAAAAATATATCATAATTATATTTTATATTCATTAATAACAACTCTTAAATATTTTTTAATCACCTTTATAACTAATTCAATTACTGTTATTGATAAATAACATTACATAACGAATAAGGTATTAAAACTCATATATACTAATTTTTCTTATTAATAATCATTATCAATTTCTCATGGCCAAATGCACATAGGAACGAACTTATCTAAGTATCAACTATCGTAAATATAGTTCAAATGGTTACTTTTGCAACACATACAAATTTTATTATATAATTGTATGGTTTTTTATGAGTTTAGTGAGAGTCCAACCTTTTTCACCAAAATCAAAGTGTAACAAAAGAATTATATACATGAAATAATACGTTATTACTCAAGGGGTATGACTATTTTATTGGTAGAATAATTTTACTCATCAATTACATCTATTGGATTGATTGAAATGATGATTATCGATGTCAATTCAATGATTCTGATTGTTAGTTAAAGTTATTCAACCACTAGGATAGTTAAATTCTTACTTTAACATTTTTAAATAATTCTATTTCAAAAATTTATGAGGCTCAATCATTTTATTCACAGTATATAGTTTCATACTGTATTTTAATTTCCACATATCTCAATAAACCCCTACTACTAATATTAAAATATTATATTTACACATTTGTTAAATGCTCCTGTATATACACACCGATTGTAAGATTGAAATATTCATAAAATAAATTTGATGTTATAATGACCTCAATATTTATCAATAATGTCAATAATACTAATGTATCGTTAAATTAGTTAAATCCTTAAAAGAAATATTACCTTTTGAATTTGAAAAGAACTTTAATTTTCAAAGATTAGAGTTCCTACGGGTTTGACAAGGTTGGATTCCAAGAATCTTTAAAAAAGTCATCTTTTTCACACAAATTAGCAATTTTGATGGGCAACTTTAGACCAATTTTGAGTATGAGTCAGACATCACCAACTTAACTAGAAATTAAAAATATTTATTTTGAAAATTTAATTAAAACGTCACATGTGAAACACAGGAAATGTGAAACTGGTTGGTTTGCTGTCTCTCTATGATAAAAATGGTTGTTTGCTTTATATTAAAGTTGGATTTAATTACCAAGAAAATGTCATTAAAAAGCAAGTTGTACCTAATTCAATTCAATCATGACAACTTTAGATGTAAACAAACCAATTACATAAAACTCAAATTGAAATTTATAGATTCAATTCAACAAACTTTGATACCTGCCCACTTTATTGGAGTACGTGTTCGTACTCCTCTGAACGTACTAGTTGATTTTAATAGGTTTTTTTTTTTTTTTATTTTGACAATTCAACCTATGCCAACTATAGAAGAAAATCAAATTCTAACATATCTATATAATTTGAATGGAAATTTTTAATATCTTTTTAAGTCTAATTTTTTATTGATTTAATTTTCTTTTAACAATTTAAAAATATTTATAGAAAATCGTTGGGTTCAATCATCAAGAGTTTGAAACGTGTGGATAAAAACTACAACAAATTAAGAATCGTTTCTGTTGTTTGCTATAATGAAACCAACGTTTACATCTAATTGTGGTTGTGATTAGGAAATTGTACTAAACACAATCCCACGAATCTGTGTGACTAGCTAACTCGTTTCCATTAGGTAACGATCAAAGCATGGATACAAATGTGGTTATAAAATATCTATTTTGATGAGTGTACCATAATGTACATATACATTACATTTTTGGTGTCCACCTATTTAATAAAATAAATTTATTATTTAATTATCACACCTAATATGAAGTAGTGCTAGAAAGTAGAAACAGTACATTTAACTTGATAATTACTTAGCTGCGAGGAACTCTCATAGCAAATAATATATCTTGTACTAATTTCATTAAAAGTCAACGTGTATCAAGCAAAAAGGTTCCCCATATAAGGAAAGTGACTTAGTTATACGAAAAATTAAGTCCACTCATTACTTATCTTCAAACGATGGATTCAGTTCACTAAAATCTCATTATGTGTAAAATTCTTTTACTTTAATGTGGGTGACCTCTCTTACCTTTTGAAATTGAGATTCGAATCATATTTTAAAATTCTATCTTAATTAATTTCAATAATAATATGATCAGATATGAGTAAAAACAAAAAAAAATAAAAAATAAAAAAATCCTCTGTCTCACTCTCTAGTCGTTACGTGGTGCCTCTTTCATATAGGAATAAAAATATTAAATTGACATTCGAATCAAAAATGAGAAGGCAATTCTTGACTAAAACTCCTCCTAGTCCCTTGCTAGTCTCTATATGGTGCCCTTGTACTTGAAGAATAAAAATATAACATTAGCAAGCCAATAAGAAAAGAGAACTCAATTTGTAAGCTATTAGAAAAGTTAGATTCCTCGTCAATAATCATAAATTTGAAATAAAATAATCTTTAATTATAATTTTCAACACACTTTATATGTTACAAGTTTGAGATTTCAGTAGCTGGTAGGAGGCGTTGTTGGTTGCTCTAGTTGCACCATGGAGAACCATCTCCTTAGCAGCATGTGTTGCTAGCCTGTTTCCTTCTTTCCCATTTAAGGGCAGTCTACCCTACTTATATACGGGTTGTCTCCTTCCCTTTAGAATCTTTTTTTAGGCCGTATTCATTATTTAATCACGTTTTATTTAAGTTATTTTTTGAGATATCATTACTTTTTATTATTAGTGTAATCATCCAGATCATATTGTTATTTTTTCACGTGTCCAGCCAAATTTCTGACCAAATTTTTATGTTAATTTTCAATTTTTTATATATATATATTTTTTAAAAAATGTCTTATTGGGTTTTATAAAACTTGAGTAATATCACCATAGAAAAAAAAAATAGTAAAAAGATTTTTTTTGAAAAAAGTTGATAACTGGTAAGATCGAGGGAACATGGGGCCCACCAAAATGGGAAACAATGTAAATACAAAGCTCAACTTCCTAGAAAAACTAAACCATGTCCATTATTCAACCTACTTCCACTTTTGACTTGCAGGTTACTTCACGTGCCACCTTGCAGGTTACTTCACGTGCAACCGAGTAATTTTCAAATATTTTAATTTTTAAAATAATATTATCCTCAGCTATTCAGTTTTTGACAAAATACTTTTTTTAAATAAAAAAATTTATATTTTTATATTATTTTTGTGAAAAAATAGTAATTTTATTTTATTTAGTTTTTGTTAACAATAGAATTATTTTTTGAACTTTTAAAAATAGAATTTTTACTTTTTTTTTTTTGTTTTTTTTCAAATATACTTTTGTTTTGTTATTAAAGAAAATAAAATATCCCACCAACCCATCTACCTTTTGATTTAAGTGTTTTTAATGTCTTAAAAATGTCCACTACAATCCGTCAAAAAGAATGTAGACTTTTTTTTTTTATTTTTTTATTTAATGTAGACTTCAAATTTTACGGGGGAAAATTTTTCATTAAAATTCTATTGTGGTCAAAATCTAGACTTTAAGCTGGTTCAAAGTCTATTGTGTAATTTTAGTAACTATTATATTACGAGTTTTACTAATTTATTGGTTTGGATAAAGTTCTCAAAACTAGTTTGTTCAATAATAACTCTTATTTGATTATAAGAGTGATTATTAAAATATCTTACAACTAATCAAATGGAGGTTATTGAAGATTCTTATTGGATAATTTTATCAAAATAATTAAGATAGTCAAACTAATATATTATTTATGTTTTGAAATATTATAAATTTGAGAGTTGGGAGAGATATGAGTGAATTTATTGGAAATTTATTGGTGTGGTTGTGCAAGGAGTAAATATTATAGTGCCTTAATTTCTGACTATTTTAATTTGTTTTTGAAATGTGGAAATAGCATGTCTTAAACTTTTATAAAAATGTATTGAATTTTTTTATTTTAAAGGAATTACTCCATAATTATGCCCATATTAAAAAAAATCAACAATGATTAAAAAACACTTTAATGAAAGTCAAAGCCAAGAACAGGCGAGTATTCCACGTAGAGCTTATTAGGGTTTGATGAGATTTTTTTTTTTTTAATAATACATTTTAGTGAAATCCACGTATTCTATACATTCTATATTTATTTTGTTAGAATTATTTATTAAATTCAATAAAATCTTGAGGAGAATGATAAAATTTGTTATAAATTTTTTCTTCATAAAAATCACTTTAAACTCAATCCAAATTCATGAAAATCTATCACTTAAATGAAATATATGAAATTATTACTTTTTTAATATATATGGATTTTATTGAATTTTATAAATTTAAATTGAACACACCTAAATTTTATTGGATTCTATACAAATCTAAATTGAATATACCTAAATTTTAATGAATTTCATACAAATTTGAATTGAATAACCTAAATTTCAATATATCATCCAAATGTGAATTGAATATACCCGATAAAATCTAAAATTGAATACATCCCTGTACATGAAAAAAAAAATTATTACTTTTCAAAAATAATGTTACACATTAGATTTATTTATTTTATCTAAAAAGAGGTTTCATAGCCTAAAGAACTAAAATTAATCATTTTGTGGCCAAGAAACTCCTATCACATCGCAAAATAAAAGATCAATCAAGCCGTTCTGGAGTATTAACATAGACTTGTACCCCTAAAGGAATCTAGTAAGTGTAATTTGCAAACTAATCTGCATATCTATTAGCCTCCCTAAAGACATGATTTAGTTGAATCTCCCAATCCCTTGCAGTAAGATGACAAAGCAACAATAATCAAATCATGCTTCAAGATGAGAGAAGAATTCTTAATAATCGCAATAATAACAAGCTTTGAATCACATTCTACTATTACCTTTCATTCGCCCATATTCCAAGCCATTTGAAGACTTGTATAAATACCCCAAGCCTACGCCTGAAAAATTGAGCAACTTCCTAATTTTTGGGCAAATCCCCTATTTCAGGTCCTTGTTGCATCTCTAATCAAACTCGCTACTGTAGCTAACCTGTTGACATCTTTAGAGCCCCATTTGTATTCAACTTTACCCATCCATGTCGAGGACTCTTCCAACAGGCAAGCTGTAACGCCCCGAATGAATAGTATTTCGAAGTGAATAGTATTTTTTAGATAAATAATAAATTTCGGTTGAATAATGATGAGTGAATAGTGATTTTTGAGAAATGAATTCTGAAAATCAATGATAGTGAAATTTTTTTATAAATAATGATTTTCAGTTAATAGTATTTTCGGACGGAATAGTATCTATATGAATAGTGATTTTCAGAAAATGGGTCTTGTATATTAAAATGTCCTAAAAATTATATTGGAATTAACAGAAACTGAATCAGATCGTAAATGAGTCAGTTTGAGGTACAATGAGACAGTTTTCGGATTCGATAAAAAATTCGGAAGGATTTCTGAAAAATTTGAAAATTTAGATAAGTGTCAAAATGAGTATTAAAATGCACAAGATGTATTTTAGAAACTCAAATGACACTCTCAAAGGATATTCAGATGGAAATGGAATCAATCCGAAAATCGTCAAAAGCGATTTAGTGAAATTCAGAGAGCCAAAAAGGGGCATGAAACGACTTTTAAGAGTTACCAATGTTACTAGAAATATGTAGGAAGTCCGAATATAGACCTTGAAAAATTTTGAAATGATTTAAAAAAAATATTATTATTATTTAGAATATTATAAATAATTATTATTCAAAATAGTTGTAAGTGTGAATTGTTATAGTGTAGAATATGCGACCTTATTATATGAAAAAATTGGGGATTAATTAAAACTTAATTTATTGTTATTAATTTAGTCCAATTTTAGTTTTAGAAGTACAGAAATTTGTTGATAAATATCCGATTGGAGGATATTTTTAAAAGAAATTAAGAAAGTTGGGTTAAAAGAAAAATGGTCATAGGGGTATAAATAGAAATTTATATATATATAAAAAAGAGATTAAGAAGGTCGATGTGATTTTTTTTTATATATATATATAAAGAGCAAATTACTGGATAGCGTACAGACATTTGTCTTATTACAATCAGAAATTACTTTTATGTTTTGTAACAATGACTTCCCCTGTACTAACGGTTTGATCATAGTTGACCATTTGAGATAACTGAAAAATAACAAAATAAAGTAAAAAGACAAGAATACCCCTGACTAATTAATTTTATAAATTTTAAATGACAAAATAATTAAAATTTTTTAAAAAAAAATAATGAAATGAGATCTGCATCGTTTATCATGTTGATGAGTGGTAGTGATTAATTTTCAAATACAAAAATAAAAAAAAAAAAATCTTTAATATTTTAAAATTAAAAAAAATTAAAAAAAAATGGAGATCCAATCTGGAGAGATTGGATCCCTGTTTATAAAACCCACCGACCCCCTCGTCTCTCTCCTCCATCTTCTCTTCTTTTTCTTCATCTTCTTCACCATTCGATATCTCTTTCTCTCTCTTCTCCTTCTTCTCTTCATTTTCATCTTCTCATACTCTTGTTTGGATACCCAAATCGACGTTTGGGTATCAAGCGTCTGGGTTCCCATACGAAAACCCAGACGTCGATTTGGGTTTCCAATTGATCGACGTTTGAGTTTTCAATTGGGTTTCCAGTTCGAAAACCTCGATCGATTTGAGTTTCTGATCTGGAAACCCAAAAACCCAGATCTGATCGATTTGGATTTCTGGGTTTCCAATCGATCGAGCTAGGTTTTTAATATGGAAACTCAGAGATTGACCTGTAGATGGTGTTAATGATGATGTTCTTGGATCTGTTTGATAATGATGGTAGTGGTCTTTGTTTGAACATGACAGTGATTTTTGTTTGTATAGATGATTGATGATGTTGGATTATTCTTGATGAACTATGTCTCTGTTGATGAACCTAGAAATCCACCCATGAATGAAATGTTGATGAACAAAACCATCATCAATTTTTTTTTTATTATTTTTCTTTTTTTTTTTTGAAATATTATTATTTTTTTTCAAATTCGTTTAGATTCATTTGAAAATTTTTTAAATTATTTTTAAAGTTTAAATTTAATTTTTTTTAAATTTAAAATTATTTAATTTTTAAATATTTTGTCTGTAGCCTTTGCAAGCAGCCAAACTCCCAAGTTAACTGCTCATGCTTTCTTATTTACTTAAATTATATGTCATGTGATTTTGCCAATATTTGGCATATATAGTGTTTATTTTTCTTCAATGTAAACTTCAACAGTACCTCTTCAGCTAATTATTTCTGTTTTTGTGGTAATCTTCAGCTATACGAACAATCCAATCAAAAGTATTTGGAACCAAAACTTCTCTCCCATTAAAAACAAAATCGTTTCTTCATTTCAAAAGATACCACATAGTCACCTGGAAAATTTGCTTCCATTTCAAAAGACTCCCCTTATTACCTAATACAGACATGTTTAATGTCAACCATTGTTGTAAAGAGAGTTGAAAAAAAAACACACCAGGTTTTTAAATCAACTAAGCGGTGATATATTCTCTTGACAAAGTAGCAATTGTGAAAAACATGATGTTCCAATTCAGTAGCTTTAGCTTAGCAAGGATAAGTGGCATTGGAGCACATTTTTCTCTTAACTCTTCTATCATTTGTAAGGGCTTTGTCGCTGGTTACTAACCGAGCCAAAGTTTTAATCCTTTGCGAAACATCGAGCTTCCAAATTCTCTACCACAGCCTAGTAGCTTTTTCATTTCTATCTCCACATGTCAATAAATAAGCACTTTTGACGGTGAACTTTCTAGTCTCTTCAAACATTCAGCTTCTGCGAATCGGGATTAACTCTTGAAATTCTCCCTATTTTCAGTTGCCATCTGGATCAACATAAGAAGCTACTTATTTATTTGGTTATTTAAAAGATTCATTGAATACCACATCTGTTCTTTTACTTAATTGCTTTGTAAAATTAAACTCCCACTTGTTTATTAAAATTGCTCTGAAATCTACCCATATTATAAGATAATCATTTTAGCAAAATTTTAATAAATACATCTTTTTATACCAAATTTATTATGTAATTAGATTTTAACTTCTTAAAGATGATATTAAATATATTGAAATTATTATCAATTCTAAATAAATTATTTAGTAATCATTTTAGTATTTTTTTTATTCAGTACATCTTTTTATATCAAGATTATTATATAATTAGATTTTAACTTCTTAAAAATCATATTAAATATGATTTTATATTTATAATCTTGAGATCATAAGTTTGAATAGTATCCGATCAAAACAATGATTCTCTATCAATCTTTTGTTCGTACTAATTTTTTTATGAGAGAAATTTAAGTTTGAGTGATGTATGAAAGAGAAAAATGAAACAATCTTGGTTATAAACTATTTTTTTTATGATAATATATCACTAAATTATCAAAAAATTAAAATAAAATTATAATTTAGCCTACTAATTTAAAAATAATTACAGACGGAATCACATTTTACTGTTAATTATAATTTAGTCTATGACTATTAGGGAAGCTACGTTAAAGTTAATTGAGACAGAGAGAAAATTGTCTTTTGATATCATTTTCAATTTTCTTTTAAAAATATATATTTTTAATTTTTTTATTTTTACGGGTGGAGATCTCATCTCCAAATTGGATCTCTACATCTAATAATCACATTCATCAGCCACCCAATAGCTCCAGTAAACACATTTGTTCATCAGCTATTCAACAGGTTCAACTTCTTCAAACTCATCACCATTGACTTGCTTCTTTAACTTATTTGAACACTGTTGTGGGTATTTTTCGAACTGCTCAAATGGGCTGGAAGAAGCCCATAAAGATAGTGGCCCAAGCCACCGAGACCAAGGTGTGAAGCCCAGCGTAGAAGCTCGCGAGCTCGTTTAAATGCTAACGAGGTCATCCATGAGAAGAATAACGAAGTCAAGATCGCTAAACATCCGTCCCTATTGACGACGTAGAGCCCGCCGAGTCCTAACGAAGTCAAGATCGCTCATTCCATGGTTTCGATCCGTTTTCGACTCAGATCGCTCAGTGCCAGTCCAGAACGGTAAGATGGCGTATCTTATACGATAAGCAAGGTTTTCTCACCTAACGACAGCATAATTCTGGGAAATCTCATCAAAACAGCATGGGTTAGCATCCGGCCCACGTGTTGCCAGAGTTGACCTAGTAAAAGTCAGAAGCATTAAATACAGTCCAGAAGCATTAATTGTGATAGATTAAGACCTTTTTGTCTGATTATTCTCTTTATAGCCCCCTCTTCTTTATAAATAGAGGGGAGCATTTATTGTAAAAGAGAGAGCGAAACACCTTTGAGAGAGATATATTGCCGGAAATAACAAAAACAGTGGACATAGATAGCTTATAAGGGCCGAACCACTTTAAAAATTGTGTTGCCTTGTTTCACCTTCATTTCTTCTCTTTTGCCATTATATGGTTTCTCTGTTGCAGGTCTTCTTATCGTTGCGGCATTGGGCTCAAGAATCTGGTTGACTGGTTTCCCACGTCAACATTTTGGAGCTAGAAGGAGGGCCCAACTGTAAGTGGAGGTCTGTAATCGCCATGGCAAAGGGGAGGACTACAAGAAATTTTGACGCGATAAACGAAAGAACTGAAGAAGCCGAGCACCGACGTCACGCTCAGGTGACAGATACAGGTGCAGGACCTTCTCGTAGGGGTAGAGACATCGTGCACGCCCTGGCCCGATGTCAGGAGATGTTAGAGACCACTATGGCGCCGATAGCTGACACATTGAGAAGGTTGACGCGAGGTCGCGATCAGAACGTCCCAAGAATGACTATAGTCCCATCGCCCGAAGTGGAAGTCGCAAGAGAAGCATCTATTCCAGAAGGGTCCATCCACTCGTCGAACAGACGACCTGAAGTTCGGAGTCAGCGAGCTCGAGAAAATGGAGACGTAACTCAACTTTCGGAGTTGAGGGTGAGGATTAGCCAGAATGGACATAGACGAGTTGAAGTGAGTAATGGACATCCACGAGCTTCAGTCCGTAGAAACGAAAACGAGCAGCGACGAGGACAGAGGGGTCTACGCAGGGAGGATGAGGATCACGAGATGGGCCAAAGACGTAAGAGGTATGATCAACGCTCTCTCACCGGGGGAAGCCAAAGGAGCGGGGGATCCCCTGTGAGACAGCACGGAGCTCGAGATCCAATAATTGAGCAGCTCCTAGAAAGAATGCAGCAGTTAGAAGCACGGCCTGGGACTCAGGAGACGGGGGGACGAAGTGAAGACAACAGTCCCTTCACAACAAAGATAGACCAAAAGCCACTCCCTGTCAGGTTCAAAATTCCAAATATCCCGTAATACAATGGAGAATCAGACACATACGATCATCTGGATGCCTTCAACGTTCAGATGAACCTGCAAACTTTCAGCTCGTTGGTGAAGTGCCACGTTTTCCCTGCAACGTTCGGAGACATTCTGCGAACCTGGCTTAGAAACCTTCCATCTCGCAGCATCAGCAGTTGGGAAGAGTGCCAGCAGAAGTTTCTTGATCAATACAAGGCCCTAAAAAAGCAGCTCGCCCCGGCCTGTCATCTCGCTACAATTTTTCAGCGATCAGAAGAATCGCTAAAGGAATAGATCGGTCGATTTAGAAGCGAGATCAACAATGTGGAAAGCCCATCCGATGAAGGGATCCTAACTGCGATATCGACGGGGCTTCGGAAGGATGGTAAGCTCTATGAAAGTATTTATAAATCACCTATGAAAAACTTGGGTGAGTTCTATGAGCGAGCTAACAAGGAGATCAGGTGGGAAGAATCTTTCAGCTCGAGGAAGGCTGGTCACCCAAAAAGCGAGACAAATGGTTCCCATCAGCGCAAGAAAAGAGATCAGGTTGGCAATGAAGACAGAAGGAATCAATCTAACAATCAGGTGGCAAAACGGGCTAGAAAGGAGCCCAGAAGAAACCGTTCTCCACCTCGAAGCCGCTTTCATCATTACAACACTTTGTCAGATAAGCAAGACAAGATCTTTCAGACCGAAAAGCACAGGTGAATTTTGGAAGACCGAGCCCTACCGGCTTCCCAGGTAAGTTCAAGAACCCTCGCAAGTATTGTGTCTATCATCAGGAGTTAGGGCACAATACATCTGACTGTTGGGACCTCAAGGACGCCATAAAAGATTTGATAAGGAATGGTCGCTTGAAAGAGTACGTGGTGCAGCCCGCTCACGAGAAGTCTCAAAATCATCGACTTCGGCAGAATCACCAGCCCGCACAGAAGAGTCAGCAAAGCCAGGAGCAGGAGGTCGACTTGATAGTAAAAATCATCTTTACCATTCATGGCAGACCTCACATCGCTGGATCCTCCAACAAATCTCACGAGCGATACGTGCGGGAAGCCAATCACTTCTTAATCGCGGGGCGAAGTGACCAGGAGGGGCCAGCGAAGAAGGTTAAGATGACCTCGGAGGAAATTGTTTTCACCAAGGAGGACGCGAGCGATGTACGATGGCCTCATAATGACGCCCTTGTCATCAGGGCAAGAATCGAAAACGCAGAGGTTTTGAGAATCATGGTAGATACCGGTAACTCGGTGAATGTCATGTACAAAGAATGTTATGACCAGCTTGGGCTGGGGGCCAATCAGTTGAAACCATCTCCAGAGCCTCTCTACGGCTTCACCGGGGATGCCGTCATCCCATTGGGCCAAGTCAGGCTTCCACTCTTAGTGGAGGATCTAGCTCGCCAGGCGATTACATTGGCGGACTTCCTTATCGTCAACGGACCATCTGCTTACAATGTGGTCTTGGGGAGACCTGCAATGAATGATCTGGATATGGTCGTCTTAACTAAAGCTCTTATGATCAAGTTCCCGATGACCAGCGGAGTGGAAACAGTGCGAGGTGAGCAGTATAAGGTAGGGCGCTGCTACGTGAAGGCCGTAAAAATAGGGGTGACGTACAAAAGGATCGACATGGTAGCAAGGGGAAGCCGCTTGAGGTAAGCAAATAAGGGTTTGATTGTGACATCGGGTCCAGTTGATAAGCTTGAATCAATCCAGGTCAGCAAGGAAGACCCTATGAGATGTCTAAGTGTGGGGCGAGGTCTAGCACCAAGCGTGAAAAGCCAGCTCGTCGAGTTCCTCAAGGAAAATGTAGATGTCTTCGCATGGAATTATGAGGACATGGTTGGAATCGACCCAGAGGTTATGTCGCACAAGCTGAATATTGACCCCCGCTATAGACCAGTTTGCCAGAAGCGGAGGTCGATGACCAAGGAGCGATCTGAAGCCATTAAAGAAGAAGTAGATAAGCTGCTGGCTAATGGTTTCATCAGAGCCGTCCAGTACTCGGTTTGGCTCGCCAACCCAGTGCTCGTGAAGAAGAAAAATGGGAAGTGGAGGACATGTATCGACTTCACAGATCTTAACAAAGCATGTCCGAAAGACAGTTTTTCCCTTCCAAGGATCGATCAACTGGTGGATGAGACAGAGGGTCACTAGCTATTGAGCTTCATGGATGCATATTCAGGTTACAATCAAATCCCCATGAGCCCGCAGGACGAAGAGCACACCTCGTTCATCACAGACAGAGGCCTTTATTGCTATAAGGTAATGCCTTTCGGACTCAAGAACGCAGGGGCGACCTACCAAAGGCTTGTCAACAAAATGTTTGAGGAACAGATCGGCATGACGATGGAAGTGTATGTAGACGACATGCTGGTCAAGTCGAGGCAAGCAGAATCTCATGTGGGCGATCTGGCGGAAATGTTTCGAATCCTAAGGAACTATCAAATGAAGCTCAATCCGTTAAAATGTGCATTTGGGGTGACATCTGGGAAGTTTCTGGGATTCATGGTAAATGAAAGGGGCATCGAGGCCAATTCGGAGAAAATTCAGGCCCTGATTAATATGAAGTCGCCTAGAAAAGTCAAAGAAGTCCAGAGTCTCACAGGTCAGGTCGCAGCGTTGAGCAGGTTCATCTCGAAAGCAACGGACAAATGCATCCCTTTCTTTGACGTACTTAAAAAAGTAAAAGACTTCGAGTGGACCGAGTAGTGCAACCAGGCTTTCCAGCAGCTAAAAGAGTATCTAGGCCGAGCTCCACTTTTGTCAAAATCGGTAGATTGAGAGAAGCTCATCCTTTATTTGGGAGTATCCGAGAGCGCCCTCAGTGCAGCCCTAGTACGAGAAGAAAATAGGACGCAGCTCCCGGTGTATTATATAAGCAAAAAGCTATCTGATGTAGAGAAGAGGTATTCCTAGATAGAAAAGCTCGCTGATTGCCTGGTAACCGCGTCCATAAATCTCTGACCTTATTTTCAGGCTCACAGAATTGAAGTCCCAACTCGGTATCCCCTAAAGTAGATTTTTCAAACCTCGGACACCTCATGTCGCTTATTAAAATGGGCAGTCGAACTGGCGCAATTTGACATCGGCTACGTTTCCAGACCGGTCATTAAGGCTTAAGTCCTGGCAGACTTTATTGTAGAATTCACGGGAACCGTGGAAGGAGGAGTTGAACCATTAGAGAAGTCGATGTGGGAATTATATGTTGATGGTTCATCGAGCGAGCTAAGAGCTGGGACGGGTATATTGCTTATCAGTCCGGAAGGGCACAAGATCTTCTACTCTTTGAAGTTCGGGATCAGGGCTACCAACAACGAGGCCGAGTACGAGGCACTTATAGCAGGGTTGAAGCTCGCCAAGGAAATACGAGCAGACCAGGTGAGAATATTTAGTGATTCACAGCTCGTCGTATGTCAGGTAAAAGGAGAATACCAAAGTCGAGGACCAAAAATGGCTGCGTACCTCGAGAAGGTTCAGGGGTTACTTAAAGAATTCCAGAAATACGAGGTAACTCGAATTCCGCGAGCTCAGAATACACACGTTGATGCCCTAGCTCGCCTAGCAACCACTCAGGCAGCAGAGGACTTGAAGCCTGTGCTAGTTGAACTCTTACCAGTACCCAGCATCCAGTAGGGAGAATCAGTAATGGCCCTAGTAGTAGCAGAAGATTCGTGGATGAGGCCGCTGACTGAATATCTACAAAACGGAAGGCTCCCTGAAGATAAGAACGAAGCTCGCCAGCTGAAAGCACGATTTGCGCGCTACTGCATTTATGACGACATGCTATACAAGAGGGGATTCTTGGCCCCACTCTTGCGATGTATAGACGGGACGGACTGCGAGAAGGTACTAAACGACATGCACTCAGGCCATTACGGAAATCACTCCGGTGGACTCGCTCTAGCTCAAAGAGCATTGAGACAAGGATTCTACTAGCCTACGATGAAGAAGGATGCCATCGTCCTGGTAAGAAAATGTGATAAGTGTCAGAGGTTCGCAAAGGTACCCCGAGCTCCTCAGGCACTCCGGTAAAAAATGGTGAGTTCGTGGCCCTTCGCGATCTGAGAAATGGACCTGATTGAGCCTCTACCAGCAGCCTAAGGAAACTGCAAACACGCTGTGGTCGCGGTAGATTATTTCACAAAGTAGGTAGAAGCAAAGGAATTGGCTGAGATCTCCACTTCGAAGATCATTAAATTTATGTGGAGTAACATCATTAGCAGGTTCGAAATTCCGCAGCAACTGATAACAGATAATGAGACTCAATTTAGCAGCGAACAGTTTCTCAATTTTTGTTGCGATCTCGGAATCACAAAAAGTTTTTCAGCAGTAAATCATCCTCAAGCTAACGGGCAGGTTGAAGCCGTGAACAAGATTATAAAGCAGATCCTGAAGACGAAACTAGAGGCCAGAAAAGGGGCATAGGTAGACGAGCTCCCAAAGGTACTATGGGCCTACCGAACTACAGCTCGCAGTACAACGCATTAGACGCCTTTCTCAATGGTGTATGGTTGCGAGGCTATGATTCCAGCAGAGTTTGAGGTAACGACACATCGAAGAGCTACGTTTAACACTGAAGACAATCACCAACTCCTTACTTGCAGTCTTGACCTCGCGGACGAAATGCGAGATGAAGCTCAACTGAAATTGGCAGTTTATCAACAGCGAGTTGCCAGATACTACAACAAGAAAGTCCGTGCCTGCCACTACAACGTCGAGGATCTAGTGCTGAGACTCATTCTGCCCGCGGCGCGGAACCCGAGTGAGGGCACTTTAGGGCCAAACTGGGAAGGGTCTTACATCTTTCAAAAAGATCTGGGGAATGGGGCCTATCACTTGAGCAGCATGGATAGAACCGAAGTACCAAGGGCATGGAACACTGAGAAGCTCCGACCATACTTCATGTAATTTATTCAGCTTGAATTATTTGTCTCAAATGTAACGATCTTTTGGCATTTTATATATATTTTCAGAAAGATTTACTCCGCTTCTCAAAATTGTTTATCTCCGCTGTTGGCTCGCCTGCACTCATCCTCCAAACCATCGCGTTCTGTGAGCTCGCGACGCTCTGGACGGAGCGACGGTCTCATGTGGAAACCAAGTCCTGGGAACCATCGTGTCATGTGAGCTCGCGACGCTCTGGACGGAGCGATAGTCTCTTGTGGACTCCTCAACCAAGTTCTCAAAAGAACCATCGCGTCCTGTGAGCTTGCGACGCTCTGGACGGAGCGATGGTCTCCTGTGGACTCCTCAACCAAGTCCTGAAAGGAACCATCGCGTCCTGTGAGCTCGCGACGCTCTGGACGGAGCGATAGTCTTCTGTGGCCTCATCGACCAAGTCCTGGAAGGAACCATCTCGTCTTGTGAGCTCGCGACGCTCTGGACGGAGCGATGGTCTTCTGTGGACTCCTCAACCAAGTCCTAGAAGGAATCATCTCGTCCTGTGAGCTCGTGATGCTCTGGACAGAGAGATGGTCTCCTATGGACTCATCGACCAAGTCCTGGAAGGAACCATCTCGTCCTGTGAGCTCACAATGCTCTGGACGGAGCGATGGTCTCCTGTGGACTCATCGACCAAGTCTTGGAAGGAACCATCGCGTCCTGTGAGCTCACGACGCTCTGGACGGAGCGATGGTCTCCTGTGGACTCATTGACCAAGTTCTGGAAGGAACCATCGCGTCCTGTGAGCTCGTGACGCTCTGGACGGAGCGATGGTCTCCTATGGATAAAAAAACGCGACGTAATGGTCTTGGGATCGCAATATCAATCATTATCATGAGCTATTCAACATAGTCCTAAAGATCGCATAAGTAAAATAGAAGAAAGCGTGCATTGAATTAAAAAATCAGAAAGCATTAATCATCCATCGAAATCAGAATATTACAAATAAAAAGCCTCAAAAAGAGGTAAGTTGGCAAAAATAAAAATGTTTGTATAAACGAGCTAAGCTCCCTGGCTTGGAGGGCCTTGAGGGTTCTGAAGGGTTGAGCTTGCAGGCGCTTGATCACCAACGACCTCCTGGGGGACGTCCTCTGCAAACATTGACGAAACTTCCTGAGGCTAGCCTTGTTCTCCTGAGGCCCGAGCTTCTTCGGCGTAGAACTCAACATCTTTCACCGTCTCCTCGCCAAAGATGGAGTAATCTATCTCAGGATGATGGACCCACAGGGTGTACATGATGTTCTGCTCCGTGTCCGCCCTTATCTGTTCAGCACGAGTTTCAGCAGCAGCCAACGCCTCCTTGAGTTTGGCGATCTCCTGATTAGCCTCGGCGGACTCCCGCTCATGCTGCTTCACTGCGGCTTCCAGCTTCCTGTCCCGGTCATTCAAAAGGGTCTTGGTCGTCGTGAGTTGAGAATAGAGACTTTTCGAGATGGTTTCATGTCTGGTCTTTTCTTGGGCCCTAACGATCTCAGCCTCGAACCTAGCAGCCACAGCCACATCCAGTTTTCTTTGAAAGACCTCAGCCTCACTTTTTGCCACTGCAAGCTCGACGTCGCGCTCCGCCAAAGTCTCCTCAAGCTTTTCCTTGGAGGCTTTAAGCCTGTTCTCCTGTTCTTCCTTCGTCAGCTCCTCGTCCAATGCCTTTACCATTGCTATAGCGACCTGCATTACAAAAGACAATGAGGAGAATAAGACCAAAGAAAATAAAGGCTAAAAGAGGTAAAGAGAAGATTCGACCTTAACCGACTCGCGAGCTGCCCAGGAAAATAGATTCACCCCGTGGCAAGACTTGTTATCCAGAAATTTAGCTGATTTGCCCAAAAAATCGGGAGCCTGTTCGACCAAGAGATCGAAGTACAACAGCCCAGGAATGTCCCCAGTAGGTTCTTCTGTAGTTTCCTCGAGTGGAGGCTCCTAAGCCGCGGAGACGACTTGCTTCCCCTTCTATTTTGAAGTCTTTTTGGCAGGAGGGAGTTCACTAGGGACGTCACGATCTTTCCTTTTCGTCCCCTGCTGAACCGCGACCTGTTTACCCTTCCCCGCGGTGGCGGCCTCCTTACCCGTAGGAGCCTTCTAAGATACGGGCTTAGCGACCTTAGGAGCTGGAGATTCAGCTGTGCTCGCGGCCTGATGCCCTTTTTTCGCCGTCGCCTGAGACAAATCTGGAGCGACTGATGACGTCGTGGCCGGACCCCCGGTTTGGCGAACCCTTCTCTTTGGAGGCAGAATTACCTTTAAAGGCCCCATCTCGACAGCTTCCCTCTGCACTACCTCAACGTCAGTACCGCTAGGTGGAGATGGCCCTTCCGAACTTGAACTCGATTTGACGTCGGCTTCGTCGAAAACAGATCTTACAGGTCGAGTACGCCGCGATCTAATATGCCTGAAACGGATCAGTCTCTCCTCGGGAACGGGAGCGAGCAGATAGCGACGAAGCAGCTCGTTTGTTAGCTTGACGTCGCCCTCATAAGACTTCTGAGCCCCAAGAACCTCAATGTCTGCTGTCTCGCTTTGGGACAGGTCAAGCGATGTCGCGCTAAGGTCTGCAAAAGAAAAGGTTAGTTGGTTCAGAGCCAGATCATCAGTCATAAGTTAAGCAGTTCAAAGAGTTTTCTACCTGGCACAGCCCGAAAACTAAAGTTTTGAAGGTCTAACAAGGAAAGGCAGGACGCATAAAACCAATTCGTTTTATAATTACCTACATTATATTTGTCTTTGGCCTCACCCTTTGGCAAAATCTCCCTATACAGAGACGACGTACGAGGGGAGGTATAATAAAAACTATCTCGAGGACGCCCCTTGCTGGTCGCTTTAAAGGTGTACAAGTGTTTTATGAACCCGGGAGAAGGAAAAGGGAGACCATATTTCCTAAAGAAAATGGCTAAAGAAGATAGCTGGGTGTACGAGTTCGGGGTTAACTGAAAAGGGGCGAGCTTCAAGTCATTAAGGAGCTCGATCAAATATGAAGGAACCGGGAACCTCAGCCCTGCCTCCAAATGTTGAACGCTAACGGCCACAAAACCCTTGGGAGGAGTAGCCGCGTGGTCCAAAGGGGAGGGTTCCATGAGGCGACAGCCCCAGGGAAAGTGGTACTCCAATCCCAGACCGACGAGGTCCTGATGCGACAACCGAGAGGGATAATGCTTGAACATGTCGCGACCCTGCCTAACTTCTGCGGGGTTAAGATCCCCGATCTCTAACGGTTGGTCTCCTCCAGGACTCATCCGAGTTGAGAACCCCTCAGCGGTCTTCCCGTTCTGTAAGGACGTTTGAGGAACTTCTCTCACTTGATCCTCAGAGCTGAAGGAATCATCCTCTCCTATTTTGTGCGGTGGACGTGTGTGACTTGAAAACATCTACAAACAAAAAGGAGCAATCAGGCCGCTATACACAGACCGTTCCTACCAAAACTAAAGCTCCAAGTTTGTTACTCGGCTATTTCCTAAAAACAACAGGTCACATACGCCACGCAAGGCCGATAGCGACCTCAAGAACGTGTCTCCTATTTCCTATGCGCGATCTTAAGGTCGTTTAAACTCTCAAACAATCAATCAAGCGGTTTTACAACAACCTAACGGATCAAACCAATGGAATATGAAAGGACGCAGACATTCAAACATACAAACAGAAGAATGAAAGCACCAGAAAATCAAGCAACGTGCAAGAAAATCATCACCACAAAAAAAATGCTAAAGAAGGAAGAGTGACGAAGATAAACTCACCGTCGATCGAAGTCGGAAGGGGTGTCTGAGTGACGCGCGCTGAAAAGCCAAAGACCAGAACTCGGTGGCAGATGGAAGAAAAAGAAAAGAAGAGGAAGACTAAAGCGTGAAAATGACAAGCGGAAAGTGAAAAGGCAAGGTTCTTTACCTTATATATGGTCTTAGAATCGCGCCCCCAACTGTTGGATTTGGTGGCTTACCAACCGCCTTAGATCTAACGATGCAGCGTGATCCTCGGGACGTGGTCGACAAACGCCATCAGTCGAAGAGACACGCATTAAATGCCCGCTACAGACGCTGAATCGTCGTCAAGGGAATCGCCACGTGTCCAAGAGAAAAGAGGGAAAAATTGCTTACCCTTTGTAATTCAAAGTTCTCGGGCCGCTAGAGGCGACCTAAGAACTGAGGGGTTGATGTTGTGGGTATTTTTCGAACTGCTCAAATGGGCTAGAAGAAGTCCATAAAGATAGTGGCCCAAGCCACCGAGACCAAGGTGTGAAGCCCAGCGTAGAAGCTCGCGAGCTCGTTTAAATGCTAACGAGGTCGTCCATGAGAAGAATAACGAAGTCAAGATCGCTAAACATTCGTCCCTATTAACGACGTAGAGCCCGCCGAGTCCTAACGAAGTCAAGATCGCTCATTTCATGGTTTCGGTCTATTTTCGACTCAGATCGCTCAGTGTCAGTCCAGAACGGTAAGATGGCGTATCTTATACGATAAACAAGGTTTTCTCATCTAACGACAGTATAATTCTGGGAAATCTCACCAAAACAGCATGGGTTAGCATCCGGTCCACGTGTTGCCAAAGTTGACCTGCAAAAGTCATAAGCATTAAATACAGTCCAGAAGCATTAATTGTGATAGATTAAGACATTTTTGTCTGATTATTCTCTTTGTAGCCTCCTCGTCTCTATAAATAAAGGGGAACATTTATTGTAAAAGAGAGAGCGAAACACCTTTGAGAGAGATATATTGCCGGAAATAATAAAAACAGTGGACGTAGGCTGCTTATAAGGGCCGAACCACTTTAAAAATTGTGTTGCCTTGTTTCACATTCATCTCTTCTCTTTTGTCATTATCTGGTTTCTCTGTTGCAGGTCTTCTTATCGTTGCGGCATTGGGCTCAAGAATCTGGTTGACTAGTTTCCCACGTCAACAAATACCAAATCAGCAATAATAATCACCATCAACTTTTCTTCTTTTTCTTCTTCATCGTATCTCTCTCTATTCTTCTTTGTCCTGGTCGAATCTAGATCTGTGTTAGAAATATGCTATTAGGAAGTATAATTTTTCTTCTTCTTCTTCACCGTCTCTCTCTCCTTATCTTCTTCTTCTTCTTAGAACCTAGATCTAGGTTCAAGGGTTTGAGACTTTGGGCCTAAATCTAGGTCTCGCTTCATGTGTTGATGGAGCTTGATAGCTTCATTAGATTTTTTCAATTTTATTTTTTTCTATATTTTTTAAAATGATTTTTTTTTTTTAATTTGTGTTTTTGAGTTGATTGTTGATTTCATTTTTTGAAGATGTTAATGATTGTCTGTTGATGGGGTTGAACTGGTGATTATTTTGGTTGTTGATGATTTTTTTAGTGATGATTATTGATGATTTTTTTAGTGGTGATTAACTGATTATTGATGATTTTTTGAATTGGTGATTACAATGGGTCGATGAGGTTGAAATAGGTAGATGATTAATGATGTTTGCACATTTGGTTGATAATTGATGATTGCATATTGGGTTGGTGATTTTTTTTTTTTTTCCAATTTTTGTTGAAGATTTTCTTTTTACAAATTTTGTTGTTAATGGATAATTGATGTTGCGAAGATGAGTTGAAGATTGAAGAAGGGTTCTAATTTTGTTAATGGACCGTTGATGTTTCTTCCTAGATGAAGAACATCTTTTTTAACATTTTTTTAAAATAAATTTTAAAAATTTTAAAATAAATTAAATAAAAAATAAATTAATATGTACCTTTCATCTTAAAATGGACAATAAAGATCTAATAAATTTTTTCTTTATATTTAATTTAATTTTTTAATTTTTAATTTTTTTTGAAAAATAATTAAAATATGAGTGTATTTTGGTCTGTATATCTGTCAACAGTTTAATAGAATTTTTTAATTACAGTAGATTAAATTATAATTAATAGTAAAATATGATTTTACCGATAAGTATTTTTAAATCAATAGATTAAACTATAATTTGGTTGAAAGTTAATAAAAAAAGACAATACGGAATCTTTACTCATCCGGTAATTCTCATCGTCGAGCTGCTGTAATAGTTTAAAAACGAAATAATAAACCAACAAAACAAACCAACCAATTACACCGCAAACAATTACATGGGGAGAGGTAAAAAAAATATTCTAAAAGCGAAAACAAAGGTGGACCATTTGGATGATAAGATTCTCACTACCAACCAACTACGCTCTTCTCAATAACTCCGCCACTTTCTCTTTCTTTTTTTCTTTTTTAATTAAATTATTTAATAGATATAATAACAAGCAATTATTATCATTCATTCATCATCATTAATTACTATAAATATTTATATGAAAATTAGAGTCCGCAAAATCACCCTTATTTTTTTACCTGTTTTAAAAAACAACTTTCTCTGTATTAAAAAAAAAAATTCATTTTCAATTTTCTTCTTTTAAATTAAAATTTTTATTAAAAAAAATTTAATGTACAACGGGAACCTAAACTAACTTTAGTACAAATTATAAGAGTTTGACGTTAGTAAAGATGATCTATAATAATAATAATAAAGAAAAATAACTTTTAATTTTTATTAAAGATGTGAAGTAGATAAATACTAATATTTAAGTCATAAGAAAAAATAATATTTTTTAGATTACTTACATCAACATAGAAAATTACTAAGATAAGATATTGATAGTGCAGTCCGAAAAGTTATTCCTATGTAAGAGGGATGAACTCATATGGAAGTAGAAGAGTGACCTACATGAGAGTGGAGGGTCTGCCTATATGAAGGTGGAGGGTCTACTCACATAAATTAGTGGAGGAATATTTTATTTGAGTGTAGAGCCAATATCATAAGGTATGGATGGTTATAATGTTTGCTGACGGTGCCAACAATCCAACTATGATAAAAAAAAAATGTTTTATAGCTAGTATTTGGTATATGATAATAAATTCTTTATTTAAATTTATAACACAACGAATAATTTTTAAATCATATTTAAACAAAATAAACACAACTAATATAGCTCGATTGTCTAATAACTACTCCTATAACACATTAAATAATCATCACAAAATACATAAGAGTGCATCATTATCGTGCGTGAGATTTTCCAAATTTTTTTATGTCAAAATATTATGACACGTGAGTTATCAATATTTTTAAATAAAAAATTTAGAAAGCCCATTACTCATATTTATTGCAGTAATAATAATAATGCCTCACTTCACAACAATTATCAACAAATTTTGGGATGATGCGGCTAAAATTAATATGTCAGCAAATAAATTTGAATAAATTGTTGGATAATATAATATTATTTTTATAATAATACATTTGACCAAATTATAAAAATAAATACTAAACTTATTACAAAATATTTAATTTCCATAAATTCACACGCCTAACCTGAGGCCATGCTTATGCGTTATTATTTTGAATAATGTCAAGATTTTTTAAATATTTTAAATATTACTTAAAAATATGATATATAAATTATAAAATTTTTATTAATTATCCTATTATTTTTTTATTTATAAGATCTTGATAATTCATACTTTAAAAACCTAATAATATTCTATTATTATTATTATATATTTAAAAAATTAAATTATTTTTAATCATTAAATATAAATATATATAGAGAGACTTTTTTTCTCTTTTGGAAAAAGGGAATTATAATAATAATAGAGTTTTTTTTTTTTTTTTTTTTGAGATAATAATAATAGCGTTTTTAATTAAAGGAAATTATAATAAAAATAGAATTCTTTTACTGTTGCAATTCAACTACACGCTCACTATAAAAAAAGGCAGCCACACCAACCCCTTCTATTCACGTCTCTCTCTTCCTTCTTCTCCTTCCTCTGTCTCTCCAATCATCTTTACTCCCGCATATCACTTCCATTATTTTCAGTCTCAAACACTATGTCTCTCCTCACAGATCTCATCAACCTCAACCTCTCCGAAACCACTGACAAAGTCATCGCCGAGTACATATGGTAATCACTCCCTCTTCCCCTGTTTTTTTCCCCTGTTTTTTAACTTCATTTTTACTGTGTAAATCTACACGTATATGCATGTATGTGTTCGTGTTGTTGTGTGTATGGATATATCAGTGTGTATGCTTTGATGGGTTGTTTTTGTTTTTTCGTGATCTGGGTCTGTTCCGGTGCAACATCTTGATCATGTGTTCGTTCACGTGTGTTTTTGTTTGTCTTTTTCCTTTTTTCTTTTTTTTTTCTCTGTCTTGCTTCTGGGAAAATGAGGTGTTAGATTTATATTTTTAGAAATCTTTTGTGGTTTTATGGTTTGCGTTTTGTGTACTATAACCTCTCATCTACTATCTATATTTATATAACCACATCAATTTTTTTCTTATACATATAAATATCCTTTTTGTTATTTATTTTGATACTGATTCATTGTTTCCATGAGACAATGAAGGAATCTTCTCATTTGACTTGGTCAACTAGTGAAGATTCTTTTTTTTTTTTTTTTTTGAAAATAATTAAAGTTATTGTTTTTATGATCACCAACAACTGGTTTTGCATATTTGTGAGGTGTGACATGAATATGTGAAAATATTCTAGTTTAGATGTTCTGATTTGACAAAAATCTAGATGTGATCCTGAGTGGACTTTGATCACACCCGTATGACGGTTTTGATCAAGATCATTCATGATGACGTATCGATTTTCGTTAAATTAGGATACTTTAGTTATGATCAGTCTTTGATTTGAAAGAAAGCTGGATGTGATCTTAAGTTGACAATGGTTTTGAACAAGATCAGTCCTGACGACGTCTTGATTTTTTTGTTAAATTAAGAAAGTTTTAATTTTGATTAAGATCATTCACCATCATGCTTAGATGTTTGTTAAAATCGGACTTGTCGGGTTTTTCTAACATTGTTTGTGAATATACTTGAACAGGATTGGAGGGTCAGGCATGGATCTCAGGAGTAAAGGAAGGGTACTACACTTTCCTTCTACTATATCGATTTTGTTCTGTGAAGTTGTTTTACATGGTTTCTGTGTTTGTATTTCTAATTTTAATGTAGTTTTTGTTACTTGTTATACATGTAGACTCTCCCTGGACCGGTTACTGACCCTTCAAAGGTACCCAAGTGGAACTATGATGGGTCCAGCACAGGCCAAGCTCTTGGAGAGGACAGTGAAGTGATCTTATAGTAAGCTTTTATGATCCTGGTGTTATCATGTTGTGTTTGTATCAACCTGAACGTTCCATAGGTACTTAAAAGTTTTACCCTTTATTGGTTGTATGTGATTCTAATCATTTTTTTGTTGTCCATGTCTTGGAACAGCCCTCAAGCTATTTTCAGGGATCCATTCAGGAGAGGCAACAACATTCTTGTGAGTTTTGCTTTTTCCGGTTTTGACCCCTATGTTTTTGCTTTCTAGTTGTATGAATATATTACTTATGTGAACATTTTTTCCTGATTTTGGAATGTTGAATTCGATATGTAGGTCATGTGTGATACATACACTCCGGCTGGAGAACCAATCCCTTCCAACAAAAGACATGCTGCGGCCAAGATATTTAGCCATCCTGAAGTTGCTGCTGACGTTCCCTGGTATTACTTGCAGCTTGATTTGTTTCCAATTATGGTAACCTTTTCCTGTTTTTGTTTGGATTCTGAGATTCGTTTGCATTTGGTGTGCACAGGTATGGCATTGAGCAGGAATATACTTTGTTGCAAAAAGATGTGAAATGGCCCCTCGGTTGGCCCACCGGGGGCTATCCTGGCCCTCAGGTTTGCTTCATTTTCCTGTGTAACATACCTTGAGATTGATACTTGGATTTCGGATTCTTTCGTATTGTTGAAGAATTGGAAATTTATGTTGTTATTGTTGGCTCTATAGGGACCATACTACTGTGGTGTTGGTGCTGACAAAGCTTGGGGACGTGACATTGTTGATGCTCATTACAAGGCCTGTCTATATGCTGGTATTAACATCAGCGGCATTAATGGAGAAGTGATGCCAGGGCAAGTAAGTTATCGAAACTGTTACTCATTAGACTGGTTGGTTAGTCTATCTAGTTCATTCCAATTTAAGTTGTTCTTTGTGTTCTATCTAGTGGGAATTTCAAGTTGGTCCAGCAGTAGGAATCTCAGCCGGAGATCAGTTATGGGTTGCTCGTTATATTTTGGAGGTAAGTTTGTACTCGAATATATGTCAATGTGGTTCTGTTGTTACTATTATCACTAACTTCTTTGAAAATTGAAGTTACCTAAATTTTCATATCTGTGTTTTGACAGAGGATTACCGAGATTGCCGGAGTTGTCCTCTCCTTTGACCCCAAGCCAATTCAGGTTAATTTTTCATTCATAAGCTGCGGAATTATCCATTTTTGATTTATAGTTGCATGAGTTGTCAGTTTGTATGTTGATATCTCTTCCGGTTTTATTTTTTTCCACCAGGGAGACTGGAATGGGGCTGGCGCACACACTAACTATAGGTTATTACTAATCTTTTGTGGTTTGATAACTTTTTTTGTGTTTTATATCCTTGAAAGGGATATTAACTGTGCTATCGATAATGTTTCAGCACCAAGTCGATGAGAGAAGAGGGAGGCTATGAGGTGATCAAGAAGGCCATTGAAAAGCTTGGTTTGAGGCACAAGGAGCACATTTCTGCATATGGTGAAGGCAACGAGCGTCGTCTCACTGGCCGACATGAAACAGCTGATATCAACACTTTCATATGGGTATGATTAAAATCAAGCTCTACTTTCTGCTACATTATGTCTTCACTCATGCGAAATATTATTCCATTTTTCGGATTGATCTCTAGAAGGTCAGATCATGATCATCCTCATTTAGCCTCAAATCGATGCTACATGATCATTGAATTATTATAAATCTTTATTCTCCGCTACATTTTGTCTTTACTTGTATACTCTCCGCTACATGGTCAGTTAAATTGTCATCAATATTTACTCCCTGCTACATTATGCCTTCGATCATTTGCAACATTTATGCATTTTTTGGATTGATCATCAGAAAGTCGGATCATGATCATTCTCATGCAACCCTCAATTTGCTAAACTCTCCTATAATTCCCATTACATGATCGTTAAAGGGTGTTTTTGTTTTTGCATGGTTTCATTGTCGAATACTAAAAACACTTCCAACAAATGTTTTTTCATAAATATGCAGCCAATAATTCAACTGAGTTTTCATTTTTGTTTCCTGATCAAACAGGGTGTAGCTAACCGTGGAGCATCCATTCGTGTCGGACGTGACACCGAGAAGGAAGGCAAGGGTTACTTTGAAGATAGGAGGCCTGCATCAAACATGGACCCATATGTGGTCACTTCCAAGATTGCTGAGACCACCATTTTGTGGAAGCCATGAGTGTGTGCTGTCTCACAGCTCATGTACTACAGAGATATTTTATTAGTTGCTCTTTCTACAGAGAGAGAACATGTGGGGTTTTTATTTTCTTTACTAGGATCTTTGCATCAGCAACATCATCATCATCTGTTTGCCCTTTTGTATTGAACAAGAAATGTTGGTGGTTGATTTCCATCCATTGCTTACTTTTCAAAGTTTCTTTGTGTCGAATAATATGTATACATTTCTATTTTTAACAACAATGATTTAAAGGGCTCATTTCTATTGTTTCATGCTTCTATTTTGATATTAGAAACTTGAATCTTGAATAAGATGTCTGTCCTATATATATATATATATATATTTCTTACATATTAATTATTATCTTCTTTGGGTGAGCTTTTAATAGATCTTCTAGAATTAGAGCAGCAAAGCTTTTATGAATGGAATTTGTTTTTTTATGATCTTCTGAAAAATGAAAGTATTTTATGATTCTTTGAAAGTGACTTGGATGAGTGTTTGTTTGTTTTTCTCTCTAACAGCTGGCCGGACAACTGCCGGGCTTAGCTAACATAGGTCTCATAGCTTGTGTCTGAAATGCTGCCATCGGGACTAGAAGAGGTCGATCCACATTAGTAGGATAATGCCTGCGGTTTTGAGCTATCAGAGTTCGATCCTTGTCCAACGCTTATAAGAAGCAGGCACTAGGGGTTGTGCAACGGCACAATCCCACTGAACTCGACTTGGAAGAGAGTTGTCTTCTCATTTGTATCATGTTCTATTGTAACGGTTGGTCCCAAATGCAAATTCCCTTTTTATCTCATTTAGGTAACGAGTGCAAGGTTTTAGCTTTTACAAATTGTTCATCATTGATTTTACCTTAGATTCTGATATATTCTAACTCGATTAGTATAAGTCTCTATTTTATTTTTCATCAATACTTAAGTAGTACTTAATTCCAAGTAGATTTTTATGTATTTTAATCTATTCGATCTTATCGGCTTAGTTTAAAAATAAAATTAGGTGCTCTAATGCTTGCCATAACACTACTCTAAAATAATTTAAAGCTAATTGTCACGGGAGGCTGCATGCCTGGATTGGAACCAACAAAAATATTTCAAACCCCAAGTCTGCCCCACAAAATTTATTTTGTACTGATAGTTGTGGTAGTAGATGACAAACAATAGTACATAAGGTTATGATATCAATCAATTTAATATCTGAAAAAATCAACACTTGCAATTACACACTTATCTGCTTGTTTTTTATGCGTGGTTGCAGCTCGTTTGTGGGTGGTATAGTTAGCACCATTCTCCTTATCTATGCTTAGAGCCAAAGGTTCGATCGGTACTTTTCATATGCATATGGGTTGTGTTTAACGTATTTTTCTATTTATGTGTATCTCTCATCTTAGTTTGTGGAAGTTTGTTCTAAACTACGTCTTAAAGTATATATTAGGAAGTCTCTTCTACCTATATGTGAGTTGTGTTTAAGGTATTTTTCTACTTATGTGAGTTTCTCTTTTCAGTCTACGGGAAGTTGTTCTAGACTCCGTGCATTAGAATATAAATCAGGAGGTTTCGACTATAATTTCTGTATTTATAATATGTATTTATCAAAAAAAAAATATTATAAGGGTGCAAATATTACCATCCTAAACTTTTATATGTGCATCCGGATTATTATTTAAAATTTATATTACAAGAATATCATTAATTAAAATTACCAATAAAGATATATGTATTTAAAAATAAATTTATTTAATCGTCAAAGGTGGTACTGTTGTTGTAGGCATACAGAGAGTTAAAGTTTTTGATCCGGATTGAAGCAATAGAAGCAGTGGAAGGAAATGGATGTTTTTGATCATTTTGGTTGATGCAATTTTGTTAGTAGTTTGTAAAATAAATTAACAAATCCATTTTTATAGAGTTATTTTTGGCATATTAGTAGGCATTTATAGTAAAAAATATATATTTGGTTTTCGAAATTAGGTGTACTAATAATTTAGGTGTACAAATAAATTTTTTAGATGGTAATATCCGCACCCTTAATGTAATAGATAAAGCCGGATACTTAAAAAAGGTAAAAAATAAAATCCTCCAATTATATATTATATTATACATATTATCAATCAAAATTTAAAAAATAATTTTTTCTATATTTTTAGATATTTGAATATTAATAAATATTTTTATGTTTTCAAAAGATGATATATTGTGAAAGAATAAACATAAATCTAAATTATTTTAAAAAAAATAAAATCTAAATTTTTAACTTATGCTCTTAGATTATAAGTTCATATAATCTATAAAATAAAAATTTTTTACTAGTTTAAAAAAAATAAAATTTTTTTACGAGTGTTTATATTTTTATTCGGTGTAAATTATAATTATAAAATAACATCGATAAAGTACCAAACATTCATTTATATAATTTAACAAAGGTACTTTCATAATATTCATTGGTTTCTTTCATTATTATGTGAATAAAAAATTGAGTTAATAGTAGATATATATTTTTTTTATCAGTAGTAATTATAATTCGATGTCATGAAGATAGACTTTTCAGCTAATAAATCCCGATAAATTCTTGAATTAATAGTATTAAAATAAATCAAAGAATTTATAAGATTACCTTTCCAAATGTTTAATTGGTGTCGGACCTAAAGAATAGTTCTATTGGTCCTCTAGTTTTCATTTTTTTTTTTTTAAATTCATTCTCTACAACCCTAATTTAAACATACGTGACGGTATGATGTAGTGACATTCATCCCTTAGATGTGACATCTCTTAAACTATTGTTTAAGGTTCGAACTACTGTAATACCCTCTTCAATGGTGGTTTTCTTACTTTACGTGGATTGTTCCTTCTATTTTTGGAAGTTTTTATTTCATATTTCCTTAGTGCTCTGATAAGAAGGGTTCAACTAGTGATCAATGTATTAATCTTAAATACGTGAAAAAAAAAAAAAAAACAAGGAAAGTAATTTGAAACCCAAAAAACCCCAAACAAACAAAACCCGGAAAATCCTTAACGTCAAAAATTGAGGTGATTCAAAAATCCCAAAAACCGAAATCATTTTTGAAATTTAGGGGGGGTGTATTCAATCTAAACTTTTAATGATTTTTATAGAGTTTAAAAGTATGAGTGTATTAAATACAAACTTTTAAAGACTCTATAAAAGTCATGTGATATTCAATGTAGATTTTTAATGATTTTTAAAAAGTATATAAAAGTTATAGTGTATTCAATCAAAATTGTTTAAGAGTTTATAAAAGTCATGAAGTATTTAAAATGTTAATAACTTTTATAAAATTTAAAATTTTAATAATTTTTGTAGACTTTTATGTTAAATTTATAATAATCAAACTCCATGAATTCTCCTCCACTCCCCTTTAAAACTTTTGTTGTTGATTATAGAAGCAAACCTCACAATCACTTTTACATTTGAATCTCCCATAAATAAAAATATTTCATTTATTTTAAAAATACAGACACACACACATATATATATTTCATTCATATTTTATTGTGAATTATAATAGTCAATATATATATTTTTTTATGTTCAAATTGTTAGCTTTTTGAATCTTATTAGATCCCTTCTTTTCTAAAGGACATCAGTTTATTATTTTGTAAAAGATTTTAAATTTGAATCAAAATTGAGGAATTAGATTTTGGTAAAATAAATTTAAGAAAAGAAAATATCTTATAATTTATATTTATATAAATACAATACAAAAAAAATGTCTAGATGGATATTAATCCAAATCATCTCATTATTTTTATGATAAATAATACAACAATTATTAACGATTATATTGTAAGCTAACAGTTTAATATTTCTTGTCTACACATAATGAAAATAGAATTCACAAATGTACAAATAAAAAATCTCATTACTTTAAAATTGATGAAATTAATCAATAAAATATTTGTTTTTTATATTAAAAAATAAGAGTAAAAACCTCTATTTCAAATAAAAAAAGTAAAAAAAAAAAAAGTCCGGTCATTTTTTAGTAAGTGATTTATTAAAAAAAATTAAAATTTTGAATTTGATTATTTAATTAAATCTATACATGCGGTATTTTTTTTCAACTTTTATTTTTGTTACGTATTTGTTAGAAAATTTCTTTTATTTTTGATTAGTTAATATTTGGGGTACGGTAATTAATTTTTATATTTGTAAAATATCATAAAATTAATTGACTTGAATTTTGTAAAACATTAGTTTTGATAGTTGTTTTCCATTTGTTTATTTACATTATGTCAAAAGAAAATATTTTTATTAAGATGAGAAATATAACTTACAAAGTGTATAACTTATATGAACTTGTTAGATAAATATATTTTTATTTTAGAAATAAATGAAAATCTATAAAAGCCTATAAATATCTATGAATTTTTTTCATCTTGATTATCATTACTAGTTAATGAAGAAGATGATTTTAACTATTTTCTTAAGACTCAAAAACAACAAAGTGAGTATACTAATGAACGGAGAGCTGTTATAGCTCCTAATATGTAGAACGATGTTAGGATTATTGATAATAATGAATATTAGAGATTTTATTATTCATAAAAAATATAAAATAAATAATGAAAGACTTAATTATTGTTTTGGTTATCATTTTATGTAATTGATGTGACTTTACTTCTATTTTAGGTGTCATATTTTTTCATCATTATTGACATGATAAATATAGTTTTTATTAACTTATAAAATATATATTATAGTGAAAGTTTTGTTTATGAAAATATATGAAAATTTATATCATTATTGACATGATAAATATAATTTTTATTAGGGACAGGGGCAAAAATGGCCTCATAAATTAGTGAGTTAACATTCATGTCACTTTTTAGTAAACATAACAATTGAGTCCTAAATTGGGTATGAAAATACCAAGCTGCCCTTAACTCATTTCAAACTTTTCTTTCTCTCTTAGTCTGGTTCTTCTGCATTTTCTCATTTTTCCCGCCCCCTCCTCATCCATTTCTCTAACAACCCAGTCTGGTTCTTCACTCTCTCCTCTCTGACAGCCCCAACTTCTCTTCATTTTTCTTCATCTATTCTTCATCTTCACTTTCTCCTCTCTGACAGCCCCTGCTTCTCTTCCTTTTTCTTCATCTATTCTTCATCTTCACTTTCTCTTCCTCCTTCATTTGTCTGGCAGTCGCTGCTTATTCTTCATCTTCACTTTCGCCTCTTCCCTCATTTCTCTGACAGCTCATGCTTTTTCGTCACTTTCTCTTCCCGCTTCATTTCTTTATTCTACCGATCTACTTATATCTGTTTTCTCTTTTGGTCTCTCTTCGCATTTTCAACTACACAAACACTATCCACCACCCACCATCCATCTGTATTTGCTTCTACAGTAGCGACCATCCATCTTCATCTTTTATGCTACGGGTAATGTATCTTAACTTTTGAACACTTTTGACAGAAGCGAAATCACTAATCATACCCAGTGAAACGAGTATTAATAATACTGGACGCACTTGGTATGATTAGTGGTGCCATGTGAAGATGGAACGAAAACAGAAACGAAATCACTAATCATACCAAGTGGAACGAGTATTAATAATACTGGGCGCACTTGGTATGATTAGTGGTGTTATGTGGAGATGGAACGAAAACAGAAGCGAAATCACTAATCATACCCAGTGGAACGAGTATTAATAATACTGGGTTCACTTGGTATGATTAGTGGTGCCATGTGGAGATGAAACCAAAACAGAAGCGAAATCACTAATCATACCCAGTAGAACGAGTATTAATCATACCAAGTGCACTTGGTATGATTAGTGGTGCCATGTGGAGATGGAACCAAAACAGAAGCGAAATCACTAATCATACCAAGTGGAACGAGTATTAATAATACTGGGCGCACTTGGTATGATTAGTGGTGTTATGTGGAGATGGAACGAAAACAGAAGCGAAATCACTAATCATACCCAGTGGAACGAGTATTAATAATACTGGGTTCACTTGGTATGATTAGTGGTGCCATGTGGAGATGAAACCAAAACAGAAGCGAAATCACTAATCATACCAGTAGAACGAGTATTAATCATACCAAGTGCACTTGGTATGATTAGTGGTGCCATGTGGAGATGGAACCAAAACAGAAGCGAAATCACTAATCATACCAAGTGGAACGAGTATTAATAATACTGGGCGCACTTGGTATGATTAGTGGTGTTATGTGGAGATGGAACGAAAACAGAAGCGAAATCACTAATCATACCCAGTGGAACGAGTATTAATAATACTGGGTTCACTTGGTATGATTAGTGGTGCCATGTGGAGATGAAACCAAAACAGAAGCGAAATCACTAATCATACCCAGTGGAACGAGTATTAATCATACCAAGTGCACTTGGTATGATTAGTGGTGCCATGTGGAGATGGAACCAAAACAGAAGCGAAATCACTAATCATACCTAGTGGAACGAGTATTAATCATACCAAGTGCACTTGGTATGATTAGTGGTGCCATGTGGAGATAGAACCAAAACAGAAGCGAAATCACTAATCATACCTAGTGGAACGAGTATTAATAATATTGGGCGCACTTGGTATGATTAGTGGTGCCATGTGGAGATGGAACGAAAACAAAAGCAAAATCACTAATCATACCCAGTGGAACGAGTATTAATCATACCAAGCGCACTTGGTATGATTAGTGGTGCCATGTGGAGATGGAATCAAAACAGAAGCGAAACCACTAATCATACCAAGTGCGCCCAGTATTATTAATACTCGTTCCACTGGGTATGATTAGTGATTTCGCTTCTGTTTTGGTTCCATCTCCACATGGCACCACCAATCATACCAAGTGCACCCAGTATTATTAATACTCGTTCCACTGGGTATGATTAGTGATTTCGTTTCTGTTTTGGTTCCATGTCCACATGGCACCACTAATCATACCAAGTGCACCCAGTATTATTAATACTCGTTCCACTGGGTATGATTAGTGATTTCGCTTCTGTTTTGGTTCCATCTCCACATGGCACCACTAATCATACCAAGTGCGCCCAGTATTATTAATACTCGTTCCACTTGGTATGATTAGTGATTTCGCTTCTGTTTTGGTTCCATCTCCACATGGCACCACTAATCATACCAATTACGCCCAGTGTTATTAATACTCGTTCCACTGGGTATGATTAGTGATTTCGCTTCTGTTTTCGTTCCATCTCCACATGACACCACTAATCATACAAAGTGAACCCAGTATTATTAATACTCGTTCCACTTAGTATGATTAGTGATTTTGCTTCGTTCCATCTCTACATGGCACCACTAATCATACCAAGTGCGCCCAATATTATTAATACTCGTTCCACTGGGTATGATTAGTGATTTCGTTTCTGTTTTGGTTCCATCTCCACATGACACCACTAATCATACCAAGTACGCCTAGTATGATTCATACTCGTTCCACTTGGTATGATTAGTGTTTTCGCTTCTGTTTTTATTTTACCTAGACATGGCACCAGTAGTCTCTACATTGTAGGTCACTGTTTTAAAACAAAGTCTTTATGTAGTCTATTTGAAATAAAAATAGCACCAAACACAAAGATACAACCAAGTATAATATTACAGTAAGTATCCTACTGGTTTTGCAATTTGTTACAAATCAAAGCAACGGTACTTAAACAAACAAAATACAAGCTTATGTTTCAAATTGTTCTGTTACAGTGGGTCGGGGAGTATTGTTACAAGTCTTGCTATTGTGTCCTGGTTGGTGGCAGGTTCGACACTTTCGTCGTTTTCTTACTTGGGTAACGGAGCCTTCACTATTGTTCGTAGAGGGGCGTTGACATCTTGATGGATTACGACAGTTTTGTCGATAGTGGCTTTTTTCCCCACAGTGAGAGCATTTCAAAACCCTTTTGGTATTCTCACCAGTAGAAGGAATCCTTTTTTTTCTAGGCCTACCAACTTGCGGACGCCATGGTGGTGGTAGCACAATCATGTTTTGTATGTGTTCTCGAACTATCCATTCATCCGGATTAAGAACTGGGAAAATAACGCCAGCATATGCAGCCAATAAATTTGATATTTTATAACACTTGTCAATGTAAGGAATGAATGACCTATTACAATACCTGTAGCACAGATAAACATAATAGTTAAATTTTTATTCTACAGTTAGATAAAATCCCATCAACATATATGGTCTACCTTGGTATGATTAGTGGTGCCATGTGGAGATGGAATCAAAACAGAAGCGAAACCACTAATCATACCTAGTGGAACGAGTATTAATAATACCGGGCGCACTTGGTATGATTAGTGATGACATGTGGAGATAGAACCAAAACAGAAGCGAAACCACTAATCATACCCAGTGGAACGAGTATTAATAATACCGGACGCACTTGGTATGATTAATGGTGGCATGTGGAGATGGAACGAAAACAGAAGCGAAACCACTAATCATACCTAGTGGAACGAGTATTAATAATATCGGGCGCACTTGGTATGATTAGTGGTGGCATGTGGAGATGGAACCAAAACAGAAGCGAAACCACTAATCATATCCAGTGGAACGAGTATTAATAATACCGGACGCACTTGGTATGATTAGTGGTGGCATGTGGAGATGGAACCAAAACAGAAGCGAAACCACTAATCATACCCAGTGGAACGAGTATTAATAATACCGGATGCACTTGGTATGATTAGTGGTGGCATGTAGAGATGGAACCAAAACAAAAGCGAAATCACTAATCATACCCAGTGGAACGAGTATTAATCATACCGGGTGCACTTGGTATGATTAGTGGTGACATGTGGAGATAGAACAAAAACAGAAGCGAAATCACTAATCATACCCAATGGAACGAGTATTAATCATACTGGGCGCACTTGGTATGATTAGTGGTGTCATGTGGAGATGGAACGAAAACACATGCCACCACTAATCATACCAAGTGCGCCCGGTATTATTAATACTCGTTCCACTGGGTATGATTAGTGGTTTCGCTTCTGTTTTGGTTCCATCTCCACATGCCACCACTAATCATACCAAGTGCGTCCGGTATTATTAATACTCGTTCCACTGGGTATGATTAGTGGTTTCGCTTCTGTTTTGGTTCCATCTCCACATGCCACCACTAATCATACCAAGTGCGTCCGGTATTATTAATACTCGTTCTACTGGGTATAATTAGTGGTTTCGCTTCTGTTTTCGTTCCATCTCCACATGCCACCACTAATCATACCAAGTGCGTCCGGTATTATTAATACTCGTTCCACTGGGTATGATTAGTGGTTTCGCTTCTGTTTTGGTTCCATCTCCACATGCCACCACTAATCATACCAAGTGCATCCGGTATTATTAATACTCGTTCCACTGGGTATGATTAGTGGTTTCGCTTCTGTTTTGGTTCCATCTCCACATGCCACCACTAATCATACCAAGTGCGCCCGGTATTATTAATACTCGTTCCACTTTTGGTGTGACTAATAACATTATTAACATTATAAACCATAAAACCACTTCCTACAACTCAATATCACCATAGCTAACCACAATAATAAATAATGATTAAAAATTACAAGTGTACACAAGTTAAGATACATTACCCGTAGTATAGAAGATGAAGATGGATGGTGGCTAGTGCAGAAGCGAATAAAGATGGATGGTGGGTGCCGGATTGTGTCCGTGTAGTCTCAAATGCGAAGAGAGAACAAAACAGAAAAGTAGATCACCAGAGAAATGAAGGAGGAGGAGAAAGTGAAGAAGAAGCAGTGGCTATCAGAGAAATGAAGGAGGAGGAGAAAGTGAAGAAGAAGCAGGGCTGCCAAAAATGAATGCATACGGGGGCGGCAAAATGAAGAACACTCAGGAGCTGTCGGCGGCAAAATGAAGACAGAAAACTTTGAAAACCCTTAAATGAGTTTTTAAGGGTATTTGTGTCCAAAAAATATGGGGTTGGGACACAGATGTTAAGTTTATTTAAATGGGATAAAAATGTTTATTCATTAAGTGAAAGAGACCTGGGCTGACATTTCCTCTTATTAACTTATAAAATATATATTATATTATAAGTTAGTGAAAGGTTTGTCTACAAAAGTATACGAAAATTTATAAAAATCTATGAAAGTTTATGAAAGTCTTTTGAAAAAAAATTTATGAAAGTCTACGAGAGTCTTTCGTGAATTTATAAAATCATTAAAAGGTTATGAAATTTCACAAAAATTATTTACTTAAAAATATTTACAAAAATATTTTAAATTTACCATTAAATACACCCTTTATTCAATCCCCAGCACAAACAATCGAACCCATCTTTCAATTTAATTAAATTTCAACATAAGAACTCCAAATTTTCCCATATCTTAAAAACATAAAAATCACACTTTTGTCTCTCTGTGAAGCAATGACTAGTATGTATCTACGTCAAGCAGCATCCAGTCTACGAAGAAGACTCACTGGAGTCCCTTCTCGTATCGTTTCTTCTTCTGCTCCTCCATTGCCACCACTCCCCAGTACGTATCAATAAGTTTTATTTTTATTTTTATATCTTATTGGACTGGAAATGGCTGCTTTTTGATTATATGTGTAGTTGGGTTGGTGGGTATTTTAGTTTTAATCTTGATTGAGTGTTTTTGTCTTAAAGGTTGAAACTTTTCAACCTATATGGTTACTTGATTGTAATAAAGGCTTTGCATTTGTTTGAATTTTTGTTGGTTATTAGTTTATATGTTGTTTGAAGTGATTTGATGTGTATAACATTGTGTTTAGTGTGAGAAAGTTTTTGAATTTGCACGGTTGGTGAAATCATGTCGTGTGGTATGGAAAATGCATTTGATTGGTTATTTTGCGGGGTTTAGTGTTTAGTTGGATACGAATGCTTGGGTTTTTGGGTTGAAAATTTGTTTGATGTGTTATGCATTGCTTGTTGAATGATTATTGCCTTTAGCATTATCTGTGTTTTTGTTGTTGCAGGCAAAAATAGTTTTTACCACCCGCATGCATGTGGAGGTTATATGTGGGGGAAAAGGGATTCTCGACGATGGATTTTTATGTTTGGTCCAGCTGGTATATTTCTATTTTCCTTTGGTTGTTTGGTTGTTGATTGTGAATACTATAGTGGTCTCTCTTGTTGACGAATCTAGTACTTTTGCAGCCATATTTTTTGGGATAAGTCCCAACTTTGTCTTAGCGGAAGATGTTTCAATTCAGCCGAGTTTGGAAAGTGACACGGAAGGGGCTAATGTAGTTGGATTACAGAAGATTGAAGATGGTTCTGTGATATCTAACATACACACATCTAAGTGGCGAGTTTTCACAGATAATGGGAGGGATTTCTTCTTGAAGGCAAGTTTTTGTAGCCTATGTACAGTTATTTCTTTTTCTTGTGTTTGTTGTTGTATGTAGCTGTTGGTTTTATAAAAAGTTATTGTGCATTACTTTTTGATAGGGAAAACTGGAGCAAGCTGAGAAGTTCTTCCTTTCTGCATTACAAGAAGCTAAGGAAGGATTTGGGGAACGGGATCCGCATGTTGCATCCGCATGCAACAATCTGGTTGGTGTACTATTGAGATGCTTTGTCTGTCATAGAAATATTGGTTACTATTAAAATGATCCTCATGTAGAATCTAGTTCTAAAAATGGAATAAGGAGCTTTGGAAAAATGCATTAGTAGAAGTAAACTCTTTAAATTTTATGAATGTCGTATAGTGGTCTACATTGTCTGATAATATGTTTTCAACATTGCATTGAATATGTTGCAGTTCAATACGAAGAATTTGGGTAAATTGTTTATCAAACTAATTACTAGACGTGGATGCTACTCAGTGTAGGCAGTGGTAGTGAACTATCCTTATCACTGGATTCAGGAACATAAAAAAAATAAAAAAAGAGGCCTGGTAGCCAATGTGATATGCAATCGGCATCTCTTTAGAATCACCATGTTGGTTTTATCTTGGATTAAATATGATGAGGACCAGTATACTTGGCTTTAAAATGGTAAATTTCTACTTTCCACATGAAATGCCTTTCTCAACAGGATAAATATTGTAGCTATTTTGTAAAGTTTCAAGCAAAGGGTATTTTTTGAACCCACTGTGTCCATTTAAAAGAGTCTAAATTAATTGGCGGCTGTTTGAAAATAGGTCATGTAAAATCAGTTTAGCTTATGATTTAAGCTGTAGTTCACTGTTAGCCACATTGAAGTAAAGTGTAATTTAAAATCGTAAAAATTGATCTTTTATTTATTTTTTGAACAGAATTTTTGTTATCTTTGTTGTGCAGAACTTATATTTATGAATACTTTGTTGCTTTCTTTGTCATTCTTTTAGGCAGAGCTGTATAGAGTTAAGAAGGCATTTGATAAAGCAGAACCTTTGTATTTGGAGGCAATCAACATACTGGAGGCTTCATTTGGTCCTGAAGACATACGGTATGTTACACTCAAAGAGACGCTTGCTTATGCATTTGTATATGCATAAATGCTTGTTCATATTTGGAATGAAGAATTTAGGGAGTAGGGACTGAGTTGATTTGTTTTGTAGAGGGTTTATTCCAGATTAGCAATCAAGTGATTCAGAAAGTATTATACTAAAATGTCCTATTCATTGGTGAAACTCTAACCGGAGCAATTGATATAATTTAACTTACTATTTTGCAAGAAATCAACATTTATCTTCACTTGTTGAATAATGTACATGGTGCGTAAGTTTATCAGAAACCTATCAAAGGATTGCTTAAAAGTTGACTCCATACCGTGGAAGCCATTAGCAACTTCATGAAATTTATTATTTTATACTCAAAATATATAATAATATTCTCTTATTAGACCAGTACTACTTAAACGTTTCTACAGTTTTACTGATTTTGTGATGCCTATTATGTGGATTATGAATATTCATTGTCTGCAGTTCTTTATTTCATTTGTCTGTCTGCATGTAAGAGCGGGCCATGTGGCATGCCTTGAAATTGTAGTTTTATTCTTTGTAAACCTAATTTCTTTCCCCATTAAGTTCTTTGTGGATTGCAGTTTTTCATGTATGATTTTACAATGTGTTATTGTGGCACCTGGCTTTTTGACTTGATAAGTAGATAAATATACAATTTTCTGTTGATTGTTGCATAATTATGGCTTATCCTCACAGTTTAACTGTTGTCGTGCAGTGTGGGGGTTGCCTTTCACAATCTCGGGCAATTTTATCTCGTCCAACGAAGACTAGACGATGCTTGTGGCTGCTATGAGGTAAGATATATTTATTATATGTTTTACTTAATTATTGACATTGGTAAGAAGTGGGAATGTTGATTTATTGTATTTAATAATGATAATTACTTAGGAACTAGATTTAGGGAGGACATATGACAAAAAGAAGCATAAGCAGTGTTGTTGCTCTCTGTGCTATGGTTTCTCTTGGTCTTTTTCTTTCAAGACTTCTTGGCCAAGTCTAGTATTTTTCTAAGGTTCTTTTCTTTCTTTCTCCCTTTTTCCTGCCTTCTGCATGTTTAGATATATTTTACTTTCTTTATCTTTTAGGTAATTCTGACAACTTTTACTTAGGTATTGAAATATTTTTGGAATTTTGGCTAAGTAAGGCATATGTGATGATCATCTCCCTTGGTGTAGCATCATCCCATGCATGATGTGTATGTTTAGATACAATGTGCATGCTTTGATTGATTTTATTCATGTCGAAGGTCCTATGTGGAATAAGAGGGAGAGAGAAAGAAAAGGAAAAAATGAGGGTGTTAAGGGGTGGGGGCGGCATTGGCTATGAACTGTTCTATCATGCAACATGAGTGTGGATATTAAATTGAAATCGAAATCAACATAATTTGAGGATAATCTTATCCATCTCTCCTTGCATTTGGGGATTACGTATCATGTGGTTCATTCTATTACTGCTGATATTCATCTAGTACGAGCAAAACCTTTGCTAATGTTGTCTTTTTTATTTTCCTTTTCTTTTTCTTTTCATGTTCGGTGAATTCTTGAAAAGCGTGCTTTGAAGGTATGAGCCAGTTCACTGCTTGAGTGTGTATTTTGTATTATTTTTATCAGAGATAAGGTATTCTGTTATTATTTTCAGTTTGAATTTATTAACTTGCATTTTAAGTTGCTATTCTGTTTTTTATTAGCTTTAATTGCTAACTGTGTAATTATCCAGATAAAGGAACGTGTGTTGGGACATAACAATGTAGACTATGCAGATACAATGTACCATCTTGGGACGGTATTTTTTCTTTTTTTTTTAAGTCACTATGCATTTGTTATTTATACCACAATTTTTTGTTTTATTATTTATCAATGCTATATATTTAATGTTGTATTCTGATTATTGTGTACTGTGTTGAGTTCCTTTCTTTTTAAATTTTTTTAATGTTGATTATATTCGTGTTTGAGGTATTTGCTAAGTGCTGTATAATCTCAATTATAGGTGCTGTATCTCCTTGGAAATGTACAGGATTCTGAGGCTTTATTTCATGATTCTATTAGGATATTGGAGGTACATCACTTCAACGCCAAATTAGTGCTGATTTTGGGCTTGGTACTGCTTTTTGGTTGATATTATAGGTCTCACTGTGTTGTTTGTCTATGTAGGAAGGTGGTGAGGGGGAGTCAATGATGCGCATAAGGAGATTGCGATATCTCTCACAGGTTAAATTGCTCTCATACTTGGATTTCTTGAGTATAATTACGCTATTTTTCTTCTATAGACATGATGAAAAGCGTGCCAAAACTTATTTTATGTCACTGTAAAGGTATAGTTTTAAGACTCTGTGTGGTTCAACATGTTTAAATACATACTCTCTGATTCGTCTAGTTACCATGCTTCCTAATAATTAATTATCTGTACAAGTACTTATCTTGTTGCTATTCTTTCTAGATATACTTAAAAGCCAATCGACTTGAAGAGGCTGAGAACGTACAGAGAAAGATCTTGCATGTTGTGGAATTACTAAAGGTTCTTTTTTATTTTTTATTTTTATTTTTACACCTAACTATACTTGAAAATGTGTGCAAAATATGCAGTATGTAGTTTATTTATCTATTTATTTTTTGCACTTAAGAGTTAGTAGAAGTCAGCACACGAGGTGTCATTACCTCTTTTGTTTGTCTTTACATTTTTCTTTTGTCATCATGAATTACCTACCATTATGGCAACGTTGTAAGGCAGGGATGGAATTCGTTGGACACTGTTATTGTAGCTGAAGGGCTTGCCTTGACCCTTCAATCAATTGGAAGATTAAGGGAAGCACAAGAACTTTTTGAAAGGTAAATAGTTGTGTGCATAATGAAAAGCCAAAGTGATTACATAATGGTTTATGATTAAAGTGTTTTTTACCAATTCATTTTAGGTGTCTTGATGCTCGGAAATTCTTACTTCCTGAAGACCATATTCAGGTTTGTTTGTTTGTTTTTTTTAATTGATTTTTTTATTAGTCTGAGACTTTGAGTTTCAATATTTTTATAGTTGAATATACCAACATTTACACGAAATGTGATGTATAGTAAATTATTGTGATATATATACATAATGAATTGTATAACAATCTCTTGAGGTATGCATAAAAACAAGTGGAAACACATTTACCTTTTTATTATATAACACCTCTTGAGGTATGCATACAAGTTGGTGTATGCATGGAATCCGGTTGATTTGATGAAAAGCATGAAACAGTGTTGTAATTTGAAATTTTATGAGATGTCCAAGTGCGGCTGTTCTAAGGTTAAATTAGTGTTTATTGCTATAAGCAATTTCGAAAAAAGACACAACTATCATAATGCAAGCATTAATCCCAATTTATAACGTAGAGATTTTCATTCCAATGAATGATAATAATAGTCACTAGTTTTTGTTAGTTGTAAATGTGCCTGAGAAGAGAGCGGAATTATGGAATGACTATCCGTGTACTCAGAGCAACACACGAAGAAAGGAGTTTGCAACACAAGTTGTGTGTATCGTATCCTATATGTGTAGAATGCTCCTTTATTTATTTCATTAGCATTAAGTTGTTAATGAAAATATTTTTGTATATAGCCTGCAGCACTAGATAGATACTTTCTTAATTATCATAATATAGTTTTGGACAATGAATTCAAATCTTTTAGTCTCAGTGAATTCATTGATTATGTTATGATAATTAAGAAAATATCCATCCAGTGCTGTAAGTTGCATACAAAAATATTTTCATTAACAAGTTATGCTAATGAAATAAATGAATATTCTACACATATAGGATATGATATGCACAACTTATATTGCCAACTTTTTTTTGCGTGTGTTGCTCTAAGTATGTGGATAGCTATCCTATAACTCTGGCCTTCTCTCGATCACATTTATAAATAATAAAAACTAGTGATTATTATTATCGTTAATTGGAATGAAAACCTGCACATTAAAAACTGGGATTAATGCTTGCATTATGATATTGATTTTTTTTTTTCGAAATCGTTTATAGTAATGAATACTAATTTAACCTAATCACAGCCAAACTTGGACATCTCATAAGATTTCAAAATGTAATACTGTTTCATACTCTTCATCAAATCAATAGGATTCCTTGCATCCCCCAACTTGTTTGCATATGTCTACAAGTTAAATGACTACAACTTTTATCCTTTGGTAGTCAGAGTTGTATTGCATGAAAAAAGAAATAATTTCACTTTAAAGTTGTATAATCGCCAATGTACAAATAGGATAACTAACACTTGGTTCATTGAAAGGTTTAAAATAATCACTTACGTTTTTCGCATATAACCAGTGGTGAGAACCATGCATACAATATATAATAAAAAATATTCAAAGCAATATTGTACCCATGTTGTCTGCCTTATAATCTTCAGATCCTTCAATGCAACGACCGATGATTTGTCAACTACTGTTGATTTCGGTAGGCATAGCAAGATAGACATAGCAAACAAGACATACATAATTGTGAACATGTCGTCTGTGACCTTTGTTTGTTATCTTTCCATCAACAAACTGATTTTAATGTGTCCTTTTGTTCTTAATCCAATTTTTCAGTATTTCACAATACATATCAAATTCGTCCATATTAAAATTGACTTCATCAGAATCGTTAGGCAACTTTATTATTTTCTCAAAATCAGACTCTTTCATTGGAATTCACTTCCGTTGAGCACGATTTGAGAAGTTGCTGGTTGAGTATCGAGAAGCAACTTAAAGAGCCATGGAGTTTCGGGCATGAGATTCTCTATAACAAACCAAAACCCACTTCCTCGATGCTGTGCATCGGTCAATGATGAAACGACTCTATAGAACTTTTTCGGGCCGCACATTGTATGCAATTCCATTTTATCTAGAATTTTAATATCAGACATTGCTTTCCAAATCTCTTTGAACAACCAAAAGGAAGAGTTTGATAATGTTTTCTTTAACATAAACAAGTGATGGTTTAGATATGGTGGGAGGTTAGAGAAGAGATTAGGGTTTAAGATTGTCAGTTTAGGGCGTTGGAAAGTTGCCGGTAGAAATTTATTTTTGAAACAATTTGAAATTTGAAATTCTTCAATGCAACCACTTATTTATTAATCCAATCGACGGCTGCATGCATGGAGTTGGAATATGAAAACCGTTAACATCATTACATTACAGTTCATTGTTTTCATTAATTAATGAAATTTGATTTTTTCAAATTGTGACTAGTTAAGCAACTTAATCTGTTGCCAACAAGTAAATTTTTTAAGGGTATATTGATATTTAGGTGTACTAAAGGGGACCCCATATATATATATATACACTAAAACTTGTATATTATAATTGTTTGATGGGCCACAATATATATTCATTATTGTGCTTTTTATGAACTGAAGTTTAAAGTAAACTTGTGTTGGGCCAATTGTAATGAGTTTCTTTCTCTATGGCAGATTGCAGCTAACATGCTTCGCATTGCTAGGGTAGCGTTGCTAAATTCTAGTCGACCAAGTAAAGGACGTATTTCTGAAGCAAAAGATGAGCTTGATCGGGCAAAAGAACTTTTAGACAAGTCAATAAGGTTATTGTAATTTATAATGCTATCTTGTCTTTTAATCTTCATATTGAAACTATTTGGTTAGTACTCAATGGTGTCTGTGTGATTCAAAATGCTGACTTTTGTCCTTTGGTGAGTTCTTTACGTTAAGAATTAGTTCTTAACCCAAATAATCACTAAAAGACAAAATAACATATGTCACTAATAGCTATTGGATTGCATTCAATGGTTGAGATTTGAAGTCTATATAGAAATGAAGTCGGGAATATATATGTGTATACACACACGCACACTCCCTTCTTTTGTGCAAAAGTTTACATGTAACTTTGTTTAGACATCAAATCTCAGTCATTGGATACAATCTAATGGTCAATAGTGAAATGTTGAATGCTATGGTCCTATCGATGCATTCTTTTATTCAATATTAGGTATCCAAAATATCAAGGATTGAAAACCCTTAAGACAAGGAGTGCCTCAGTATGTTTTACATTCTTAATCAAATAATGTTAATCTCAACAGTTTTATTTTTGAGTCTTGTAATTTAAGTTGGCCAAATTCTAGATATGCATGAATTCAGTTTAGATTTGATAATTTTGTTTGTCCTTAGAACTCATCTAGACATCATGTAGAATTTTACAGAATAATCATAGGCATTTTTCCGTATATGATGATAGGATAGCACGCAAAGCTTTAAATAAGTTGTCAAAACAGAAAGGCAGCAAGCAAAATTCTGGAACATCGGGACAAACTACAAGAGATGGGCATGCTGCATTGGTCATACTGGTCAGTTCTCTCAGAGAACTTCTCTGTAGTAACCTTTATTCCTCGAAACTTTGACTTTGTTTTTCAAATTCTTTTCTATGAATCTTTTACTGTCAAACAAGCTGTACTTTCTGTCATAGAACTGATGAAGTGTATATGCTATGGAACACAAATACCTCAAGATTTGCCACATAACCATGTATATGTGTTGGAAGCTTAAGACCATTTGACTTTTATCTTCAACTTCTTAATTACCAAGAGCATAGGACGGTATAGTTCTCTCTCAATTTGGGTGCCTTCAATTTCCTTTACCTTCTGCTTGATCTGGCTGTATTGCCTTCAGTTAGAGCATATGATTTTGTTTTTGATCAGATGTGCAATTTATGTATGATTTAATGCATTTTCACATTCACTCCCTTGAAAAATTAAAATTTATGAGCTCGAGATGCTTGCCTTCCTGGTTGGGATTGTTAGTATTTTGAATAAATAATTGACCACTGTAGTTGTCAACCCCATTCACTCCCTTGAACTTAATAATCAACATTCAACAATAACTCCCAGATTCTTGTGGTCTTTCTTCTTGAGCTTTTTGTTGTTCTTTTGTGCTTTGTTACCAATGAGACAGTTAGCGCATTCATATTATTGTGGGAACTGCTTATGATTTTAGCCTTATGGTATAAATGTAACTGCAGACACCAGAAAGCAAAATAAATAGATTAATAAATAAAGCAGTGTCATGGTAATTTGGATGCTTAAGATTATGTTATTCCAATTCATGACATTATTTTATGATCTTGTTGGATGATAGCAAGCTATTCTCTTATACAAAAATTAATGGACTATGGTTGTGCATGCAGTTACGATCACTTGACGCTCTTGGGCTTCTGGAGGTCACCAAGCAAGAATTACTAGAATCGAGTGTAAGTATATATGTTTGATCATCCTTTAAGCGCTTGTGTGTGCTGATCGTAAATATATAGGATATATATGTATATATATATATATATTAATTTATGATTCAATATTTCTTCATTTCTTTTGCAAATATAAATCTTTTCTATATGGTATTGTATGTTTAAGCGCATTGTATGTTTGCTTTAATATGGTATGGATTTTGATACACATTCATGGTTAAAAGGAACTAACTATTTGTAAAATTACCCATGAGTGATTAGTAAGAATGGTTGCACCTTGGGGTTTGTTTTCTCAAGGTCTAAGATTCAATCCTTCATGGGCACCTACATGGTTAAAGACTATAATTTTCTGTTTTCCAAAGATTGTAAGGTTCAGCAGGAGCTCTAGTTTCAAAATCGAACTCGTTAAGTGTTTCGAGGGATTCCTGGATATTTATTTATTTATTAACTTCAGGATACATATTTGTGTAAAAAGCAGGGCAAGAGCATTGAGAAGCTACCGCTACTAGTGCTGGTGTTTGTGCTCTTCAAGATTTTAGAGGTTTATGTTTCTTTGTTTTGAGAAGTTTTCTCTTGACGCTGGAGCTTTTTATGTTCTTGGATCACCGAATTTTAACGCGTGATAGGAACCATGAAGTTTTTCATTTATGATAAATTTGCACATGTTATTTTGTTTTAGAGAGATGATTGACTAGTTTACTGATAGTTTCATTCATAATTGAGATTTCATCTACTCTTAGGTTGATTTCTATCTCATCTTTCCTTTCTTATTTTCTCTTTACGGTCCTACATTAATGATTATACTTATATTGTAATGCAGGAACAGAATTTGCCTAATCATCAGGCTGAAAATGCAATTTTCGAATGCATTTCTGCTTACAAAGAGGTAACATTGTGTTGGTTGATTTATTAAATGTTTTAGTAGAATGCTTTTTCTTGCTTGCGTTGGTGTACCAGGCAGTAAAACGTTCGATTGATCTTCAGTACTGTGCTTTGAGCTCTCTCATTTCCTTTCGAAACCTGTAAAGTTATACCTTGGCTTCATTGTAAAAGATAATAATCTTTAGTTATCGAATTTAGGATGTTATGATTTCAAGTATGGATTAATTGCAATTCTTTTGGCAGAAGTTTTTTCAATGCGGGAACTTCGAACATATTTGAATAATTTAGATTCACTTTGTTTGCAGTGTGGAGTTGAGAAGTCGATAAGTGATTCACCTGAAGTAAAAGCAGAATATCTTTCATGTTTGAAGCATCTTCTCAGTTTGATAGATAATGTCAACAGTAGCAGTAGGACACAGTCATCTAAGGCACTTACTCCACAAGAGTTGAAGGAAGAAATTAAACGCGTTGAAGTTGAAATCTCTTCAAGTAGACGCTCAAAACGCCAAAGCTGACGCCATTTTCATAGCAGCAGTATATATACAGCCCGAATACGATGGAGTTTGGTTGCCTAACATTAATAAATATGGAGGGTTGGTTTGATTTACTTTTACCATGAAACTACCTTTAGTTGTCAAAAGGTGAAAATGATGGAGAAATAAAAGAAGTTCAATTTTGCAATGTTGCTATACAGAAGAAGTTGAGATGACAAAACAAATTTGTTGAATAGTGGTGTGTATAAACTCTTTGCCAACGTTGTAGAAGTATTTTCAATTCATTTATAAAATTCTGCCAAGATGACACTATTGTACTTTTCATTTACTGTTATTATGTCTCGGTGATTATTTGACTGTAAATGTTGTATAACTATCATAGTATTCCCTGTATTTCATGATATTCATAGTATGACACTAGTAAATATCACTTTTATTTTCAGATTTGTCGATGTGATATGTTGTGAGTGAACAATTATATCAGTAGGGTGCGTTCCACTTTTGCAGTTTATGATAGGAAGAATTTGATATATAATGACAATTTCAAATTCGTTGAATCAAATAAGAAGTGAATGAGTTCAAAGGAAATGAATCATTTGAAAAACAAATACAATGATTGAGTGATTAGAATTAGAAGTTCAATAGTGATTAGGTATGTATGGATGTTAACAAGTTAAATTCACAATGTATCTTATGAATTAGATATTAAACTATACAAACTTTAGATATTAAACTATACAAACTAATGATCTTATGAAATTATTTGAAAATTATTGTTATACTAAGTGAAAATAAAAGCAACAATAAAAAAATAAAAACCACAAAAATTTGAATTAGGTCCCAACCATGACTCACCTGCACCACTACACCTAATTTGTTGGGAGCGGGTACAGAGTTGGGTCGGATTAAGAAAATTTGAAAAAGATAAGGAAAAATTTCATGTAGTCCTTATATTTTGATAATTTACTTCATTTTAATATTTGTTATTGAAAACCATGTTTCTTAAAGTTTCCAAAACTCAATAATTCTTTAAATTTTTGTTAAATTTTTATATAGGAGGATCAGTTAAACAGGTTACCCAATCCACACACTATCATATGTTAAATTCATCACATTTATTTACTTAACATCTTTTTCTGCTTCATTAACAACTCACGGATCTTACACCGATTACATTAAATTCAGTGCACACTCCAAAGAAAATTCGTATTCGTTATTAAAAAAAGCAAATACCAATATTAGCCCAAATATATACTTGATAATTTTCATATTTTGAAATAATAGATATCGAAAATACCCTCGAATATTCTTAAATTTCCGAAAAAAGTATCAATATTCCAATATTTTAATTAATATTTTCGTAATTTTAAAATTCCAATATTTCAATGCAATCAAATTACTCTCTTAACGATTAATAGATACATATATATATATATATACATACACGCACACACACACACATGTACATTCCCGCCAATAGCCGTTACAGAACTGCCGCAAACCCCACAAAGCACCATCTTCTTCTCCTACAACATCCATCGAATCCACATCTCCATGGAATCCACCTTCAAAATCCTCAAAACCCCACTTCACAAAACCCTTCCTCTCTCTCTCTCCATCAAAAACTACTCCTCCTGGTGGTCCCCACCGCCTCCATCACCATCACCACACCTCTCCGATCCCCTTCTCAAAACCCTCTCCGACGCCATCAGAACCCACCGCCCGTCTCTCAAAAACCTCCTCCCAAACCTCACCACTTCCCACCTCCTCACTCTCATCACCCACAACCCCCACCACCTCCCCCCCCTCTCTCTCCTCTCCTTCTTCCACTTCCTCTCCTCCCACCACCACCACTCCCGCCTCCTCTCCCTCCATTCCTACGCCGCCATGGCCCTCTTCCTCGCCTCCCACTCCCTCCACTCTCACGCCTTCGACCTTCTCCGTCTCGTTGTCTCCAAGAAAGGTAACGGCTCCGTTTCCTCTGTTTTTGCTTCTTTGGTCGAAACGAAAAGTACTCACTTGTCAAAATCGGATTTTGATTTCATTTTCGATGCTTTGATGGTTGTTTATGTCGATTTTGGATTCGTTAATGATGCCATTCAGTGTTTTAGGCTTGTTAGGAAGTATAAGTTTGGAGTTCCTGTTAATGGGTGTAAATGTTTGATTGATAGGATGATGAAGATGGAGAATTGTGTGTGTGTGGTGATCTGGGAGATGTATATGGAGGTTTTGGAATACGGGTTTTCGCCTAGTGTGTATGTTTTTAATGTTTTGATGCATAGGTTTTGTAGAGAAGGGAAAACAAGGGATGCACGGATGATGTTCGATGAAATTCCTAAGAGGGGTTTGCGTGCAACGGTTGTTAGTTATAATACGTTGATAAATGGGTATTGTAAGGTGGGGAATGTGGAGGAGGGGTTTCGGTTGAAGGGTTTGATGGAGGAGACAGGGTTGAGGCCGGATGTTTACACTTATAGTGGTTTGATTAATGGGTTGTGTAAGGGGAGTAGGTTGGAGGAGGCAAATCAGTTGTTTGAGGAGATGGGGGAGAGGGGATTGGTGCCTAATGGTATTATGTTTACTATGTTGATTGATGGGCATTGTAAGAATGGGAAGGTTGATGTGGCGTTGGAGATTTATAGAGGAATGTTGAGTAAGGGTTTGGGACCGGATTTGGTTTTGTATAATGCACTTGTTAATGGGCTTTGTAAGGTTGGGGATATGGAGGAAGCGAAGAAGGTTGTGGATGAGATGCGTAGGAAGGGGTTGAAGCCGGATAAGATTACTTATACTACTCTTATTGATGGTTTTTGTAAGGAGGGTGATTTGGAGTCGGCATTGGAGATAAAGGGAGAAATGATTAGAGGAGGGATTGGGCTTGATGATGTGGCCTTTATGGCTCTCATTTCGGGATTTTGTCGAGAGGGGAAAGTGATGGAGGCAGAGACAACGTTAAGGGAGATGGTGAAAGCAGGCTTGAAGCCTGATGATGTCACGTATACGATGATCATTGATGGATTTTGTAAGAGGGGAGATGTCAAGATGGGTTTTAGATTGCTTAGAGAGTTGCAAAGTGATGGACATGTTCTGGGTGTGGTAACGTATAATGTGCTTATGAATGGTCTTTGCAAACTAGGGCAAATGAAAAATGCTAATATGCTTTTAGATGCTATGCTTAATTTGGGGGTGATTCCAGATGATATTACATATAATATTCTACTAGAGGGCCATTCCAAGCATGGTAAGCCAGAAGATTTCGATAAACTACGAAGTGAGAAGGGGCTTGTTTTGGATTATGCTTCGTATACTTCACTAGTTGGAAGAGATCGCCAAAAGAGATGATTTGACATGTCATAAATTCAAAGTCTTTCGAAGTAGATTTACTTCAGCATCAACAGAATGCAAGTCTCTATGATTGGAGATATATCCATACACATTCATTTTGGTGGCTGATTGATGGAGGTGCAAATTGATTTAGAAAATTTTCAATTCTCAAAGCATGTTGTACTTTTGATTTCTGAATGCAAAAGCCTAAAACAGAGTTGAGCAAAAAGTGAGATGCTAATTATTGATATCAGTCAGCTCAAAGAGAACTAAAGTTGTACCTCTGAGGGCTGATGTGGGAGGGGATGGATTGGATGGTTGCGTTTGTTACAACCAGTGAAAGGAAATGGTGTTCTTTGATTGGCAGTTTCGAAATATTGTGCTTTGAGATAACCTATGGTTTTTGGTGATTAATTCATGACCAATCTCTGCAAACGTTGCTTGAGGATACAGTTGTGGCATCCAGGGAGTGCTGAGCCTTACTAAACAGATGGTTCAATCTATCTTCATGTTCGACAAACTTGTTGATAAGTGCCCTCCGGTGACTCTGGCTTTACATACATGTTCACATCTAGTCACATATTGATCTTGGCCCCAACAAATAGCACAATTCCAATGACTTATAGCAGTTGCTTTCTTATTGTCTGCCAAAATTACTTGAAAGACAAACTGTTTTAGCCATGGAAGAGGGAAGAACAAGTGACTTTCAGATTTGTTGAATGGAGGATGTTTGTGGGGCTACTAACTTTGTTTTCACATATTCAAGTTTACAGGCAGAAATTTGACAGCTTATGAGGACATTTTTTGAATTTTTAGCTTCATTGATTCTCAGAAATTTGTCTAGAATCTGTGAAAGTTTGCTAATTTGTGGATTGTATGGAAGTTAGCGAAATAACGTCATTTCAGATTTGCTAGCGTACAAACTGTTCGATAACTGTATAAATCCTGTATAGTAGCGTCACCCATGAATTTTGTAATGTAAAGGTTTATTGATATTATTAATTATATAATCAAATTTATTGTTAAGTTTTCTTGTTTTGTTTTAGTCAAAAGACACCAAACAACTTAGTTATCATTTGGTTATTATTTGTTTTGTTTTTGTGATATATGCCCATTACTATTGATCTGTTTGAAATGGTTGTATAGTTGAGAAAAACTTAAATGGGATGATTGTTTTGCCTTATTTGTATACAAATTTTATCATATTTGTTGATTTTGAATTTAATAGATGGATAAACATATGATATGATACACATACAATTGTTCCAAAACATGGAGAATTTTGCAATTTGAATAAAAAAAAATATGTAAGTGAAATATATTATGATGTGATAGAAAATACATATGTTATTGTTATACTAAAATCACCTAAAAAATATTGGCTTATTTCTTTGCATGTTGAATACAATGTTAAAAAAATTTTATCAAATGACTTTTTGTCTTTCTTTTTAAAGCTATACAAAACATGAAGAGTTAAGGATGTATTTGTTTTGGTCCGAAATTTGAATAGTTCTTAATTTGAGTAGAGTTTGATATTTTGGGTTATTGGTATTCCCTCACAAATTGATATCTAAGTATAAATAAATATATAGGTTTTGAAGCTTTAATATGCCTTTTTTTTTTTTTTTTTAATGAAACAAAGCTTCAATATGCTTATTTGATACTTGTGAGCTTTACTAGAATTTTAAAATATCTTACAATATGCTACTATCAACACTAATCTAATTAATGCATAATGTTTTTATACAATTTTTGTTCTTAACTTTCAATTGGAAAATATTAACTCTACAAATAAACAGGTCTTTAAAAGTTCCTCGTACGCTTTTAATTTTATATCTACTCTTAGCATTTTTTAACGAATAATAGTTCAATTTCATCAAATTGAAAGAGAATAAGGACTATGTTTGAGATTGAGAGAATAAATTTCTTTGTATGGTTGCTGAAGTAAGTCACGATTGTAATGGTTTGCTAATGATGTTGATTATCGACGAGATTCAAGCTTTGTAAAGTGGATATAAGCAAGTATTAAGTGAAATACTGTATATCCGTGTTCGTTCTATCTTTTATTACTTATTATTAACTTTTATTTTTTATTTTAAACTTTATTATTGTTATTATGCTAACTTACAATTTTCTCTTTCATAGAAAACATGGTCGCTACTAAGAAAAAGCTCATTGAAAGTAGTGAATTCTTGTGCTCATCTACAACACATGAAATATTTAGCTAGCTAGCACCATGACAGTTCACAAATAAGAAGAAGTTCAAAATCCAATCATGATTTCATTTTATTTTTTTCTTTCCACGGTATGTACATTTTAACATGATTGCTTCATATTTTTCTCTTTCATATCTAGGGTTCTTTATTTAATTGTGGGTTTTTGTCTATATATATATATATATATATATATATATTTCCCACTACTTACTTCCCACCATACTATTTTAACTAATTAAAGTGGCAGTCAATATGAAAAGACAAATTTCTAAACTAAAGTAAAGATAACACTTCTCACGTGTGAATGTGACTAAGTGAATGTGAATATAGGTTGAATCTATGACATACATTACTCTAAAGAAACAATTTTATTAATAACTGATAAATGAAATAGCAATATCAAAGTTCTCTTGATTTTTTTTATATAGAATAATAAATGTTAATTAAAATTTTTGGTTTAATTAAAATAAAGAATATCTTTATTTATTGACATATAATGAAAATATATATTCTCTTAAATGAACTCAACGAAACCCCAAAAAATAAAAAAAAAAATCCAAACGTCGAGAATTTAAGTTAGGGAATTATCTGTTTATACATGGAATGATTTTTTTTATAATTATACAGTATTGTGGGAGTAAATATCTAAAACTGAATTTTTAAATTGTATAAATAATGTTTGATCTTTATACACCGCAACAAATTTTGTTTTTCCTTAAAAAGAATGAAACGCATGGGAACATGAAATCATGGAGGGGACCATATTTTATTACAAATAACCAAAAGACCAAAAACAAAACAAGTTATATTTCAACATAAAATAGACATAACATATAATCAGCAGCAGCAGCTGCAAAGTGGTGTTGCTTTTGTTTTGTTTGGATATATAAAAAGCTTCAACATTCAAAGATAACGGTGTAGCTACAAAGATTCCAATGGTCTTGCATGTCTGTCACATGAAAATGGCTCGACCCGGCCAAAAGTGATCATCTTCTTTTTCTTTTTCTTCGTGTCCAGCTGTTCTCTCTTCTTCTAACTTCTAAAAATCTTTTTACCTTCCTTTATCTTAAAAAAAATTGTTTACTTATTCTATACACAATCATTAATTCGTCCATCTTTAATTCATAGTGTCGATCTGAATCCAAGTGGTAATTGGACCAATAAGGTTACTACTTGTGGTCCAGTATATGTACATTATGATATTATTATGGGGGTTCCATGGGGTCCCGTTTGGGGAACGATGTTGTCCACACTCATATTAGATTTGTGTAATTCAACTTTTTAGTTCAAAATTGAAAAGCAAATCTTGTATAGTCGATGTATTATGTTATGATTATGGGTCTTACTATGGTCCCGCTAGAGGATGGATATTAATGTTACTCTTGATTATGATTATCTACCATACCCATTTTTGTGCTTGGAATAGCATTTGATGACATCTATCATTAATTAGTAGTAGTTTCTTTCACTTATGTTACTTTTTAGTGTAATGCATTATCTTTAACTCTTTGTATTCAATATAAATATCACCATAACAGAGTGCCTTGATATGTTATGTTGTTGGTCCCATATTGTTGGAAAATAAACATCAATGTTGGCTTGTTTGTGTGCATATAACAAGTTGTGATATTGTGGATCATTGCTATATGCTATTTTGTACAAGATTTGTATGTTACGAGAATAGTTAACGATCAATGGATTTCATCTAATGATATATATGTAAAAATTAAAAATAAAATTAACAAAATGTATCTCTTCCATAATTATTCATTAATAATATATATATTGCATATTAATAAATGATATCATATACAAAATTTATATAGGTATAGTTAACATTAATATTTATTAAAACGTTTAACATCATATTTATGGGGTTAAAACGTTTGTTTGTAACTAATCGTTAAACATGTGGTCATGGAAAGATACTTTGTTTCATTGTCACAAGATGATAACAAAAGGAAGAAAATTCAAATGCTTTGCTTGTTTGTTGAACTTCTAAAAAAAATGTAATAATGATTACTGTTGTGATGACAACTCATTCCTTTTTAGTAAATTTTAGTTAGATGTGAATATAAAGAATAATAATTTAATTATTTAAGGTTTTGGGATGATATGTTCTTTTGTTCTAGGGAAAATTTAATATAGACAATATGGAGATATATAATTTTTTCTTCCTTAAGTATAAATTAATATATTGGTTTGCACTATTTATTTTAGGTATTATCTAAAATCCATTTTGCGGCTTTGCCGTTAGTATTTCGTTAAATGTTTAGGATATTGAAATTATTTGAAAAAAATACTAATATTAAAACTAAGTTAATGTTAAATAAAACTAATATATATATATTATGAGGAGGTCAATGTATGAAATTCATAGATCCTGATCTCCTCCATTCTAATGTTTGAGTGTGGGGGAGATATGTGGAATGTGATCTTCTCTAACGGAAGGAGATCATCGATTAATTGATTTTGTAATTATGCAAGTGATTATCTCCCTCTAGTGGAGAAGAGTGATGCTCAATCTCTTTCACGGGAAGGACACTGTCAATTGATCTCCTTCCATTACGAGGAAACCATGTCCTCCTAATGGAGAAAAATATGGAGGCCATCACCACTATTTTTTTTTTAATAGTTTTGCATTATTTTATAAATATATTAAGAATAAAGTAATGTTTTTTATTTTTTAGATATTAAAAAATGAAAAATGGAAATTACAAAATAGAGGGTAAAAAAGATTGACATTTTTTGGAAACCTATGGAGCTATATCCTAGACAAAAACTATACAAAACCAAAAAAATGAAATGAAATTAATTTTATTCATTGAAAGTATGCTATTAAAGTCTCATCTAACAAAATGTCCACTATTAAAGCATTGAAAGGTATTTCGAATTACAAATTATACAAGTTCTTAACTATTTATAGACACCTAAAATTGTAATAAATGCAATTGTATAATAATATCTTGAACTCCTTATATTCACATAAACAATGCTCTCAACTAGTTATACAATATATATGGATACAATGTGGATTCAAACACCCATAGTAGAACTAATTTATCACCACGAAAATGTTATCAAAACAACATATGTTACAACGGAATTCCATATCAACACGATGATGTTATCAAGACAATTGATAACTATAAGATTCCACCAACATGATTAGATGCAATTCAATAGACTCTGATACCATGATTCGGATAAATAGTAGCATGACCATCGTCCTACACTGATCTACCACAATCAGCATTTCCAAACCCCAATCTTCTATTGACCAGATCATATTCTACCCATAGATTTTGCTGATGAAAGTTCCCTATGATATTACTTGCAAGACCAAGCATATCTGACCGTCCAATGCCAACACAATGGACCCCACCACCCACATCAGCCAAAACCCTTTCCTTTCCAATCACAACCTCCACTCCTTTGTCAAATTCCAACACCATATCGCCTATCAACCGTCCGATCTCCATTGCATTCCCATCGAAGCACATGTCGCAAACCCCACCGTACAAGTACCCTCTTTTCAACCTAGGCCCCGCCAGTCTCACAATCTCATGTCTCACCTTATCATAAGCCTCATCAACCAAATAAGTGAACTCTGACCCTGAATCGACCATGGTTTGACCCGACCCATTTGCATCCGGTCGGAATGCCGCCTCCGAAATATTCAACTTCCTACCTCCAATTCTAATTCCTCGCATCGGAACAGTGTAAGCAAGAGGATCCAAATTAGGTGAACGTTGATTCGGAGAAAAATTCAAAAGACTAACGTATTGAAATCGTGTAGCATGCGGGTTTTGTCCGAGATAAAACCATCCGGTGGGCGTATACCCAACCTGGGAGCTTCGGGCGGGTACACAATATGAGAACTTGGAGATTTTAGCTTGGGAGGCAAATGACAACCGTCCAAGGTTCATCCCCAAAATGCCCTTCCCTTCACTGGAGTCTTCATTAGCACAACCTAGGATCATTGGAAGGGTGCTTTGGGAAGAAGAGAAAGTGAACTTTTCTCTGACGAGATTGCCCTCGGCAAAAGTACCATCAGCATAGAAGTAAGAGTAGTGACACAAGCGGTTTTGGTCACAGTCAGTGGGGAGGGTAAAATCGAGAATTCGCGGTTTACAAAGAGGGTGACTACAAGGCAAAACAGAGAAGGAAGAAGAAAGCGAAGGGTCAAATGACGTCGTATTCACAAATCTCCTTGTTGTTGGCGTTGTCGTTGTTGTTGCTGGTTTCTTCTTCTTGCGGTTGCATTGAATCCATGAGAGCTGACTTCCAGTGTCTAACACCATCTGTTGAACCTGTGGTGGGGTCCCTATAGGAAGAGACAAGATCAGGGCCGTTGAATACTTGAAGCTTGATCTAACGTTTGAGAGAGGAGATGGTGGGTGGTGCATGTTCTTCTGGGTCGTTTTTGAAGCCAAGGAAGTGTCAAGAAGAAGAGATGGTGAGGTTTTTGAAGTCAAAGAGAGAGGAAATGAAAGTGAAAAGTTGTGTGTGAGAGAGAGGCAAGTGTTGAAGAAGAACAAGAAGTGGAGGAGGAGAAAAAACATGGTGGTGGTAGAGATGTTGAAGAGAGAAGCCATAGGTATTGTTATTGTTGTGTTTCAGAGGGTTTGGTGGTGGGTGTGGTGGTGTTGTTGGTGGGTTTGTGGGTTTTTTGGGGAGAGTGAGGGAGCGAGGGAGAGTGTGTGGTGGGGTTGTGATATTTATACTCCATTTTTGAATGACAAGAGAGAAGAGGAAAAGTGGTATACGCGGTTTCTTAATTGAGCAGGTAGATCTTATGATGACCCTACACTAACATTGTAAAAAGATAATATTAGGTACCATTACATCCAAAAATTTAAACTAACTAATAGAAAATGATGGAATTATAATATTTAAAACTTGAAGATATGATATGTTGATATACTTTCTCACGTGTAACGTGGACAAGTAACAGATAATAGACACATATTAAATGCGTTCTATTGTGTAACATATGTAACGAAAAGATTTTCAGATAAATGGAGAAGAAAAGGTTTAAACTGAAAATATCAAAACTTTGATATCATGTTAGTTATCATCAAATTCAAAAATTTAAACTGACAGAAAATAGTTCAACTATAATATTTAAGACTTAAGGTTATGATACGTTAATAGAAAATATGATTTGAACATATATAAATGACTTCTAGGCATATGGACCGTTTGTAGGGATGAAAGGAAATTACGTGTGGATAATAAATTTATGACGTTACAAGTTCATTAATGATTTAAGTTTGATATCTACTTGAGAGGTTTGCCTCAGAAAATTATCCATTTTATATAAATCAATCATTCAGAGGTTTTAGTCTTAGAAGGTTTATGTATTTGCAAAACAAACTTATAATATTACAAGTTTATGAATTTTGTACGTTTGGCATCTGTCTGAGGATATCTATGCTTGAAAAACTTTTATATTTGTTAGAATTTTTATGTATAGATGTGTTCATATGTAATTCCATGTAGTTAATATATTTACAACTTTACAATCGAAAGATTTTCGATTTTAGCTGTCTTTTAATATGGACTTGCTCTTTACTCATTTAAAGTTCATATTCGATCAACTTTTATTTTAAGTTTTTTATGACACGTTAGTGTTATTAGTTAGCAATGAATGGTGATTTAATTTGCTTTTCTTCACTATATATTATAATCAACAAATATATATTAAGATTTTGAAAAGCTTGAATTAATTAGCTAGAGAATTTAGATGAGAAAGGTATTCTTGTATCTTTTTATATATAAATTTGATTTGATCCTTTGCTTTCTACTTTTATCCGAATTTTCTATACAATCCATCGAGAGATTCTCTTTTGTTTTCGGCTATAACTTCTTTTTATGAAAGGCTTCATTCCTTCTACTCAAATTATTTTCCCCTAAAGAATTGAAATGGTTCAATTATTTTGATTTTTAAATGATGTTCTAGTAGTATACAATTGACACACACCGACTCCCCCCATATAATTTATCTGTTAGGGTTTGGATTTATAAGTAATATTCCACCCTCTTTAACTTGATATACAAATAAAATATCATCAAACATTTAATTATTATACTATATGATATTGGTATATGATGTGTACTCCCACCTACCAAACATGTAGTAATTCTAGATAACTTTATAGTCTTTATAATTTTGCAAGTACGCCTCAGATTTATAAAAGAACAATCGTCTGCCAGGCAAGGGCGATGAATTGTACCCAGTTTCCAAAAAAACAAAAGGGGTAATGAATAGAACATTCTTTTACTCCAAGGACAAAAAAAGAAAAAAAGAAGATTACGTAGATGAAGGTACATGTCTAATTTTGATAGGTGGCAATAAAATAACAAAAGTGCATGCATGACTTTAACATGTGAATTAGTAATTGGTTATGTTGGACATTGAAAGATAAAGTAAAATGATAGCTGGTTGATTACTGATTAGGAATTCTACTGTAAAATTTTTAGAAAATAGAATTAAAAATATAAAAAAATTAAAATAAATTTTTTATTGTTGTTGATATTTATGAACTATCCGAATAAAGATAATAATTCATGAATGAAAGAATCAATTTGCAATTTTTTTGCCCTTTGTTCATGAAGCAACCATTTTGGTGCTATCAAAAACTTACATTAATTTTTTGTGTTAGTTTCAAAACTCGTATTTTTTAATATATATTTTTTTAAAGAATCCAATTATAATTAGTGAAAGATAATTTGTTGGATTTTTAATAAATTTCATTTAATTATTAAGATTTCACATGTAAATTAGGAATTAAATTTTTTATTCAAAAAGCAATAAAAGTCCCACCCTCACCTTTTGTGATAACAAAAAATGTAATCATATATGTTTACATATATACTGGTAATTAATATATCCAAATTATTTATGTAAAAAAAAAATTTTGTAATCATTTTTAGTTTTAATTTTTTTAAAATTAGAAAACACTAGAGTGTATATAATCTTGAAGGTGTTGCCCTCTTTTCTCTTTCCATATAACTCAATTCCATATCCTTCTTATGATTAATTAGTAAAAAAAAAAAAAACACTTGTAATTATATATTATAACATAGCATATAACCAGAAATAGAATTTTACAAATGAGTAAAATTCCACTTTCCATTTATATGATAATCTTTTTCTAAAATTTAACTTGAGCGTCCAATAAATTTTTTGAATGCCTTGATCAGTTGATTGTCTTCTATTGGTTAAATAGAAGTCAATATTTTCTACAAAATCATTCTCTCTTCAAAACATTAATTAATTCAGATATATTTTTTTCAGTGTTTTACTAAACTTGGTTAACAAATGGTAAGGGAGTACTGTATGTTTTTATAGCTTTTCAAGTCAACTATGAATTTATCAAGATCACATGTGTTACTTGTGTGAAAAGTATAACCCCAAACATAGGTCACCCCACAAGATATTTCCCTTAGATTGTGGTCTCGAAGCTAGTAGGGTACCATGGATGTTAATGGTCTAAGCTTGAATTAATTTCAAGGACAAGTTGCAAAATACAATAAATTATGCCTCTCTTTTTTCAAAAATAAAATTGAACTATCGAGGCATGTATTTAAAACGTTAGACATATTTTCAACTGACCATAGTAGTTAATAATGCTCAAGTTATTAATAGTTGTTTAATTACTTCATTAATAGTTAAATTAAAAGATTGCATGAAAATTGTGTTATTTTTAAGAGTAATATCTATATAGTTAAAGAGAAATTATAATTCATTATAAGTGATATGATTGCATATTATTTATCACATTATCTTATAATTTATATAAAAATGACAAATGATTTATCAAAGAAATCACTTGAGATGAATTTTAATTAGACGCTTGTTTTTTGCTACATAGTATTATTGTATATATTAGGGTATGCATTGGAATTATATGTACTATATTTAATCTCAATAATTAAAACCGAAACTCAAAATAATGATTATAAAATTATTATTACTATTGTATTTAGAACTCAATAATGATAGATGTCCAATTAAAAATCTAAATAACTTGGTAATCAATAAAGTCTCCTTACAAGTTACAACGCAACATCTTAACTAAAGCATCGTCTTGCATTTTAATTTTTAATGATGTAGTATCACTTTACATAACCAATCACAAATTAGATATATAAATATATATTTTTATATTGTTTGAATTGATGTATCATATTACAAGTACTTAGAATACAAATTGAATATAGTATTATTGAAATAGATATATTTTGTTTTGAAATACCACTTATATAAATTGGGTATAGGACTATTAGTAATTTTTTGCAAAATACCACTTGTAATGATAGTGACTTGAACCTAAAATATTATTAGATTAAACAATACTATTTGTTACCTAACTATATTAGACAGTGGTATTGAAATTGGTAATTATTTTGTTTGAAGAAGTGACATATGTTCTTTAAACAAATCATACTGTAAGATGGACAACAAAAATCTCACCATAAACACATGCATATAAGAGTAATATTATCTATCTCTCTCTCTCGCTATATATATATGTATATATTCATCTCAAAAGACATACCAATTAATTACTAACATTTATGTCAATCAGTCGCATCATCATAGTATCATACTCTCCACAATTTATACAACAAATTACGTATTATCCTTTAAGATAAAAAATACAGATGGGAAAAAATTTAAAAGCAAACTATTACTCAGCAGTTTTTGTAGATGTAAAAAGTTGGGGGGCAGAGCATGTGATGATGATTGATGAACACACACATATAGCTTGCTATAGATAACAAACGATTAAGATTGTGATGTGGTGTAGGTCTCACCCGAGAAGTCCATGGAACCATAAATTAACTAACCTCACGAGACCAAAAAATGTCACACACCCTTTTCATAAAAAGCAATTGTGATTGTCAATCAAGTCTTCTTTCCACTTGTATGTTATTTATTTATACACTCTCAAATTATATTGTGTACGCGTGCATTTTTCCATACAAAATATCTAATTTTTGTGATTGAGAATTGAATATTTCTACATGAAAAAACTTGTAGAATTCACACACAAACATATATATATATATATATACATATTCTTATTTCTTCATAAAGAAACTGTTGTAGAAACATAGATATATGAAGTTTATAATTTCAAGAGGGTCAATGAAATGTACTCTTATTAGTTATTATTATTATTATTATTTTAATGTAACTTAAGAAAGGATGGTGCCAAACTACTTAGAGAATGAATTGAATAAAAAACAATTAAAAATTAAAATGAGTAATAGTCGAGAATTCACCAGATGAGGTTAATTAAGTAATATGTCTCTTGCACTTAAACTATTGAAATTGTGAGATAGAATTATATTTACTTACTCAGATTTCGAAATAATTATTATACTTAAAAAATAATGTGGAGAATTAACGAAAAATAATGTAATTAAATGGTAAGCTGCTCATAACTACATCAATGAAATTACGTGTTAGAGTTATATACCCTTCTCCTCCAACTTTTGTCTAGAATCGGGTATATGAGTCTGAACTCAACCAAGTTGGATTAGAAAAAAATAATAATAATAATAACAAACTTGAAAATTACAAGTTGAAACAAACAATTCAGGATTGCCGATCCGACACTTTCCTAGTCCCTTATAATTGAGGTGGTTGGGCCTAGATCAGAACTCTTAAAGCCATCCAAGAGAGGGTTAAAAAGTTAGGGGTATTTGATGGATTCAAAAGATAGCCCTAAGGCCCAAATAAGAACAAGTCCAACTCGTACAAGAGTATTAATATTATTTTTTGAGAATACAAGAGTATTAAAATTGACATTTAATAATAAGTACATCCCATTAAATATTTTTAAAATATTTTTATTTGTATACGTATCTCACTTAATACTAAAAATACACATGCACGCACGCATTCACATGCCTAGATAAATTTGTTGGCATAAATGGTGTCAAACTCTTTGTGCGAAGTGGAACTTGTTTCATGGGTGTGTAGTTGTTCATTAAAAGAATATTATCGGATTGATTGATTTCTATTTAGAGTTATTAATTGGAAAACATTAGCAGATTTATATTCAGTAATATGAAATTACATGTGTGCTCTAAGTGTTTATCGAAATGCTAGAATATGGTTGGAATTTTTATTGTTATTCATTAAACACAAAAGTTTTATAAAAGGAAAAATGAGATTCTGAGATAAGTTAGACTTATTCATAGCTTGAAAGAGCATTCAAAGATTAGGAGCATTGTGCTTTTAAACCTCTTCAAAAATCACTTGTAGGTTTCAAATGTCAAAATTGACTTGTAAAAATCAAATTATTTATATACACATTCATTCTAAGTACAAGTAGTTAATATATTTTCCTTTTATGTTTATGAATTATGATATGGATAGAATTTTACCATGCACTTTATCACCATGTGTAAAAATCTTTCTTCGTTTATTGTAAAATTAGAATTTTGATATGCATATATATAATGTTTAGTCTAGACAAAGTCCAACAGACTCTTGACTATTGATATTGGTTTTATTATATTTATTTGATATTCTCAATAGAAGTTACCCTAATAAAATATTAAAATCTTCTGGTGTGGTGATGATATCAACGATTTATATATTTTTTTCAATTGGACGCATATAATTGAAGATACATGAAAATAAAGTGTAGATGGTTTTTTATTTGTTATATTTTACTTTTATTTTTTTAATTTATTACATATACGTATCATAAGTATTATATATCATGTAAATTACCATACGTTCTTGATCAAAATTTTTGAGGTAGGGTCCGAAACTGAAGCTCCCAAACATGAAAAGAAAGATCTATATCATATAGAAAAATTGTATTTTAATTAAGGATTTTTTATGTAGATCAAACCATAGATGTTTGGTTGAAATGAACCAAACTTCATGGGTTAAGTGTCACTGCACCAGACAGCCATCTACAAATGTATATGTTCTTATTCAATACTGTTGGATTAAATAAAATTTCAATTCTAATATTTTTCTAGTGTATAGTTATGAGATTCTAGTAGAATGTGGATGATATCTGATTGAGTGATTCTTGTTTATGTTATAATTATTTTATATGGGATATGGTTTGATTTTGCCAATAAAATAGGTGATTTGCTCACTTATTTCAAAAAATTATTGTAGAAAACAATTGAATATGAAAAGTTCAAGATTATCTATCTTAATAAATTAAGATAAGAATAAAACTGTGCAAACTCACATTTTAAAATTTTCATTTCCATATAAATTTACATCGATACAAATCTCTTCAATAAATTACCTAAAAATACAAACTAATAATAAAGTTTTTTTGAGAAACAAAATAATAATAAAGTTAACAAGTCTTTTCTATTATATATTTTCACAATTAACAACATTTAAGAAATACAACTCCACAAATTCAACTAAAAACAATTCAAGAATGATAAACATTATCTATAACATTTCAAACCCAATACTTTAAAGTAATCGTAGTTCATACCAACACCATTTCAATGTCGTATCAATTTTTATGTAAATACGATAATATATAGAAATTGTGACAATCCTAAAAACGTTCATTGCACACGCACCACCCAACCACCAAAATCAAGTCATCTGACATTCCTAACACATTCAATCAATTATTCATATCACATGACATAATATTCCTAATCGGATATGATCTCGCATTGTTCGCCTCTACCGTCCAACACTCTGTCCTTCTTGTGATTCATAAGTCATAACAAATACAAGGGACCTCAACGTCATTTCCCCACTAAAAATTGTCAACTAGTTCAGTTCCTAGATTATATCCAACTGACACGAAGACAAAAGACTGTGTCACTGGAAACATCTTCGACTCCACAGAATCTATCATCAATGGCGACCACCAAACCTACGAGAAGTGTCCTCCTACTCTGTGGCGATTACATGGAAGACTCTGAGGTACTTCTCCTACTTCTTCTTGATTCAACTTTGATGAGGTGGTTTTATTTTTATTTTTTATTTTTTTATTTTTTATTATTTTTATAGTAACTGGGGTGTGTTTGATTGCAGGCCATGGTTCCTTTTCAAGCTCTACAAGCTTATGGAGTCACCGTCCATGCTGTCTGCCCCGGCAAGAAGGCTGGTGATGTCTGCCCGACGGCTGTTCATTTTGGTTGTGGTCATCAGGTCTATATCTATGTCTATTTTATTACTATGCGGATATAGCTACATGTATATGTATGTATGTACATGTATGTGTGTATATACACATTAACGTGAGTGGGGAGATTGATGAAATTTGATTGATATATATTTCTTGTACAGTGTCCTTATTGATTTCTGGCAGACGAAGGTCTAGTGAATTACTGTTCATTTTTGTGTTGACGTTGGCTAATTTAATGATTTAGTATGTTGGAATTCGGATTTGGAAGTTACTACATTTGTTTTTTGCCTTTTCGTTGTCTATGATGCCTTTGGCTGATTCTCGACGTTTTGTACTTAATGTTAATGCTGCTAATTATGCATCTATTATGTTGTTTGAATAATGTAATTGGTTAGTTGAACTTATTGAGAGTGTTATATATTGGTATTTTTACTGGTGGCAGACATATTCGGAGTCACGTGGTCACAATTTCTCACTCAATGCCTCGTTTGATGAAATTGAGGCCGAGAATTATGATGGTTTGGTCATACCAGGAGGACGGGCACCGGAATATCTTGCTTTGAATGAATCAGTTTTGGACTTGGTGAGAAAGTTTTCCAACTCGGGGAAGCCGGTTGCTTCTATTTGCCATGGGCAGTTGATTTTGGCTGCCGCGGATTCTGTTAAAAATCGAAAGTGCACTGCATACCCTCCTGTGAAATCGGTGCTCATTGCAGCTGGTGCTCATTGGATAGAACCAGAAACCATGGCAGCTTGTGTCGTTGACGGCAATCTTATAACTGGAGCTACCTATGAGGGGCATCCTGAGTTCATTCGACTCTTTGTGAAAGCACTAGGTGGCACCATAACTGGTTCTGGTAAAAAGATCCTGTTTCTCTGTGGGGTAAGTTCTTATTTTATTGGACAAGTCAACTTAGAAGCAGAGGTTAAAAGGATTATTAATCTGTTTATAAGATGGTCAGAAAAGCTTGCTTAGATGTCTCTTTTGTATCTCATCTCTCTTGAAGATGGTTCATTAGATTATTGATTCTAGGAGCCGTAAGTTTCTTGATAATCACCTAATGCATAACTTTGTGGAGTGGACATTGGTGTTTACTAAAAACTTGCAAATCATGTGCAAACTCTGGGGCAACATCACAAATGTGACTGAATTTCTTTTCACTTATTTCTCTAAGCTATAAGCTATTATTATTAAACTCGTGTAACAGTAGGTTGCTCTCCCTCTAAATGTATTTGTAAGTTATTACTTGATGATATTTGTTGGTTTGAGTACTTCTCTCAATGAGTTGAGAGAGTTGGTTCTAGAAGAACTCCAAGATGGTCCATGATCAATATAAGTTTATTTTAATCTGATGCACATTTTGTAATTTTATGTTGTAAGATCTAACATTCAATTTCTCATTTCAAAGATTTGGATTAGTTAAAAATTTTTAATAATTCTTGATGAAAGCTTTTTTTTTCTCATTGTTGTGAATAATTGCTTCATTTGGTCAATATTTTCAGGATTACATGGAAGATTACGAGGTCACTGTTCCTTTTCAGTCCCTTCAGGCACTAGAGTGCCATGTCGATGCAGTTTGCCCCCAGAAAAAGGGTGGTGACATCTGCCCAACTGCGGTCCATGATTTTGAAGGTGACCAAACCTACAGTGAGAAGCCTGGCCACAATTTCACCCTGACAGCTAACTTTGACGATATAGATGTGTCAAGTTATCATGCTCTTGTCATCCCCGGAGGTCGTGCACCTGAATATTTAGCTCTAAATCCAAAAGTACTTGCAATAGCAAAGGAATTTATGGACTCCGGGAAGCCTGTTGCATCCATTTGCCATGGACAGCAGATTTTATCTGCAGCTGGTGTTCTCAAGGTTTGTTGTTTAACAATTAACTTGCTATCAATCATTTATATTTTACCAAATACATATTTTGGTTGCTTCATCAGTGTGCTGTGATTAAGAGTGTTATATCATTTGTTGGATCCTTTCTCATCATTTTAAACTTTTTAGTTTGTTAGTTACTAACAGTGAGATCATATTTCATGACATTGTTTGCTTCATGAATTTTGTAATGAAATAACTTTAATTGAGCTTTAGAATTTCATTTTCTGTATCGAAAATGGTTGTTGCTTTCAACCTTTGGTGAGGATCAAATAGTTAATGCTTTGGTGTGGACGACTAGAGTAAAAAAAAAAAAATGTGGACGACTAGAGTAAAAAAAAAAAAAAAAAAAAAAAAAACAAGAGTTAAAACACTAGCTAGATCAATAGCTGCTTTATTACAACAGTGTGATGGAATTATTCCCTTTGTGTAGCGTATTGAAAATTTCATCTGCGACACCAACATGTACATGAAGAGTCCGTGTTACTCAGCAGATAACAGTCAATTGCTTCAAGTTGATAGGTCAAGTCTAATTTCGTCGTGTTGTGTTGATTTCATTTTGTGAAATTAGTATTAGAAAACATGGAGAATTGATGAAATGTTTAGGAAAAGACAATAGGTTAGCTCATTCAATGTTGTACTGTGCGCTTAATCCGGATCGTGCCATTCATTCATAACGCTGTTTATTCATCAATTCGGCTCTTTTCATTGTTCATCATGTCATGATGAGCAAACATTGCTGTGTCACAGGGAAAGAAATGTACGGCATACCCTGCTGTGAAGCTCAACGTGGTGCTGTCAGGAGCGACATGGTTGGAACCTGATCCAATAGATCGTTGCTTCACTGATGGAAATCTGGTTACTGGAGCTGCTTGGCCAGGGCACCCGGAATTCATCTCTCAGTTGATGGCATTGCTCGGCATCAAGGTTCAGTTCTAGTTGATGTTCACCGATCACCATGCTATCTAGAGTGTTTGCATGCCATAAACAAGAATGTAAAATTAGCCGATGCTGTGTGCTGTTGAGATATGAGTTTGGATGTCTTAGCATTTGGTGTGTTGTATCATATGTGCAGCAACTTTTTGCTTGTGGTTTTCTGGTGGTGTTAAAAGACTCTATTTAAGTTGTCATGTAAAATTTTGGGACCTTCTGATAATATAAGTTTTTCCATTAGTATAAAGAAAGTAGGACTTTGCTGCCTCATTTTATTATTTTGTGGATTATAGTTTGACGTAATCGCTAATTATTTATCTATAATTTCAAAAAATTTTATTTTAGTTTCTATTGTTACTGTTGTTGCTAAAATGATCAAAATATTTGTGTAGTTTTGTTTTTTCATATTAGTGGTTAAACTTTGGTTTTTAACATCAATTTTAACAATAAGGGGTTTTTTTTGGATTTTTTCATATATTATAAAGGATATTTGATCTATCTTATAAATTGATAAGAGAATATTAGTGATTTTTAAAATTATTGAGGGATTTTAGCATTATGTCAAACTACAGGGGAATAATAAGATTATTTCCATTATTTTACACTACATTTTTGTTTTAAATGTTTCATTTTTATAATCTAATATTAATTATTATAATTACTTATTGTTTTAAAAGTTCACAACGGTAGCACTGTACAAATAACAACGGGAGAATTGAAAAGGTTGCCTCGTGGTTTGATCTATTTTTGAAAACAACATCATCGTGTATACGTGATAAACTTTTAGCATAACGCTATGTTTGAGTAATTAAACATGAATCTAAATTAAAAAATAAAATAATAAGTGAAAAGGAAATTTTTGACTGTTCTTTGGGTTTGATTCATCACTGAAAACTAGCATTTTAGTATTGACTTTAGGTGGAAAGACTGTTTTGAATTTTGCTTGGCCTCAAAGGTTCAGTTCTAGTTGTAGTTTGTTGTTGGTATCAATACTATATTCTCATGTCATGAGAGGTATGGTTCTACATCTGACATAACATTTCTCTCCACCAATTGTGTGGGTAAACCCCCTATGTCGTGTGGGTCGATTGCTTCCATATGGGAGCAACTTCACTAACTGTTTCATCAAAATCTAATCCCGTTAGGTCTCGGTTGTATTTTGGATCAGTCTCAGTAATTTAAAAGAAAAAAAAAAAGGAGGTTAAGTTCTAGTTGATCTTCACCATGATTTTATTGGCTTGCATGTATACAACAAATATTTTTAGAGTAAATCTGGGGCGTTATAGATTTCATTTTAAAACACATTTATAGTTGAGGTTGTTGCCGTCACGACTCCATTACAATGTATGCCGAAAATGATCGTTTTTTTTTTTTAAATTTCTCAATTAGACTTAAAATTGTAAATATATATAGAAACATTCAAATTATGATGATTAACACAATAATCTATTGAATATTTTGCTTTAAAATACATTTTTAGTTGACATTTTTGCTGTTGCTACTCCTCTTTAGTAAATAAACTGAAAATAATCATTTTTTCAAATTTCTCAATTAAGTCTTAAACTTTAAATATAGATAAAAGTACCTAAATTATAATGTTTGATGCAAAAATTGATTGAAGATTTTGTTTTAAAACGTATTTTTAATTGACGATTTCATATTCATAACTTCTCCAAAGTTCAGTACACCAGAAGAGGTTATTTTTTCAAATTTCTTAGTTTGGTTTTAAATTTTAAATGTAGATAGAAACACTCAAACTAAGATAATTGGTGTAAATATCGTTTCAACATTTCATTTTAAAATACATTTTCCATTGATGTTTTCACCTTGCGACTCCAATAGAATACACCGAAAATAATCACTTTTTTCGTTTCTCAATTGGACCTAAAATTATAAATATAGATAAAAACAACTAAATTATAATGATTAACATGAAAATTAATTGAAAATTTTGCTTTAAAATGTATTTTTAATTTATGTTTTTGTCGTAACGACTCATATAACATACACTAAAAATAGTAATTTTTTTTCAATTTCTCAATTATGTCTTAAGCTTTAAACGTAGATAGAAATGACAAATTATGATGATTAGTGGTAAAAATCAGTTTAAGATTTCATATTACAACACATTTTTATTAAATATTTTCGTTGTCAGGATTCCCCTTTGAGTTAATATACCGAAAATAATCATTTTTTCAATTTTTTAGTTAGGTTTGAAACTTTAAACATAGATAAAAACACTTAAATTATGATGATTGGTACAAAAAATAGTTCAAAATTTCATTTTAAAACATATTTTCAGTTATTGTTTTTATCGTCACGACTCCTCTATGAGTTAGAACACAAAAAATGATCATTTTTATGAATTTCTTAATTAGGCCTAAAACTTTAATGTCGATATAAATACCCAAGTTATGATGATTGGAGCAAAAATTGGTTTAGAATTTCATATTAAAACCCATTTTCAGTTGACATTTTGGCCTTGTCAACTCTCCTAACGGTTGGTGACAAAAAATAGTCATTTTTTCAAACTCCTTAATTAGGCCTGAAACCTTAAACATACATGAAAATACTTAAATTATGATGATTGATGTAAAAATAAGTTTAAGATTTCGTTTTAAGACACATTTTTAGTTGAGGTTTTCATCGTTATAACTGCTCTAAGGGTCAGTACATCGAAAATTGTTATTTTTTTAAATTTATCAATTAGCTCTAAAACTTTTAAAGTAGATAGAAACATTCAAATTATGATAATTGATACAAAAATTGGTTCAAGATTTCACTTTAAAATGTATTTTTAGTTGACATTTTCGCTATCATGACTTACATAGGGATTAGTATACCGAAACTTATCATTATTTCAAAATTTTCAAATAGACCTGAAATTTTAATGTAAATAGAAATACTAAAATTATGATGAGTGACGTAAAAATATGTTCAAAATTTTGTTTTGAAACGGATTTTTAATTGAGGTTTCACCTTTACAACTCCTTTAGGGTTAGTACATAAAAAATGATTATTTTTAAAAAAATTTTAATTAGATCTAAAACTTTAATCACTTAAAATTATCCAAAAACAACTGAACAAAAAGAAAAGTTAGAATTCTTGATTTTTAACTTAATTGTAAATCACTTAATGATATTTAAATTTTTTTATTACAAGTTTATCATTCCCAAAATAATATGTTGTTAATTTTATCCTAATTTTATATTATAAATATTTTTTTCTCTTATACTTATATGGCATTCAAAAAAAAAAAAAAAATCCTCTCATCCCAAAATTTTTGAAATTGGACTAATCTATTTTAATTTATAATTTAAACATTTACTTTTTTTAATTGCCTTTTAAATATAATTCAACTCATAGTTAATTTCATTATTTTTATTTAAATATATAAGTATAATTAATTATGTTATACTTTTTAATCATATTTTAATTATAAATAAATATAATAAATAAATAATTATTTTTTATGCATTATATTAAATAAAATTTTATAACAACTTGTTGTGGGTATTTTGTTGTCTGTGAATAAAAATGGAAAAAGCCCAAAGATGAGGCCCAATGCATCGTTTTATAGGAAGAAGCCCAGAAAGCATAGTCAAAATGGTTATAAGTTAAAGGAAGGGGTATAGTCTTTCAGTAACCGGTATACCCGAGTACACCTGATTATGTGATTGATCGCTTTAAATCGCTAAGTGTTCAGCTTGATTGTATGAAAGTTTGACCGTTTGAAAAAGCATAAAGATAATCTACTCGTGATTAAAAGGCTGTTTGAGAAGTGCCCTTTAGAAGTTATCGTCGCGATCAAGAAATCTTCCTGTCTGCTCGATAATCAGAAGGATAGTTAAGACTACTCGTCTGATCGATAGTGGAAGCACTTGATCGTTGAAACAGTCTGTTCGTCGACGCCATGTCTGATCGCTAAAGTGATCTGCTTGTTTGGTGCAATATCTGATCGCTGAACAAGTTGTTCGCTAGAGTTGACCAGTTGACCTTCTGGAAGGCGAATCAATTCAAATCAGGAAAAGAGCCGAATGACCTATTTTCATGTAAATCGAACCACAACATTCTTGGCAATTGCTACATGCGCGGAAAAGATAATCTTGGAAGATATTATCTCAATTAATGAATATTATTTTTTGCTTTATCTGTAAGATTTTTAAACCTATTTTAATTGTAACATCTCCACTATAAATAGTAAATGAAATTCAGTGTAAAGGACATAGTGAAAAGTAAATACAATTACTTCGAGAGAGAGAATGGATAATTGTCGTGGACGTAGGTCATTGTTGCTGAACCACGTAAAATCTCGTTGTGTCTTGTTTGTTTTGGTCCTGGTAATACTTGTTTTGTCTATAGCTTCTTGTTTCGTAGGTATTGGGCTTGGAGAACCGGGTTGACCAAAATTGAGTGTCAACACAACTAATAATAAATGGAGTATAATATCAAATTACTAGTTTTTAAATAAATTTAACTTTAAAAAATAAATAATTTTACAGTACATTCAGAGACGATAAAAAAAAACATGTTATTTAGATTTTAGGTTTAAGTCATTATTCAGTCTTCAGTAAATTTCAATATTTTTTAGTTTTTGGATAAAAAAAACAAACGACCTCTTAGTAAATCTATTTCTATCTTAGTTTGTTTGGCTTTTGGTGCAATGTTATCATCTATTTATTTAATTGAAGCTATCTATTTTAAATCTAAATAACTTTTTATTGATTTTTCATTAAATAACATTATAGTACATTAGTGAATGATGATTGTGAATTTTAATATATTGAATTGTAATTAGTTTTCTGTAATATATTAGGGATATTATTTTAAGTATAGACTTTGTTAAATTAAATTAAACCAACCCAAAACTATATACTAGAAATCTTATAATTTTTCTTTTGGCTTTCATGAAGTCAGTAATTATACTGTCTGCAACAACTTTTCCAAGGCAACATTTCTCCTGTGTTGGTCGAATCTTCTACTAAGATGAGTCTTTTACGATTATAACTACAAACTATAAAAAATTTTCACATTACACCTTTGCATCTTTTTATTTTTTGTTTTTGATTCTATCTCTAGTAAAAAATACTCTTAATAAATTTATTTCTATCCTAGTTTGTTTGGGTTTTGGTACAACTTTCTCATCTTATTGAGGTATCTTAACCTATTTGGTTTTAATTTATCTATTTTAAAATTAAATAGTTATTTTATTGATGTTTTATTAAATATCATTGTGGAATATAACTAGTGAATGATGATTGTGAGTTTTGATATATTAAATTATAAGTAGTTTTCAATGATATATTAGGGGCATTATTTTATTTTAGACTTTGTTATATTAAATTAAAACAACCAAAACTATTTATTCGGAAGACAAGATATCTTATAATTTTTCCTTCTTTCTTCTATCTTTTTATCAAGACAGTAATTACGCCAGGCGCAACAACGCTTCCAAGATAGATTATCCTGGTCGATTTTTCTACCAAGACAAGTCTTTTATGGTTTTGCCTACCAAGCATAGCAATTTTTCATCGGACACCTTTGCATCTCATTTTTCTTTTACTTTTTACTTTATTTTTTATTTTGATTCTATCTCTAGTTAAAGATAAAATACAACCAGTAAATTTATTTCTATCATAGTTTGTTTGGGTTTTGGTACAACAATATTCTCATTTTATTGTGTTAATTTTATCTATTTAATTCTATTTATCTATTTTAAACCTAAATAAATCTTTCATTGATTTTTCATTAAATATCATTGCAATATATAATAATGAATGATGATTGTGAAATTTTAATACATTAAATTGTAATTAATTAGTTTTAGTGATCTATTAGGAATATTATTTTAAGTCTAGATTTTGTTATGCTTTGAGAGTTTATATTGATTTTTTGTTGTTATCTAAAATATCAACATCATAATAGCAATTTAGCAATTATGTTAACTAATAAGTTCATCAATTTTTTCTTGTGAAAATGGTATGATATGGGAGTAAAGATTCTCTACCATCCTTTTTTTTTGTTAATTTTTTGATAATCTAGTGACACATCAGCATTTAAAAAAATGAATGATTAAGATTGATAGATTTTTTCTCTCTCTCTCATACATCACTCAAACTTAAATTGTTCTCATAAAAAGATTAGTACCGTGTCAACATTAACAGAGAATCTTTGTCCATGATATGGATGTCACCTTTTGATTGGATCATGTGACTCTTTCAGCACATTAATAGTTTGAGTTTCATCATCACCGAAATATGCACCCATAAAACTACCGTTAATAAAATGAAAACCCTTCGCCTTCATCTTTTCTTTTTCTTCATTCTTTCATTTTATCTCTCTCCTTTTTCTCTCACTATTTCTTTACACCGATTCTTAGCCATTAAAACTCAAATTCTTGATTAGGTGAAAATGTGTTGAAAGATCAAAGATCCTTTTTTCTTTTAACTTTAAAATATATTTTGTAAGAGTTATGAAGAAATATTTAAATATCTCAATGGAGCTATCACGTTCAAATGGGGATACATGATGGCAGTTCAAAGAAAAGGATAGTAGAACTTGACATGTAGAATCTTCCCATAGATCCTGGTTTACAACCTCCAATCTCTAATTATCATCCAAATATTCGATAAATCAAGTTCTACTTGTCGTCTTATATAATATATATATATAACGGTTTATCCATATATCAGTCAAACTGGTTGTTAAATTTTGAATTAGCTTTCTAAAATAGTAATTTCGCGTTTTATATGGTGATTAAAAAACACTAATGTCACGTTCTCGTTCATCAAAGTCAATCATCTTTTGTTAAAATATACTTACTTTTTGATTATTTCAGTAGGGCGTAAAATTGTTTCAAGTTTATTATTGGCACAAAAATTTCCAGGCTAACTTTCTTGCTTGCTACTGGCACATGTAAACGTCCTTGATGATCTCATTTATTTTGTCTTTTTTACAACTTTTTTGTAGGTATAAATTGTTGTCTCAGTAAAAACTCACTTCATAGAATTTTTGTGTGTGTGTTTGTAAAAGAGAGAAGAAGAATCAATGGCAACTTGTAGAGCTAAGAGAAGAATTCTGATTCTATGTGGAGATTACATGGAAGATTTAGAGGTCTTGTTATTATAATTATTATTCCTTCTTATGTGTTCTTCTAATATGATTCATTTTTTAACGGGAGAATTACCCACAACCTACCTGTAATTTTGATATTGACAGGTGGGTATAACATTTGAGTTTTTTGCAATGTCCTCCCCTGACTAACAAATTGACTGGATTTGACCATCTTTGACCGTTCAAAAAATGTTGAAAGACCAAAATGTCCCTGACCATCTTTTCCTCTGCTTCTTCTCCTTCTTCTCTTCCATTTCTTCATCTTCTTCCGCTTCTCCTCTTCTTCCGCTTATTCTTCTTCTTTCCTTCTTCTTCTTCCTTTATTCTTCTTCCTCGGAGTGAACCCGGGTTCACTCCGACCTGGGTTCGCTGACGAACCCAGCTGGGTTCGCCGACGAACCCAGCTGGGTTTGTCAGGAACCCAGATCTGGGTTCCTGAGAACCCAGATCTGGGTTCACTGAACCCGATCTGGGTTCTCGACGAACCCAGCTGGGTTCTCGACGAACCCAGCTGGGTTCGTCAGGAACCCAGATCTGGGTTCACTGAACCCGATCTGGGTTCTTGACGAACCCAACGGGTTCGTCAGCGAACCCAGATCGGGTTCATGACGAACCCAGCTGGGTTCGTCGAGAACCCAGATCTGGGTTCCTGACGAACCCAGCTGGGTTCACTGAACCCGATCTGGGTTCGCTGACGAAACCACTTCGTCAGCGAACCCAGATCTGGGTTCCTGGGTTCGTCAGCGAACCCAGATCGGAGTGAACCCGGGTTCACTCCGAGGAAGAAGAATAAAGGAAGAAAAAGAAGGAAAGAAGAAGAAGAAGCGGAAGAAGAGGAGAAGCGGAAGAAGATGAAGAACTGGAAGAGAAGAAGGAGAAAAGAGGAAAAGATGGTCAGGGACATTTTGGTCTTTCAACATTTTTTGAACGGTCAAATATGGTCAAATCCAGTCAATTTATTAGTCAAGGGAGGACATTGTAAAAAACTCAAAATGTTATATCCGGCTGTCAATATTAAAATTACAGGTAGGTTGTGGGTAATTCTCCCATTTTTTAACCATTCGCTTCCAATGTGCATGATATTGGATTTTCAGTTACCTTTTGTAAATTCATAACTTTTCAAAATCCTTTAAAGACAATATTTTGAAAATCCAATCTTGGACTTAAGAAAAATTAATTAGTTTGGTATCTATTTACAAATAAATTGATGTATTTGTGTCACGTGTTAACCTAAAATATTAAATATTATAGTTGAGTTCTAAACTTTTAGGTCTGATGACAATTAACGTGTTATCAAAGTTTAAAGTTATTTTGTTCAAACCCTCCCCTCCCCCCCTTATTTCGAATTCTTGTTACATATATTAGAATGTCAATATCTATCATCTATCCACGTTATATGTGAGGAGGCGTATCATATGTCAACCCGCATTTTGCAAGTATCCGACATCTGTTATCCATTCACGTTACACGTGAAAGAGCATGTCACATGTCAACTTCAAGTTTTTAAATACTATAGTTTGATCATTTTTTATCAATTTCAACTTTTGGGACCTAGCTCAATTGGTATTTGGTACTCACCTTGAATGAACTAAGACTATAGGTCTCTGGTCTTGAGTTCAAAAGATGGGGGAGGCGAAGAAAACCCCATTAGGGACTGGAGATAATGCTGATTGAGTGGGCTCGGAGGGTAAACCTGAGCCAAGGCCTAGTATAGTCAAATCTCGGACTCCATAATAAAAAAAAAAGCATTTTTATTGTGGGGTCCCTTCTCTCTGGGCTGCCCCACTCACAAGGTACTATCCCTGGATCAGAGGGTTTTGTTTCACCTCCCCCACCCGTACTTGAACCTATGACATAGCCCTTTAGTCAATTCAGGACACAATATTTTTTGAATACACAAATGGTCAGCAAAATTACCTGTTCATAAAATTAGACTTCTGCGAAACTTGATTCAATTTTAGAACCCCATATTGATCCTGAAAAAACCAGAAAAAAATTTGAAACTAAAGCTTCACTACACATTCTATTATACAGTTTATACATCTACGCATATATGTACACACACCTGAACTTTGTTGGCGGACTGCTCCAATTTGACAAGGGCAGAAAGCAGCTTACGTCTGCTATGATCATCAATATGAGGCTGCTCCAACACAGTATCAGCATCAAAAAGCTCCCAAGGACCCGAAACAGTATCTATATTTACTGAAAGTCTTGAAAGATAAGTATTCTAGTTTTGGATCTTATTAGTTGGGATAAAGTTACCATTAGTAATAACTATTGAATTAATTGTAAGGTGACCATTAAAAAAATATCCCAGGATTATTATTAAAAAATAACCTTATCTAAATCTTCTACCGGAAAAAGTCTTCTACGATTCCATCTACCAAGCACAATGGCTTTTGACATTATGCCTTTACACCAATTTTTCTTTTTTGGCATTTGGTTTTAACTCGAGTAAAGACAATATACACTAAATAAATTTATTTCCATCCTAATTTGTTTGGCTTTGGTACAACATCTAATCCTGTTGAGGCATTTTATCCATTTAATTCAAGTTATCTACTTGAAACCGAATTACTTCTTTTGTTGATTTTGTTAGAAAATGGTCATAAATAATCATTTTCATGGTTGATTAAATGAATGAGAAATTGAATCTTAAATTGCACACTTTGATGCAAGGAATGGTCATTAATCCCATATTGGAAGATGAAAAGGGATTTGGATTGTTTTTCATTCAAATTCTTTATTTCAATTTAAATTAAATTATCATTAATTGATTTTAATAATTTTCATTTGACAAATCAAATTAATTTTAATGATTTTGTAACTGAATTATGAGTTAATGGATGTGTTTAAATTTTGATTTTAAATTAAAATTATAACAACCATGTTTTAATGATTTTCAGTTAACAAATCAATTTTAATGGCAAATTAATTTAAATAAATTTTGTAACCATTAATAAAATGATGGATGGAATTGAATGGAGGCATTTAAATTCTGATTTTAAATCAGAATTGTAACAGCCATGAGTAATGATCATAATTGTTAGAATATAATACTAATTTAAGGTGAGTAAATTCTGATTTTAAAATCAGAATTGTAACAGTCAAAATAATGACCATAATTGAGAGATTTAATTCCCCAAAGATGAATTATTTATATTGGCATCCAAGTTGAAGAAAGGGAGTGATTTTTTTTGGAAAATAATCTTCTTTGTTTTCTTACACTTTCAACTCTAGTTTAGGCTTCCAGTGTGATAAAGATCAGATTCAACTCGGTTCGCCGGACGGTTTCAGCCGTTGTATCCTGGGAGACGAACGCAAGTAATACACTGCGAATTCGTTTTAAGGACACTGTAATTCTTACAGGCCTCGGCTGCTTCAACTTATATTCAGAAACTTATTGTATCTCTGATGTAATTTGTTGTTTTTGTTTTGCTTTTGTATTGTTTTGTTTCCTTTTCTCTTTACACTGCGTATGTGCAGAAGTATAATCTCGTAATCTGTAACTGGGTTCCTACAACTTAAAACGAATTCCTAACTACTAACGATTACTGGATTGTGCTAACTTGTTTTCAAAACCTTGACTTAAGTTCTTGTTGGCCATTGGAAAAGAAAAAAAAAAAAAGTTTTCTCCTGCTGAAATATTCATCTACAAATTTTCTGGAAAAATTTTATTTCTTATACAATGTTTTAAAAACTTTGTTGATTTAAAATTTTCCAACAAAATTGTTCAAACACTGAAATTTCAGATTTCGGGTTTGATAAATATTATTGATTTCTCAAGAAATTTGTTTAGTTCATTCAAACACTGAAATTTCAGATTTTGGGTTTGATAAATATTATTGATTTCTCAATAAATTTGTTTTCGTTCATTCAAACACTGAAATTTCAGATTTTGGGTTTGATAAATATTATTGATTTCTCAATAAATTTGTTTTCATTCATTCAAACACTGAAATTTCAGATTTTGGGTTTGATAAATATTATTGATTTCTCAATAAATTTGTTTTCGTCCATTCAAACACTGAAATTTCAGATTTTGGGTTTGACAAATATTATAGAATTCTCAGTTTTTGGGTTTGTATTTAACACTAGAATTGTGGTTTCTGGGTTTCATACATACACTGAAATTGTGGTTTAAGTTTAGTACAAACACTTAACTATTGATTTTGGAAAGATGGTGTTTATATATTAAATACTAAAATTTAAGTTTTTGGATTTGATATAAACACTAAGAGGAAAATATATATATATATTTGTTGGATTGGTTTCTTTGATGAGAAATTGTCTTTCTGATAAATATTTTATTTATTTTGCAGAAAAATGGCATCAACTTCTGCTAATAATAATTATGAAAACCAAAATGTGGTTCAAATGAGTGTACCTGCACTTACACCCGCACCTGCACAAATAAGTGTTCCTGTGATGCCTGTTACCACTATTCCTGTATCGGTTCCAATTAATCATTTGGAGAAACCAGAAAAATTTAATGGACAATTTTTCAAACGTTGGCAGCAAAAAAATGCTGTTTTACTTGACTACATTGAATCTTGCGAGATTCTTGACTGAAGAGGCTCCTAAAAATAATAATGATGAACTAGATGTGCAAGTCATTAGCGCAATAGATGCTTGAAATCATTCTGATTTCTTGTGTAGGAATTATATAATGAATGGTTTAGCTGATTCCTTATATAATGTATACACATCTAAGAAAACAGCAAAGGAGTTATGGGAGTCATTAGAAATAAAATATAAGACCGAGGATGCGGGTACAAAGAAATTTGTAGTAGGTAAATTCTTGGATTATAAAATGGTGGACTCTAAAACAGTAATTAGTCAAGTTCAAGAACTCCAAGTGATTTTACATGAGATACATTCTGAGGGAATGAATCTCAGTGAAACTTTCCAAGTAGCTGCTGTTATTGAAAAGCTACCTCCGGCATGGAAAGATTTCAAGAATTACCTTAAGCATAAGCGAAAGGAAATGAACATGGAGGAACTAATTGTTAGACTTCGCATTGAAGAAGACAATAGGGGTTCTGAGAAGAAATCCTCAAAGTCTCAGGAAATTAAGGCAAATGTGGTAGAGCATAGTCAAATCTCCAAAAAGAAAATTAATAAGGCATACAAAGGGACCAAATTAGGGCCTAAAGGAGGAATTTCCAAAAAGAAATTCCAAGAAAAGTATTTTAATTGTGACAAGGTAGGTCATAAATCATCAGAATTCAGGTTGCCAAAGAAAAAGAAAAACCAAGAGGCAAACGTGATTGATGATATTTCCAAGGATGTTTCTAAAATCGTTCTTGCAGCAATTGTGTCAGAGGTGAATCTGGTTGGATCAAATCCAAAAGAGTGGTGGATTGATACCGGTGCCACCAGACATATTTGTTCTGACAAAGGGTTGTTCTCATCCTTTCAAGCTAGAGAAGATGGAGAGAAGCTGTTCATGGGGAACTTGGCTACATCTACCATTGAAGGTCAAGGCAAGGTGGTCTTGAAGATGACTTCTGGGAAAGAGTTGACTCTTAATGATGTGCTGTATATGCCAAAAATCCGCAAGAACCTGGTGTCTGGGTCATTACTAAGCAAGCATGGATTTCGTATGGTGTTTGAGTCAGATAAAGTAATTTTGTCTAAGTGTGGAATGTATGTGGGTAGGAGTTATATTTGTAATGGGCTTTTCAAGCTGAATGTAACCATTGTTAAACGTGATTTGAATAAGAAAAGTTCTTTTGCTTATTTGCTTGAGTCTTCCAATTTATGGCATGGTAGATTAAGACATGTTAATTATGATACTTTACGTAAATTAATTAACTTGGAACTTTTACCCAAATTCCACATTGATTCAAAGCATAAGTGTGACACTTGTGTAGAGGCAAAATTAACCAGGTCATCATTTCAAACAATTGAAAGGAATACTGAACCTCTTGATTTAATTCACAGTGATGTGTGTGATTTAAAATTTGTTCAATCAAGAGGTGGTAATAAATATTTTATTACCTTTGTTGATGATAGCACAAAATATTGCTATGTTTATTTACTTAAAAGTAAAAATGAAGCTATAGAGAAATTTATTCTCTATAAAAATGAAGTTGAGAATCAACTCAATAAGAAAATTAAGATGTTAAGAAGTTATCGTGGTGGTGAATATGAAGCGCCATTTGCAGAATTCTGTGCACAACATGGAATTATACATCAAACCACTGCACCTTATTCCCCTCAACAAAATGGGGTTGCTGAACGAAAAAATCGCACATTAAAAGAAATGATGAATGCGATGTTGATAAGTTCTGGATTGCCTCAGAACATGTGGGGGAAGCTATTTTGAGTAGTAATTACCTTTTAAATAAGGTTCCCCGAAAAAAGCAAGATAAAACTCCTTATGAATTGTGGAAAAATAGGAAACCTTCCTATAAATATTTACGAGTGTGGGGGTGTCTTGCCAAAGTGGTTGTACCTATACCGAAAAAGGTGAAAATAGGTCCAAAAACAGTTGATTGTATTTTCATTGGATATGCAGAAAACCGTAGTCTTTATCGGTTTCTAGTGCATAAATCTGAAATTTCAGATATACATGAAAATACGATAATGGAGTCTAGGAATGCATCGTTTTTTGAACATGTATTTCCTTGCAAATCTAATGAAGAGTCAAGTTCATCTAAAAGAACGCGTGAGACTCTCGAAGAAGAACAAGAAGTTGAGAATGAACCTCGACGTAGCAAACGAGTTAGAATAGAGAAATCTTTTGGTCCAGATTTTTTAACTTATTTGCTAGAAAGTGAGCCTCAAACTTTTACAGAAGCTGTAAACTCTCTTGAGGGACCATTATGGAAGGAGGCCATACAAAGTGAAATTGATTCCATCTTACAAAATCATACTTGGGAACTAGTGGATCTTCCTCCGGGATGTAAACCACTTGGTTACAAATGGATTTTTAAGAGGAAAATGAAAGTAGATGGATTAATAGACAAGTATAAGGCTAGACTTGTTATTAAAGGTTTTAAACAACGAGAAGGCCTAGATTATTTTGACACGTATTGTCCTGTAATGAGAATAACGTCAATTAGAATGATACTTGCTATTGCTGCTTTACAAAATCTTGAAGTACATCAAATGGATGTGAAAACAGCTTTCTTAAATGGAGATTTAGATGAAGAAATCTATATGCAACAACCTGAGGGCTTTTCTGCTCCAGGACATGAGAAGAAAGTCTATAAATTGGTGAAGTCATTATATGGCTTAAAGCAAGCGCCAAAACAATGGCATGAGAAATTTGACAATGCAATGATGTCAAATGGTTTTAAAATCAATGAGTGTGATAAATGTGTTTATCTTAAGGACACAGAAAATGATTATGTTATTTTGTGTCTTTATGTTGATGACATGCTCATTGTTGGTAGTAATGATATGATGATCAAAACTACCAAGAAAATGTTGAATTCAAATTTTGATATGAAGGATATGAGATTAGCTGATGTAATATTGGGAATAAAAATCTCAAGAACATCAAATGGGCTTATCTTAAGTCAATCACATTACGTAGACAAAATACTTCAAAAATTCAACAAAGATGATTCTGGTTTGTCTAAGACTCCTATAGACATGAGTTTACATCTCTCTAAGAATAAAGGTGAGAGTATCTCTCAGCTAGAATATTCTAGAGTTATAGGGAGCCTAATGTACTTAACAAGTTGTACAAGACCAGATATAGCTTACACAGTTAGTAAGCTGAGTAGATATACGAGTAATTCAGGTGTTAATAATTGGAAAGCAATAGTTAAAGTACTAAGGTACTTACGGTTTACTCGTAATTATGTATTGCACTATGGTAGATATCCGGCTGTTTTAGAAGGATACAGTGATGCGAACCGGATATCTGATATGAAGGATTCTAAATCTACTAGTGGATATGTTTTCACACTAGCAGGTGCAGCCGTATCATGGAAATCCTCTAAACAAACGTGTATAGCCAGATCCACAATGGAATCTCTGAATTCATTGCATTAGATAAATGTGGAGAAGAGGCTGAATGGTTACGTCAATTTTTAGAGGATATTCCAATGTGACCAAAGTCAGTTCCTGCAATTTGCATTCACTGTGATAGTCAGTCTGCAATAAGAAGGGCACAGAGTAATATGTATAACGGTAAGTCTAGACATATACGCCGTAGACATAATACCGTGAGACAACTACTCTCAACTGAAGTTATCTCGGTTGACTATGTAAGGTCAAAGGTTAAATAGAGAGTTGGTTGAAAAATCATCTAAGGGAATGGGACTGAAGCCCATGAAAGAATAAGTCAGTACAAAGGAAAACACAACCTATGTAACTAGAGATCCCAAGATCTAGGTTCAATGGGACAACCTAATTGTAAAGACTTGGTTGTATCACTATATAGAGATTATCCTCTGGTCAATTCCTATGATGAGATAGTGATACCCGTAGAGTTAGGATAAGCTATGCTTTTAATGATCCTTATGCGTCGGGAATCCGAGCGGAGTAATGCGGGTTACTCTAAATTAAGAGATCACCTATGTGAAAGAGAAGTGGGGCCGCTTCTAAAGAGAATTGTGGGGGCTTAATCTTTAGAAACTTTCACAGAACCAGACATATGTTCATGGCCAAAACGAACATAACAATGAGAACCGATTTGTGTCAGGAAGACATCTATGTGGAGTATATAATCATTTATGCAAACGGCAGAACAGTTCAAGGACATCACGTCTACTGATAAGCTAGTAAATTAAATATATTCTCACAAGGGAAGGTTCAAAGGTAAACACCTACCTATCCTATGCAGATCTTGACCGTTGAGCTCTATCACCAAGTCATACGTGTCCTTGTGTTATAGTTTCCTCTGTCAATTTCATTCATGTAGGGGATTGTTAGAAAATGGTCATAAATAATCATTTTCATGGTTGATTAAATGAATGAGAAATTGAATCTCAAATTGTACACTTTGATGCAAGGAATGGTCATTAATCCCATATTAGAAGATGAAAAGGGATTTGGATTGTTTTCCATTCAAATTCTTTGTTTCAATTTAAATTAAATTGTCATTAATTGATTTTAATAATTTTCAGTAGACAAATCAAATTAATTTTAATGATTTTGTAACTGAATTATGAATTAATGGATGTGTTTAAATTTTGATTTTAAATTAAAATTATAACAACTATGTTTTAATGATTTTCAGTTAACAAATCAATTTTAATGGCAAATTAATTTAAATAAATTTTGTAACCATTAATAAAATGATGGATGGAATTGAATGGAGGCATTTAAATTCTGATTTTAAATCAGAATTGTAACAGCTATGAGTAATGACCATAATTGTTAGAAAATAATTCTAATTTAAGGTGAGTAAATTCTGATTTTAAAATCAGAATTGTAACAGTCAAAATAATGACCATAATTGAGAGATTTAATTCCCCAAAGATGAATTATTTATATTGGCATCCAAGTTGAAGAAAGGGAGTGATTTTTTTTGGAAAATAATCTTCTTTGTTTTCTTACACTTTCAACTCTAGTTTAGGCTTCCAGTGTGATAGAAATCAGATTCAACTTGGTTCGTCAGACGGTTTTAGCCGCTATATCCTGGGAGACGAATGCAAATAATACACCGCGAATTCGTTTTAAGGACACTATAATTCTTATAGGCCTCGGCTGCTTCAACTTATATTCAGAAACTTATTGTATCTCTGATGTAATTTGTTGTTTTTGTTTTGCTTTTGTATTGTTTTGTTTCCTTTTCTCTTTACACTACGTATATGCAGAAGTATAATCTTGTAATCTGTAACTGGGTTCCTACAGATTTTTTCTCAAATATCATTATATATAATTAGTAAATGATGATTTTAATTTCAATATATTAAATTGTAATTACTTTCAGTGATATATTATGTAGGGATCATATTTTAATTTTAGAATTTTTTATGCTTTGACAGTTTATATTGATTTATGATGTTATCTAAATCAACAATATGACAATAGCAATTATATATGTTAACCAATAAATTGAACAATTTTTTTTTTTTTACTTTAAATATATTTTGTAACAAGTGTTGAGAAATATTTGCATAAGTCAATAGAGCCATCACGTCTCCAAATAGAAATTACAGTGGTTCGAAGAGAAATACCAGTTCATCGTCAGTCTTCACCAACTACCATGTTATTTGGCTTGCTTATGTACAATAAGTATGAATGTGAAATAGCTGATGCCTGTGTGTACACTTGAGATGAGTCTTTTTATGTTTTGGTCTTTATATCATATCTACAATTATCAAAGGTGTTGAAAAATCAAATAAACGAGTTATATTTTCTAATTCAATCCAATTTTTATTTAATTACCAATATTGGAGTCTTTTGTTTAGATATATTAAGATTTACTGAGATTAAATATTAATTGTAATGTTTATAACAGGATTTTAATCTCAATTACAGATATGAAATGAAAATGTATTAATTACTTAAACTATTAATAAATATAAGCAAATTTTCAATCCTTTATACCTTCAAAATATTGTTATCACAACGAGTATTTTAATTCTTTATTATAATGACTGTTTTTCCTGCCTAACTTAAATTTAATAATCGGACATATTGAAGCAAAAGCTTTTAGGGCGGTAGGTGCATAATCTTCAATTCAAAATTTGATTTTTTTTTTGGAAAACGAAGGTATATGGGGTTGGTGTCTAATTAAAATAATGTTTTCAAAAAGTGATAATGTTTGTTGAATTAGGTTCTTATAATTGAGAACAATGCAATGTATTTAGAACTGTTTTCCAAAATAAATAACTTAGTTAATGGAGGGAAAATTTTGTAGTTTTTCTTCTTGTATATTATCAGTCAAACTTCTTGTTGCTGTCTTCCTCACATCACATGATCATGCTTCATCGAAGTCAATCACCTTTTGTTGAAAACTTACTCTTTGATTAAGCAGTAGTTTAAGTTTGTTATTGATATAAAAATTTCGAGTCAACTTTCTTGTTTGCTGCTCTCAATATGGCGTGAAGTATTTCTCTTTGACCGTCTCATTTATTTATTAATGTATATAAAATGTTCACTGTGTAACAACTCACTTCATAGAATTTCATAGTGTGCAAGAGAGAGAGCAGATTAATCCATGGCGACTCGCAGAGCTGAGAAAAGAGTGTTGCTTCTATGTGGAGATTACATGGAAGATTTAGAGGTCTTGTTATTCTATATGATTCAATTTTGAACCATTTGCCGCTCTGGTGCATGATCCTGGATTTCGAGGATTTTCAGTATTTTGTCTTTTAAAAAATACGAGGCATTTTAAAATTCTTAAAGACAATATCGTAAAAATTCGTAATCTTGAATTTGAGAAAAATGAATTAGTTTGACATCTATATATTTACAATAAATTGATGTGTTTGGTTGCAGGGGATGGTTCCTTTTCAAGCTTTACAGGCTTATGGAGTCGCGGTTGACGCTGTCTGTCCAGGAAAGAAGGCTGGAGATGTTTGCCGGACTGCCATTCAACAAAGATCTGTTCATCAGGTCTCTCTCTCCGTTGAAATTTTTACATTTTGATTGTTTTCAGTTATAAATTTGGTGAAATTGGTGCTTCAACAAGTGGCTACAGATCTAGTTAGTAAATGATGTGGTGTATATCTAAAATCAACAATTTTTTTGCAATTCGGATTTGGTGTTTATTGCATTTTTTGGTCATTGTAAATTGATGTCAATCTGCTCATTTTCATAGAAGCATCGCTGTTGTTTGAATAGTATGTACGAGTGAGTTGACTATTTTTACTGGTAGCAGACCTGGGACGAGTTGCGCGGTCACAATTTCACACTCAATGCTACGTTTAGCGAAATCAAACTCGAGAATTATGATGGATTGGCAATTCCAGGAGGACGAGCTCCAGAATATCTTGCAGTGAATGAATCAGTAGTAGACTTGGTGAGGAAGTTTTCTGCTTCAGGGAAGCCAATGGCTGTCATTTGCCACGGGCTGTTAATATTGGCGGCTGCAGGCTGCCTTAAAGGTCGAAAGTGCACAGCATATCAAGCTCTGGGACCTGTGGTCGTTGACGCTGGTGCATATTGGGTAGAACCAGAATCCTTGGCAACCTGTGTTGTTGATGGCCATCTTGTTACTGGAACCACCTATCACGGGCATTCTGAGTACCTTAGACATTTCGTGGAAGCACTTGGTGGTATCATAATCGGTTCTGGCAAAAGGATCCTGTTTCTATGTGGAGTATGTTTTGATTTCATTAAAAGAATCAAGTTAAAACAATAGATTGAATGTGAACCACTATCCAATATAACTTGGTGGCAGAGAACGCTTATTCAACTAATTGAATTGAATGTGAATCATTAGTTACAATATAATGTGTGTAATTGCTTCTATTGGTTTTCTAATTTTGCAGGATTACATGGAAGATTATGAGATAACTGTTCCTTTTCAGTCTCTTGGGGCAGTTGGGTGTCATGTCGATGCAGTTTGTCCCAACAAAAAAGCTGGTGACTTCTGCATAACTGCTGTCCATGATTTTGAAGGTGACCAAACTTACACTGAGAAGCCCGGTCATAATTTCAAGCTAACAGCTAACTTTGAAGACATAGATGCCTCAAGTTATGATGCTCTTGTCATCCCCGGAGGTCGCGCACCAGAATATTTATCTTTGGATCCGAAAGTAATTGCACTAGTAAAGGAATTCATGGAGTCTGGTAAGCCAGTTGCATCCATGTGCCATGGACAGCAGATTTTATCTGCTGCTGGTGTTCTCAAGGTATGTAGTAGTGTCATGAGGAATTTGCTTTTGATTGATTATATGTTACAACATACATGTGTTGGCTGCTTCATCATTGTGTGGGCACATTTGTGTGTATAATCTGGATTGAGTCGTATTAATTGTGCATAAAAGAGAAGGAATAGCACAATTCTATTATAATTCAACCAACATTCTCTTGATTTCATAGCAATCCTTTTGTCGAGTAAAAGACTTGGAAAACAAGTTAGTCATCTAAACATAAACATATTTGACAACTTCTAAAGAAACCAAATCAGTAATACGTTTGGGATAGAAGATAAAATAGCTCATAGTTCATACAATATCATGTGACGCCTAATCTGGATCATGCTGTAAAGTTGTGTTTCAGTTGGTTCATTACCCTACATTGATTCTACTTTTCACATTATATACGTGAAGTGTTTTACTCGACTACAAACGTTGTTGTGCTTCAGGGAAGGAAATGTACAGCATACCCGACAGTGAAGCTCAATGTGGTGTTGTCGGGAGCAACGTGGTTGGAACCTGATCCGATAGATCGTTGCTTCACTGATGGAAATTTGGTTACCGGAGCTGCTTGGCCAGGGCACCCTGAATTCATCTCTCAGTTGATGGCATTGCTTGGTGTCAAAGTTGTGTTCTAGTTGATCTTCTTCAATCTCCCATGTTATCAACTTGTGTGTGCAAAACTAATAAAATTGTAATATTAATGTTTTGGTCTTCGAAACCGTGTGCCATTTATGTAAACATCATGTATTATTTTGCTTATGGTGGAAATTTTGTGTTGTTTGTATTGATGAAGCTGATCTTGTTTAGTCCAATTGATAATGTTTTTGGTATCACTAAAAGCATTCTGTCTCTATAAAATAAACAAAATTAATTTTTTTTATATTACTTTTATCAAATTTGAGAATAAAAACAGAAATCAGTAGAAAATATTTTTTTCTTTATTGTTGGCAGAAACATTGTTTAATCTGATTTTCTTGGGAAAATTTCCAGAAAAATCTTTTCCAAATTTCATATCTTTAACAAGATAAGACATAGTGCTTCCAAGGTATCCTAGACTCATTTGTTTCTTTGGTATCCTAGACTCAAAAAGATTAATTAATTTGGTATCTCTTTACAATAGATTGATGTGTTTAGTTGTAGGCAATGATCCCTATAAGTGCTAAAGAATTCACATCTTATGGCAGTTTATTAAGAAGCTCAAATGGAATTCATGAAGAAAATACAATATATTGCGTTAATTATAAAGCGAAAGTCTTTAGTTGAGTTAGGCAAACGGTGTTTGTATGTTTTGAAACTTTACTACTCAGTTTAATTCTCGACGTGATCTCATAAATGTAGGTGAAAACCGAACCATGTCAAAAACATTGTTGTCTCGTTTTGCTTTCTATCACAACATAATTTTTACACATTGTAACATTTTTTTTTTTTTTGAAACAACATATTGTAACATCTGATATCGTCTGTTGCAATATATTAATTTAAGAATTTGTTAGAACTGATCTTTCAGTTCTTTTTCAAGCTTTATTTGCTTATGGAGTCACGGTTGATGCTGTCTATCCTCGAAAGAAGGCTGGAGACGTTTTGCAGACTATTCGACAAAGTTCTGGTCATCAGGTCTCTCTCTTTCTGTTAGAACTTTAACATTTTAATTTTTTAGTTCTAAGTCAGATGAAATATGTGGTCCCTAAAATCAACAGTCTGTTTATAATTTGGATTTGTTTTTTCGCGCATTGTTGCTCATTTGTAATTTGAAATCAACCTGTTCATTTTCTTTCTGAATTTGAATCCTCTGCTCATCTGCGTCACTATTGTTGGAATAATAATATGTAATAGTCAGTTTCAAAAAAAAAAAAACGTATTATTGAGTTGACTATTTACACTGGTATCAGACACATGGGGAGTAGCATGGTCGCAATTTCACACTCAATACTATATTTTATGAATCAAATTCGAGAATTATGATGGGTTGGCAGTTCCAGGAGGACGAGCTCCAGAATATCTTGCAATGAATGAATCAGTGGTAAACTTGGTGAGGAAGTTTTCTGATGCAAAGAAGCCAATTGCTGTCATTTGCCATGGACTGTTGATATTGGTAGGGATCAACGTGGTTGGAACCTGATCCGATACGTCGTTGCTTCACCGATTGAAATCTGGTTACTCAAGCTGCTTGGCCAGGGCACCTTAGCATTACTTGGAATCAAGGTTGTGTTCTAGTTGATCTTCTTCAATTTCCATGTTATCAACTTGTTTGTGTCCAACTAATAAAAATGTTAAATCAATGTTTTGGTCTTTGTAATCATGTACCACATTTGCAAACATCATGTGTTAATTTGCTTATGGTGGAGACTTTGTGTTGTTTGTATTGATAAAGCTAATCTTTTTTAGTCCATTTGAGTTGTTGGTATCACTGAAAGCATTCTTGTGTGAAGCAAGTAGTGCTTTGCTGAAAATAAACAAAATTGTTCTTTATCAAATTTGAGATTGAAACACAGAAATCAGAAGAAGAATTATTTTTCTTATAGTTGGGAAAAACAATGTTTCGTTAGTTTTCTATGGTACAATTTTCAAGATAATCTCTAATACACCCTTAGGTTTTAAAAAAATTTATATATTTAAGAATATAAAACAGCTGTAATATGTCCAACATCTGTTATCTATCCACGTTATACGTGAGAGGAAATGTCATATGTCAATTTCAAGTCTGAAATATTACAGTTAAATTTCTTCCTATCAACTAAAACTTTTAGATTTAATAATAACTATAAAACTCGAATATGAGTGGACCTAAGAATTTAATTAAGTCCAAATAAGAATTAATAAAAGAGTCCAAATTGAGTATAAGCTTAAGTTGTATAATAATATTAAAACGATTGGACAAAAGCCCAATCCGGTGAATTTGATGGTTGTGCAAAGAATAGAAAAAATAAAAAAAAAGGGCAAAAATATATATGTTTATATGTTTTCCCCAGTCACTACAATTAGAGTTTGAGTCATATATACAAGTTCTTTTCTTTATTTCAGCAGTCAAATTTTTCAAAAGAAAATTGTCATACTCTATTAAAAATATTCTTTTCTTAAATAGAATTGAACCCTCAACTATGACAAGACTAGAGATTAAGGTCTATTTTGAAGGTATTCTAAAATCAAGTAGGTATTCTGTTTACTTCTGTTCCTCTCTCTCAAAATTATGATTTGGTGTTAAAAGTATTAAAACTTCATTTTTTTTTTCCTAAGCTTTTTGCAAAGGTATGTTGGCTGAATTTTTAACTTAGAAAATATCTGATGTAAGAATATGTTTTACTAGGTTATTCTTATTGAAAAATATAAATCTTTACGTGTGATTAGGTTTATATGTTTACTGTTCGTATATTAAATTTTGTAATTTTCTTAAGAGATATAAATTTAGGATTGACTATGGTCAAAACCAAGTCCTAAATTTATATCTCTTAATTCATATAACATTTAAAAACTATAAAACACTTGTAACGTTTATGAATCTGCAGCAAATTCCCGTAATCACGGGAAACCATAACAACTTTTGTTGAAAACATGCAAAGTATTCACGAGAAAGTGGTGTCACAACACTAATTTCTGTCTTTACCAAATGGGGAAAGAAGCAATTTTATCAAATGGGTTACAAATTTACAAACTTATTGGACGGACAAAAAGCCCTTATCCAAAAAGTGCTTTCTGAAATCACTACCCACGCGCTTAAACCAAAAGCTCTCTTCAAATAAAAAACATTGTTTTCCTCTTGAAAAATATGGAGAGTGACCTTCACACAATTGGTGTAGAGTGTGAAATTGAAAGACACATTTCTATGACCTGTTTGTTTTGCTAATGTTGGAAAAAAGTGGTGAGGTAGCCAGGTAGGTGCAGGGGACAAAGAAAGGAAAAGTTGAATAAAATCGAATCTCTAAAAAAAATTAATTCAATTAAATTATATTTGTTAAAATAGACATTTTGTTATAAAAGGATATACTGATTTAAGAAAAATGAGCACATCCTTATAACACCATAATAAGATAATATTCTATCTGTGAACCTAAGTTGAACTTAAACTCTCCTAAAATATAATAAATGAATAATGTTTCTAAAAAATTTATCAAAATGATATGATAAACTTATTTGTAACAATCACATTAATTTTATGATGATGTAATAATTACACATAAACTTATTACATCATTTGGATAAATTTTTAGGTTGTGTGGTATTATTTTATAATAAATACGGATAAAGAAAAAAAGTAAAGTGCATGTAATAGGTTATTATACGGATAAAGAAAAAAAGTAAAGTAAATGTAATAGGCTAGGGTCTTGAGTTCTTAATTTGGTCATGTTTATTTAGTTGGTGAGAGTTTAGTTTCAAGTTTCGATTATATTAGAATTGAGAAATGTTATTTATGAGTATTAGTTAGTTTAACTTATAAGACTTTCGTTATAAAACAAAACTTAAATTCAACTTTTGCTTGCACCAAAGCGGGGAGGGATTTAGTTCATATTTATTGCAATAATTTAAAAATGAAAGATTAAATAAAAATGATTCAACCGGAGTTGGTAGGTAGAGTAACCTTATCCATAAGTTTCATCCATTGAATTAATTGTAAGGATGTTTATTGAAACCAATACAATAGTTATAATTATTGGATAAAATTATCCAACCAGATTGAGATATTACACAGATATTTAATGAAACACAAATTGTCTAATAAATCCATTGATGGGGTGAGTTTTCCTACTAGGCTTTGCCACAATTAAACACAACCCTAATACACCAACGCATGAGCTGTTCAACATTTAATATTTGGTGAACGTTTTTCATTGATGAAAACCTGTTGTGCATCACGTGTGTACGTTACTTCCATAAAACTTTATCAAGCAAGCAAGATAAGAATGTAATTCTTTGTTCTTATCTAAGTAGTAAATACAAAATCATGAAGTTATTGGATTACAATGGCCAAAACCAGACTAATTTGCCCCTTGTTTGTGATTTCAAAAGTGTGTTAACACTTTCTTCTTCCACTTTGGTCTCGTGGTACTAACAATGGCTTAGCAAATCTAAGGGGCCATTTAGTCATTTTCATTTAATCTTTCTATAAATCATATTCTATAAACAGTTATTCTAATTATGGTAATATTGGTTAGTAATATAAGAATCAATAGTAATCTGATTTGCAATTGCAACCCATTATATATTTATAGGTGTTCATTCCCTTCAGAAGTACATACACTGAAACTGATTTTTCTTTATATATATATATATTTATAGAGAGAGAGAGAGAGAGAGAGAGAGAGAGAGAGAGTCTATTTTCTAGTGCAGTTTGTTCTTCAAAACAAAGAAGAAACAAACTTAAAGGGGGGTCATGGAAGGAGAAGCAAAAGGTGGTGTTGATTCAATTTTTTCAATCTCCACAGTTTCATTAGAATCTGAATATGCTGAAGAAGTTGTTTCTTCTGCTTATGCTTCTTCACCAGCACCACCACCAATACAGAAGCAGCTTACCAAAAGTGAACCTTTGCTTGACATGGCCCCTCTCCTTCTCCAACTTCCTATCAAGTAAGCATTTGTTTTTGCTCTCTCTCTCTCTCTCTAGTATAATCATTAACATAAATCATTAGATTAGAACACTTTGAAGAGTTAGTGTTGAAAGTAACATACATTGCTAATATATTTTCATGATTGTGTATGATCTGATAAAAGATATCTATGTCATTTTTCGTGTCAGAAAATAAAATATATATTTTTTTTTTCTTAAGATATCACTTACAGTGAAAACAGTTTCGACCCTGAATTATTATCAGATTGAATGCGGTCAACATTGTTATATAATGAAATATTTTGATGATGTATTAATTTGACATTGTAGAAGGGGACTATCAAGGCATTATCAAGGGAAATCACAGTCATTTACTTCATTATCAAAGGTGACATGTTTGGAAGATCTTGCCAAGCCTGAAAATCCTACCAACAAAAGGTTGAAATTATACAGAAGCTATGAGGTAATTGCAGAGAACCCACCCAAGTCCAGGAAGACATCAAGCAGCAGGGTGAGGCCTCCTCAAAAAATCTACTAGTACTAAAAGCAGCTTCTCCAATCGTAGTGCTTTATTTGCTTGAACAATTGTTTTAGATTTTAGGGTTTTTATTTCTAAGTAGCTAGAATGAATTTCCAAGAGGATCAGAATCTTAGTTATCTAAGAGACAGTTTGCTAGTTATGTAAGATATTTCGACATCAAATTGAGCTTGCATGTCTGATGCTTTTTCATATAAAAATATATACACCTTTAAGGATTTAAGTCTTATCATCCTGACATGATATTTTATCTGTATAGATGATAATTCTTTAAAACAGCTTATGAATCATGAATGTAAAATAATTACAACTAAATTATAATAAATATAATCAATTAAATTATGTTCATATTAACATAACTAGGATATAAATGGCTAATGTAAACATGTTTTTCCATTATTATCATTATAACTCCACGTTTTAATTTGTAAATATCCAATAATTAAATGCAATTCAGAGGTTATAAGTAAAATACGTTATTTTATCTTTTGTGATTCAACTTCAATTCACTAAAAAACAAAAACACGATTTTAAAGCACGAAATATTATTTGAGGGAAAATTGAATGCTTTTTCATATTAAAATAAATGCATCTTTAAGGATTCCAACCTTATCATGTTGACATGACATCTTATGTGTATAGATGATAATTATTTAAAGCAGCTTATGAACCACAAATGTAAAATAATTACAATAAAATTATAATATTATTTATTCAATTAAATTATGTTCAGATTAAAATAACTAGGACATAAATGATTGACGGAAACACGTTATAACTTCATGTTTTAATTTGGAAATATCAATAATTAAATGCAATTCAAAGGTCATAAACAAAATACGTTATTTTGTCTTTTATGATTCAATTTCAATTCACTAAAAGATAAAAACACAATTTTAAAGCACAAAAAATGGTTTGAGAGAGAATTTAAACGGAATATAAATGAAATCCAAATTTAAATAGAGTCGGTATCTCCATTTGGAGGACTATAGTTCATAAAATATTCCCTAATCATCAATTGATAATCAAAGAGAGCATTTTCACATCCTTGAGATTTGAAGGGGAAATGCAGTTTGTAAGATTTCATGCCTTAAAGAGATTAGTCGAAGCTTGTCCAGATTACCAAGTCGGTTCATGAGAAGCCTTTCGCAGTTTTGAGCAGCCATAACTCCGGACGAGTAAGCCCCGTGCACCGAACCCTGGTGATCCACGCTTACTGCTTCCCCTGCGAAAAACAGATTACCCAATGGTGCTCGAAGCCTCTCGTACGAATCGCTTGGCATTCCGACCACATCATAGGAGTAACAACCAAGAGAGTTCGGATCTGTTCCCCACCTCGATACGAGATATTGAACCTGTTTTAGAATGACCAAAACCTAATATTAGTTCAAAGAATAACCATATTCCCGTCATTAAGATAAGAGTATGATAGTTTCCTGCTAACGACGGCTGACATTACTAGGACATTAGAGCTGTCTATTTAAGAAAATTTAGAAAACATCCAACACTAATCAAGTTGGCTAACAACAATGGATTTTCTAATAGCTGTCATGTCATAGTTAAATCATAAGCTTCAATCAGATAGTAGCGGTTGGAGAAATTTGACAGATTGGACTACAGCAAAATAAATAGTTGAATATAATGCATTTACCGGCTCAGTTGCAGCAGGAAACATTTTCTTGAGTTGTGACATAACGAAGTTAGCAGCAGACTCATCTGGTAGCTTCTCGAGATCATATGCAAACCTTCCAGCAGCCATATAGACAAGTACTGGATGGCCCGTTGCCTTGTGAAGATTTAAGAAATAGCCACAAGCATAGGAAGTGGGGGCAACAGTGCCCAGGAGTTCCACGTTTGGCCAAAAGACTTGATCAAATCGCAAGGCAATCTTATTCTCGTTGCCCATACCAAGTTCTGATATTGCAGCTACCTTCCACTCGGGCAATTTCGGTTCAAATTGAATTAGATTGGCTTTAAGAATCCCAAGAGGAACCGTCACTATAGCAGCATCAGCAACAAAGTTTCTGCCACCCTCAACTGTGACCATCACCTTATTACAGCCATTAGATATTTTTGCAACCCTACGCAAAAAGAATCAGGTTAAGTCAAAAGATTTCTAGCACAAATGCAGATAATTAAAAAACCCAATTGGAAAAGACAGTATCTTTCTCTTAGCTATCTCTCCAAGAAGTAAAATGATAAGAGAAAACGTAAATAACCCGCTAACAGAACTAAAGATGTTGAGTGTAGATGCAATTAGCATACCTGTGATTCAAATGAATGTCGATATCTTTTGCAAGTGCCTTTATAACAGGATCATAACCTTGCACCATAAGTCCATGACCACCAGTAAGAACATGCTCCTGCACATCAAAAATTCATCTGAAGATCATCATAAAGTGACCCAACAGTTCAAAGTTCTATGTCTGTCTGTTACAATTTGAATTAACAAACCAAGTTTTATGTAATCGGCATGTACCACATATTATTGCTCAAAAACAAGCATCAGATGTATAGAAAAGAAAGCAAGTGCAAAAGTAGAAATTAGTTTTGCAGTAGCTGCTTCAAAGAGCAGAATTTTGCACAAATAGAAATTTTTTTTACTTGTTACAATTGCTAATAATAAGAACAGAAGACTCGAATCAAACATAAAGATTTAGCAGATTGCAGTCTATTCAGTATCACAAGTAGATGACAAGCATATCAACTTCCACACACAATAAATCACAAAACAAAAAATAGACAAGCAAAGCAAGCTTGCTCTTCTACATCCATGGAGAACACATCAAATCCACAAACAGACAGAACTTGTCTACAAGAAGTCTCTAACATTCCTTGTTTGGGAAACTAGACAGCTCCAAATACAAGACACATGATAAAATCAAGTATATATTAGAAAACGAAAATCTAATTGTTAGTGAGACTTCTAAGTTAGATCTTTAAACAACAGAAATAACTAGTTTCTTTCAGTAAAATATTTCACTTGCCTGATCCCACAATTTCAGAGATATCATGTCCGCATCTACTGCAAACCAAGCTTCCATTCTACATATGTACCATTGTAGCACTTCATGGGCAAGTCCTTCTTGTCTGCAGAGGATGGACATTATGTCAATATCACAACAGACCCAACTCATAATGCAGTAATTTGAAATATTACAGAATTTTTTCTTCCCCGCACCTTAAATCTGGATGCCTATCTAAAACAATATTTATTGCTTGAAGAACAGACATGTCATTGGTATTTTCATCCCTCACCTTCTCTGTCTACAAGTATCAAGAAGAAAGACATTGTTTAATAATTGCACAGAGCATAATTAGTAGCTCTAAAGGGGAAAAAAAATGTTCCAATCTAGAATTTACCATAGAGATCCTACCTCTTTGAGAATTCGCTTGAATATATCTCCAACTTCAATGACAATATGTCGTGGAACTTTGTTGCCGTCCATATCATAAAGTGTATAACTGTTAAGGACCAAATCAAATCCTCTTTTAATAGCTCAGACTAGACACAGAAGAAAATAAATATATACAAGAAAATATCACCGTTTCATTTGTAATACGATATCATAATCATCCATACAAGAACTCAGCCAAATAGCTTTGCTTTCTATCAAGTCCATGTCCATCACTCTTTATATGTTTATTTTATTCATAATATAAATGTACCCATTCATTTTCAATATCACAGTGAAGTTATTAAAAGTTATTACAAACATATTAAAATTAGTGATTACAAATGTAACCCATCCATTTGTCAGACCAGGTTGAACGATTCAAAATTATTATAAACATACAAAATATAGAACAAAATGATTACAGACTGACTTATTAAAATCAGTCATCTCTACACACAAACATTGAATGTCATTTTTATGGCAGACTTTGCGTGTCAAAAACTAGTACATCCCTTAAATCTGGATACAAGGACACAACAATATGTGTATAAGTTTGTACTATTCCAAACACATTATAATATATGTAACTTTATAACAAGTGCTGTATAACAATAAATATGCAAAGCACAGGAGATGATTACCTCTCTAAATCATGATCATACAACACAGAGTTATCTCCACTGGTACGATATAATGTAAGCCCAAGGGAGCGTATCAACGGGGCCAATGGATTCTCATTGCACACACCATGTAACCTGAATAAGTTGAAAAATATATATATGTTAATAAGGAATCTGATGACGTAAATGTGAATTACTTCATATATGTTCAAGTCAGGTTGAAAAATCAATATGGACAAAAAGAAAGGGAATTAGTTTTAATATTCTCAAATGAAAACAGTTGATAGAGACAAAACAACAAATAAATAAGCTAGGGGTGCCAGATTGACGAGAGACGGGGCATTGTGCCAGATTGATGAGAGGAAACAAGAAAATATTTTGGTGGAAAAGTGGGAATCATTATATGTATGAATGGGTAATTATTCCACAAAACTAAACCCATCTTGTATTCAAAATCTGTTTCAACTATATATAGCAACCACACTAGAACGCTCAAACAAAATAAATTGAAAAAAAATTTAAAAAATTAACTTACCATGATGCTCCCATATCCACTGGGCAACCAAATGAGTAGTCTGTATGTATACGACCACCAAGTCTATCACGCGATTCCAGCAAGATTACCTTAGAAAAATATGACAATAAGCTACAGTTCAACATGAAGAAAAAAAGAAAAGGAACCCCCAACCACACCCTGTGAATAACATGTAACAGCCATAATCTATACCTTAAAAGATGCATCACAGAGAACTCGTGCAGCAGCAAGCCCCGAAATACCACCACCAATCACAATGACAGAAGGGGGTGAACTTTTTTGCCTCTCGAAGAGTGAAGCAATTGTATCTAGCGAACAATAAAAAATAAAGTGCACAAGGTAAACAAAATTAACAAAATTATAGGAAGCAACTATTATGAAAACACTTATTTAATTTAAACATCCTCCCTTCCTCACGCTAAATGAACAACAGCAAAAAAGTAAAACTTCAACACCAAAAGTCAGCAGAAAAAGCATTAAGAAGATTAAAATTTTTCTATCAAATTGCATCCAAAACTTATAAAGATTATCAGATATCATACATTCATGGCGTACAATAACAATCAGGCATTAGCTTACAATAATTGTAACAAAATGGAAGTAGATACTTAAGGACAGTATATAAAGTCCACAACAAGGCAACAACAGCACATTGCCCCGTAACAGAATCCGTAAACTCCATAGCTTCTACCGGCCACTACTCACACTAATTAAAAAGATCATGGATACAGTTATCAAAAGTCACTACTTCCAAATTTGTAAATAGATAAAGCTAAATTCCCGCCCTAAATTTCCATACCACAGTTTCAATGATCAGCAAATTCCCACAACAATTTTAGTACAAAATCCGTCCCACATAAAAATTTTACAGTCTTAATAGCCAAAATATGAAATCCAAAAGAGACAATATTAATTTTAGTAACTTCCATTTCCGGCCAAAAAAATACAAACAAGTACAATATAATTTGTCAAACAAACCCATCTTTCATTTTCATTTTAAAAAAAAAAACACTATTTTCTACCCCACAATTCCAACCATCCCACAATAATTTAGCGACAAAACCTGTCCTTTTGTCAAAAGTTTTACCGTTTTTATTGCTGAAACATCAAAGATTACATGATAATATCATCATTGACATACTTATCTTTCATTTGCATCCACCCCACCCACAATTTCAATCATCCCACAATAATTTTAGCAATAATATACGCCCTCCCGTCAAAGTTTTTACCGTCTTAACTCCTAAAAAACACATCCAAAGATTAAACAATAACATTAACATGACAAAAAGCCCATCTTTCACTTTCATTCAAAAAAACCATCATCCCACAATAACTTTTGCAATAAAATCCCTCCTCTCCCATCAAAGTATTTACCCTCTTAACTCCTAAAAAAAGATCACACAATATTATTAACATCGAGTACGAGATTTGACTACCTTACTGTTTACTGATTGAGTAAAATTATCCATAATAACTCAGTAACCACCTCAATAACTAATCCGAAGGCTTTCAAGAGTTTATATTGATGGGTAATCGAATCCACACTATACAAACCCACCTTTGATTTTCATTTACAAAATAAAAAATAAAAATAATAATAATAATAAAAATAAGAAAAAAAAAATTCCCATCCTAATTGCCGAAACAACACATCCATAATATTAACATCATTATACCACGTGACAAAATTGATTCTCTAAACTCTACTCTCCCTTCATTTCACAATCCAAACCAAACCATAGAATATTCAATCAACAGTAGAATATTCAATAAACAATTACAATTAAAAAAAATTAAAAATCATTAAAAAATGATAAAATGAATCCAAAAAGGGAGATAATATACTTACCGTCTAGGAAGTTGTTGGACAATGATTGGTTAGGATCCATCGCCAGATCCGATTCGCACCAAAAGAGATCCAAATCGCGAGAGAAGAAAAGAATCGATTTTTTTTTTTCAAAAAATAATTCAAAAGCAAAGAAAAAAAAAATTACGGTTGTATAGGAATCGGAAAATTGGAGATCAATTGGAAGGAGTGATAGAGAATGAAGATGAGCAAGCCAGCAATGAAGCGGCTCAGATTCGTCGAACAACGGAGCTCACCCGACCAGTTCATATGGTGATAATTTCTTCTTTTCAACTGATGATGATCTTAAACTAGTAATCAAATTTATAATACTCGAAAAGTCACGTTGTTTACAGTTACCGGAGGAGCAGAGGAAGAATCGATCGGGAACCGATAAGTTTGGCCTCGGTTGCATAGATCGATCGATTCACTCTGATCTTCTTTGCGATTCTCGACCACTTTCCAGTAAATTTTCTCGCTTCTGACAAGATTTTCTTGGGAAAAAAATTTTTTGGGAGAGAGAGTTTTCGATTAACTTGGTTTTTCTCCTCTGTGTGTATATGTGTACATATATATATATATATATATATATATAGACGGTGTTGTTTTTGTCGTTTTGTTGTTTTTTTAATTGTTTTGTTTATTTAGAATTGGCGGTTACATATGAGGGGTTAGTTTTGGTATTTTGGAGAAGGGTATTATCGGGTTTATGTGTTCATTATTCATACGTGCGCGCGCGGAGAGGAGAATTAAATTCAAATAAAACTACCACACTTTATATTTTTAAGATAAGAGTGAAACTTAAATTCATAATCTCTTAAGATTAAGGGAAATGCTCAACCACTCCTACTAAGAGTAATGTGCAAAACACTGTATCTCACCAGTACATTTCTAGAAGTAATTATTGGGTTATTTCAAGGAAAGAGTGTGCTTTTAGGAAGGGTATTATTGGATTTATGTGTCATTCTTTAGATAATGCATTTGAGGCATCTAAGAATAAAGGTACAATTTCGATTTAAAAACGGATGATACATTTGAGACAACTAAAAATGAAGGTATGCCTTAGATATAAAAACAAATGATGCATTTGAGGCATATAAGAACGAAGGTATGCCTTCCATTTAAAAGTAGATAATGCATTTTAAGGCATCTAAGAGCGAAGAAATGAGGGTAAAGATATGTATGATTGGACATGATACTTCGAAGCAAAATTTATTCGATCACTTTCATTATAAAGTAACTTTAAACTAAAGGTCATTTTTGCAGGAATATTGATAATACCTTAGGTAAGATATTTGTTTCGAAGGTGCAAACCAATTTTCGAAGTAAGTATAAGTGAGAAATATTAATTAAGTTCGTATAAGTAGATGCAAAAGAATTAAGGATGTGTGTACTTGATGGATTCATGAATGAAAGTAATGATGTTTACTTGGTGTATGTACTTGATGGATTAAGGAATGAGAATGATTAATGATGTTTACTTACTCTAAAATCATTCTGCAATGGGAATGAAATAGTGGATCTCATATGAATTTGAGATTGTGAAATGAGAATCTCACTTCCCCCACCCCATTTGGGAATCCCATTCCCTTTTCCAAATTAAAAATATTTTTATACCCTTTATTAAATAAAATTATTGATTTATACAATATTGTTAGGTTATATGAGAATTAGAAATAATCACACAATTAATAATCATAACAACTACAATGATAGGGTATAACATAACTCTTACAAGGAAGGTTTATATTTATATATATATATATATATATAAATTTAGCAAAAATGACCATCATATTCTTATTTGAGAAATAATAAAATATTATGAAAATTTTTGTTTAAAAACAATGAAAAAAAATTATAATGTGATTTTATATAGTGGAAATTATAAGAAAAACCCATTAAAATAAACTCAATTTTGTTTTTACCCTGTATTTTTTAAAACAAAAAATTATTTTTAACCCCTCAAATAAAATAATTGTATGGTATACCCAAATTACCCATAATACCTCTGCATGTTTTTACATATAAACCCTCAACTGTAATAATTTATAAAAAAACCCACATATGAAATTAAGAAATGGTCCCTGGCTATATATATCTCAAAAATCGATGGAAAACACTTTTTCATCACCGACCAAGGCAAAAACCGATCTGTCAGAAACCGATCTGTCAAAAATCGAATGAGACCCGACGACTGACACCCATATTTTTCGACCACAACCGTGACGTTTCCAACTTGCCCAGAGGAGCTACGAGCGCGAGCGAGTTGCGTCTTGTTGCCAAGGTTAGTTTTCGGGTTGGGTTGTATTTTTTTATTTTGATTCGCGATTTTGACATGTTTGTGTAATATGAATGTTGGGTAATGAGTATTTGATTTAGACTAGGTTGGTATTGACTGTGTTTAGCCGGATTTGTGTCGAAAATGACAGATTCCAACCATATCAGCCTCGTTAGCATCGGATCGATTTTTGACATCTGTTTTTCGGAATCGGTTTTTCACTTTGTGTGAAAAATCGAATCGATTTTTCACTACGTCTGAAAAATCTAATCGATTTTTCACTATGTGTGTACAACCGATTCGGTTTTTCAATAGCTTTCCATAGATATGAAACACCGATTCGGTTTTTCAGATCTTTAAAAATCCGAATCTCCTCATCCATTTTCACATCGGTTTTTCGAAATCTAATTCATATCGGTTTTGTGAGTTCAGTTTTTGAGTTCTGCTCATTTCAGGTGAAAAATCAAAATCGAAAAACCGAAATCGAAAGACTGATGCTCACAAGGATGAGGAGATTCGGGTTTTTAAATATCTGAAAAACCGAATCTGTGTTTCATATATGTGGAAAAACTAATCGATTTTTCAGATATATTGAAAAATCGAATCGGTTTTCCACACGTAGTGAAAAATCGAATCGGTTTTCCAGACGTAGTGAAAAATCGATTCGATTTTTCAGACGTAGTGAAAAATCGATTCGGTTTCCACACAAAGTGAAAAACCGATTCGATTTTTCACACATAGTGAAAAACCGATATTACATGTAGTGATGGACCGGTGAAGGAGAGCAAGAGGGAGGGAGTCCTCCGTGTGAGGGACTGACGATGGGCAGGAAAGACTTTGGAAATGGACAGCAACCCGATGAGAAGACGAGAGTGGGTGAGGGGACAATGAGATCTGGTCTGGTTAGGAGACTTGACGGTGGTGGAATGGGTGAGCCAGAGTCATCAACGGTGAAGATGAGTGGCGACAGCGATAAGATCAGTGGAAGAAGAAAAAGAAGACACAGAGAGATTGGTGGCGTCCGCGGTGATAAGGAGAAGAAGAATATGAACAAAAAGGTTGTTTGGTTTCTGATTTTAACTTTTTAATTGTAATATTTTTTTGTTTATTTATATTATTATTATATTTTAAATAATTTTAGTATTATATTATTATATTTTAAAAAGTTTATTAATTAATTTTAATTAATTTTTTATCGCATTTTCTTTTTTGCCCTTAAAGTCAAACGGTCAACAAAGTCAACCTAACGGAATCTGTAACCGTCAAGGGTATTATCACCTTTTTATATGCTTTCAAGGAGTATTTTGAGTGTTTTTATTAATGTTAGGGGAGATTTTAGATAAAAATTAAATTATATATGATAAAATAAATATTTTTATAAATTAAAACAGGTTTTTCGGGATTATCCCGTTAATAAAAAATCTCTGGAGGCCGAAACATTATACAAAATCGATGAACGTACATAATTTTGTAAATATATTATTTAAAAACAAAAAAATTATGGGAGAGCGTGCCCCCACAGGCCCAATTTGCAGTCCACCCCCACCGCCAGAGGATGGTGCAAATATGATTACATCCTCTATATAGCACATTCAACGGATCACATCAAACGTACATGTCAAGTTGCAATGTGAATCTTTACAATCTCTACCCCTATAAACTCCCTTTCCAATAGGAAATTATCCACCATAATGAGAACGTACTATCTGGTAAAATTTCAATCAATTATATTGATTAAATACTTCACATGACGAGATATTATTGAAGTGACTGTACACATGGTCGGCCCGCTTTTAAATATACTTCAACAGGTCAGTGTCCATTTAAGAGGAGAGTTTGGTTTTTGGTAGGTATTTTTGTCCATTTGTGTTGATCGGTCTTGGCCGGTGGATCATTACAATTCACCAATTTAATTATAATATTTTTTGTTATTTTATGATTCAATACTACCCATCTTCGCTGGAATTGTTTGCAAATCTGATACACAATTCCACCCTGTTTTGAAAAATCTTTACTTTTTTAATCGAGTGGTTAGAAATTAGGTTCATGGTTTTTAGGGCTCATTCAAAGTTTACATCACGAGAAACAGTAGGACACACGTAAAATGTTATCCAGTCCAAAAACATGAAACACTTCCCGTGGATGTCTTCCTTTCAGACTTAGGGGCTACGAAATTGAGTTTGAAACTTCAAAGTTCCAACTTAGTTTTGTTTTTCTATTTAAAAAATAATAATAATACTAATTACTAATTAGGCAGTGATGTGACATTAGTAGTAAGAAAAATAAATCTGAGATAAAAAAATATTTGCACTGCTGGAGAATTTACTTCATTTATAATATCCAAAAATGAACTAATAATATGAGTGCATAAAATTTTATTTTCACAATATGAGATGATAACTTCTTATATGTATTGATAAACAGCTATAGTAATACTCCTACAATTCAATTTAATATTGACATACTTCATCATATACATAATAATTTGAATATAATTGTTATGACAATGTATCTAATCCAATTTAAGGAGGAGTTTGAATATGATTTTACTCAAAAAAAAAAAAAAAAACCATAGTTTGATCATAAAAACATCCTAATAGCATATATTTCAACATCTTATATATGTTAAAAAAATGAAATACATCCTTTATTGATTGAATAGCATGTATCTCCCATATATTTAATATCTTATTATGTCCCCATTTATCATTATTTATAGAGAAATTTATTTCAATATTATAAGAATATTTAATTAAATATATAATATTTAACTTATCAGATTCTATCGTATCTTTAATTCTATTAATACCTGGTCCTGTTGAATTCCAAGTTCCATTTATATTTAAAAACATAATTAAAATATATTAATAAAGAATAAAAAGAGTCAGGTTTGGACTCAAGGACAGTCATCGGCTACTTAACAGGAAAATAAGAGGAAGTGAAAAGACTAAAAGGTCCTTTACCAAATGAGGCACGGGGTTGTCTCTTGTCGGTTAATTTGTCCAAGTGTAGCACCCACTTGATATTTTTAAAGAAAGAAAAACCCAAAAAACAAATATAAATATATAAATTGAGAGACCTACTAAATTTGAGTGGGTCCACCAAAGAGAATCAGAGGAGGCATATTCATGTGACGTGATGTGATCATGTGATTAAACATAAGACAAAAAGGTTTCCCACTTTCAGACGAAACTTGTGGGAAGGCTTCGGTCTGCTATACTAATCCCAATCTGCCCAGCCCATCTTCATCTGTTGCTTTTGCTGTGTTCTTTGGACAAATTCAACGTTCAACTATAATATATATATTAAAAAAAAAGGAAAAATTATAATGTTCATGTTAAAGTGACTACATCAACTATATATTGATTTATCACATTCCATTTTAATTCGAACAGTTGTATACTATTCGTATCCATCTTAAAATGAAAGTTCGAATTTCATTGTATATATTTTCTTTTGAGATTTCGTAGATATCATGCTTATGAAAGTAGAATTTTAGATCACGAAAGTAGTGATTGATAAAATTTTCTTCTGTTTATGAGTGTGGAAGTCTCTTGGTTATGAGAATAAATATTTTAATTATATAAATGGTAATAAATCTCAGTCGATCTAGACATACTTTTTACCTATTTAATTAGTGTTAACTAAAAATTAAAAAAAAACCTATGCATAGGTTTACGATTCTTTTTTTTTTTTTTTGAAAAGACAGGTTTACGATTTATATATACATAATATGTTGAGGATTTACGATTAAAATGTACAAGTTAAACTGACATTCAATGAGGGGGTTGGTTAGTGTTATCGTTATGTTGTACTGAAAGCGTGAATAAAAACTTATATTTATTAGTACGATTATCATCTTTAATAAAAATGATTGAACATTCTCTTAATCTTAAAAATCAAGGTTTAAATCTCACTGTTATCCCTAAATATTAGAATTAACTATCTTCGATATACAAGAAAGAAATCTTTTCATACACGTTTGTAAATACATAATATGAGTTAAACATTCGCTATACATGTAAAATGGTTGTGCACGTAATACGAGTTCAGAAGAAATTTGCTAAATTTTTGTGTCCTTGGATATGTGCTCATGTATCACTTCTTATTAAAATTTCTATTACTTATTTATTTATTTTATTTTCTTGAAAAGTTATATTTACTTTTTTAAAGGTACATACAAACTTATCGAATTTTAATTGATTGGTTGTGTTCCTCCTCTTCGCCTGGAACAGAAACTTTAAAATAAGTAAATAGGTCTATTCAATGATTAATTTCCAAAAAAAAAAAAAAAAGTCTATTCAATGATTAAATATACACTTTGAGTCCATAAAAAAAAATACACATTTGAGACCTAAATTGGAAGAATCTGAGCATTATTCATGATGCATGCATTTTGACTCTTGACCATGATGGTGATATTGGTGGCGGTGGGGGTAGGACACTTTTTGGTCAACTTGACTTTAATTATTCAGCACTTTTTGAGTCATTGCTGACTATGATCACTACCAAGTCCAGCCTACCTACTTGTTTTACATACAAACAAAAAGGTAAAAAATATAAGTTGGCATCAAGTAGATTACGTATTGAAATACAAATATTTAAAAATTGAAAAAATGGTACAGATTTTGATTGTCAACCACCACATTTGGCTTCATTGAATTTTATACTGGCAGAGTGGCAGAAAGTTTGTACATGATATTTTGTATGATACGATTAACTAAAAAGATACGAATATTATTAAGAATTTGGGGTGAATTATTTCATAAGACTAGCATTATGTTATAGATATGCAAAATGATATCCAATCCACTGATTCACCAAGCGCAGTTGTCTTATATTTCTCCAGTTTTATGGTTTAAACGGGGCACTAAATGCACCCGATGGGCCCAACTTTTTAAAAATTTGAGAGGTAAAATTCGAACATCATAGCTTATAAAGTATGAGTAATCTCTTAACTTAATATGGTTCGATCTCTCTCACCTTTTAGGATAAGCATTTTGAGTCATTTATTAGAATCTTATTTTAGTTAAGTCCTGATAGTTATCAGATCTATAATCAAAAAGTAAAAAAAAAAAGAGTGAATGGTCCTTTATTTATTTTCTATTTTACTGTTTTTTTTAATATTTTAGCTTTGTGGTATACTTGTTTCCTTTTATATTTATAATGGAGGTTTGAGCCTTACTATATGATTTATCAATAAATGTGAAGAGATTTTTTCTTCATTGGATTGAAGTTCATACTTAATCGATAAAACAACATACATAATTTTTTATCTTGATAGTCTTAATATGTCTCTTAGCTAATCAATGTTAATTTTTGTTTTGTTGTTGTTTTTTTCTTTTTTTTTTAATAAAAGTTAAGGATAGCAATTTTTTTTTTTTTTTGCCTATTTGACATTGGATTAGATTACTATAAAGACTAATTGAGATAAAATTTTAAAGCATAACTTGAATCTTCATTCCCAAAAGACGAGAAATGACTATCCACATAAATTGTGTGAGTTCTGTGCACACAAATGATAAAAGTTACGAGTTAAACCGATCACTTAAGGTGTGATAGGTAGAAATGACTTTTATCATCAGATCATTCAACTTTTCTTCAAATATAACAGTTTTAAACTGAGGTGTGATTGTTCAATTTGTTGCTTGAAAAGTCATTTCACAAAATCTATCTATGGGCTTGGCATATTACTTTTTAGGCCCATAATAAAAAGGAAAAAGCTCTCAACGAACAAAAGCCGGGTTTGCTTTTGTTTTGCTTTCGTTGTTGTTGTAAAAAAAAAAAAAACTGAAAAATAATCATTCAAAGTGGAAGATAATAGTATGAGTAAGGGAAGAATACTCCCTACACCTGGTGTTTTTAGTAGAACAATGACTGAACTAAAACTTTGATCTCTCAGGACGAACGTAGGTATTCATTTCTACCAAAAAATAGCGTGTAACATAATTCAATTTCTCACCTAAAATGATTAAAAAAATATTGTTCAGAGAACAAATTATTAACAAAATATTGCAATTATTTAAAGAGGTGTACATATACAGGCCTTTCTTGAAGTTAATGGCAAATAGCCCCTCACCATCAAGTCCGGGAAGAAAGCTGGTAAATATTGCAATTATTACATCTTTTTTTTTAATTCAATATTGCAATTATTACTACCATAGTTTATAAGATGTGTTATAATTTAAAATAGATATATTAGAATCATGATCTATGTCAAAATTTGAGGTTTTTGTTACTATATCAAATCAGTAAAATAATTGGAAAGTTATAAGAGAGATCACTTTTTTTTTTTAAAAAAAAAAACAGTTTTAAAACCCTTTAATTTCTTCGAACAATTATATTAGACTTAAGTGAATTTTAAATACTTAGTAATTGTAAGGACATGTACGATAGTATGAAGTAAAATTTGGGATTATATAAAGTAGCTAGGAGTTTGTATCCGCCAATCCGATCATTCTTTTTTTCTTATAACAACCAGTTATATTGTAGGAACTCGAATACAGGATATTATCAAGTTGAATGAATTTTTTCTACCACAAACTATATTCAATGGGTAATGCTTCAATCAGTTTATTTACAAATATTTGTAATTCAATTATTTGTGACTATTCACTCCTTGAATTTGTTCTATCTAACAAAAACTTTCTTCTATATTCTTAAACATTTTTTTAAAATAATTTTTGAGAATTCTCATAAACTTCTTATAAGAAAAAAATGAAAAAGCTTTTTTCAAGTATTGTAAATTTTATCAATAACCTTCTCTTTGTAGGAGAAGTATTACTCTAGGCCAATTTTTTCAAGTCATTCGAATTCGCTTGTCAATAGATCAGATCCAGTGGCGGAATTAGGCTTGGGCCCGGCCCAACTCACTCAGCAAGAATTAGTGAAAAAAAAATCGATTGGAGGTTATGCCTATATGTAGCCTAATAACCATTATATCAAACCACACACACACACATATATATATATATACACACACACATACAAAACATGTCTGATTACAATAAGTAAATATGATTATGCCCGTCAATTGATATAAAAGTGATCTGATTCATTTAGTTGTAATAGGATATAATAAATTATAATCAACAATTTTAAAATGTAATAACTTATTTTTTTTTATCAAATATCTTAATATCCTAAATGTATCTAAGGGGACTCGATATATATATATTATGTGTGGACGTGTGCTCGCGTGCGTGGGTGCATGTGGGTGTTTATAAGTGTGTGTATGTGTGCACCAACTGTGACTTTTCGTCATACTGATAATGAGATATTAATTACAATTGGATTTTAAATATTTATCAGATTTTAAATTAGTGTTTTTTGTTTTATATTAGCGTTAAGTTAATGTGTTTGTTTACTTGAGTATGATTATTAAAAATGGGGTTGGTTTTTATTTTCAGATAGCTGTGTTGTTTTTAATATTTAACTGAAGAAATATATTAGGAGAAAGAGACGTTTATCTACAAGATGTATATCTGAACTCTTTAGTAAAATTGATAGATATATATATATATCTGAATTCATTAGTAAAATTGAAGAAAAATAATTGCTATGTGAGTAATAATGGTGGAAATTAATAAGGAGGGAAGAGATGTACACATACAAGAAGAAAGCCGTGCAAAGAAGGGAAATAAATGCGTGTGAAAGAGACATAAATTAGCTAGAGATGTATACATCCAAGAGAAAAGCCGTGCAAACAGGGGAAATAAATGTGTGTAAGAGAAATAAATTAGCTCTCAATTAGCTAGAGATGTTATTGGTGTTCTATATGGGTTGGTTGGATCCAAAGTTGTCAAATCATTCCCAGTTATGGGTTTCTTTTGGCATACCATCTAGCTAACACTGCTATTTCCTCTATCAAGGTTTTCAGTGGGCCTTCATGGATGTAATCTTGTTTTCCAACTTCGGATGAGTGCTCTGTTTTCCTGTACATACATATGGTTTCTTCCCAACTTAAAAAATGTTATGGTCCCTTTTCAAACTCTGATTTAAATATATGTATATATAAACACTTCTTTTGTAATTATATCTAATAACTGTTAAAAATAAATAAATTAAAAGATACAAAAGTAATATTGATGGGATGTAGATAACAGGTGGCGACGATTTTTCCGAACCTACAAACATGAAATTAGTTCATGCCCCCAACTAGAACAATGACTTCTATGACACATGAACTGGATTATAAATTTGTTCATAAAGAATATTTATTTAATTTGATTCTGATACATTTTTTCGATTTTAAACTATTATAATTCTAAATCATTTCGATTCTTTTTATAATTGAAGTAAACGCACCGTAAAATTTTATGAAATAATCAATTTGATGAGAAAACAACAAAAACAAGCTAAGTTAATGTCCAATTAATCAATTTATATTATTATTATTTTGATTTTTAAAATAATGATAAGTTAAATCAATTTAAGAATCTGACTTAAATTACATATATGGCTTCAATATTTATAAATTTATTTGCTTTTATATATACGACAACAAAAGTATATCCACTAAAAACCAATCAGTTACTAATCCATATATGTACTTATAATTTTTGGGCTTTTTATAAAGATTAATGTTATGTATTTTTGTTTTTTTTTTGATATTACAAATACATTTACGATTATCGCGACAATATGATAGAGTCTTGACTTTTTAATGGAATTTGTCTATACACATATAGACTAGTGGGAAATTATCCATTTTTTATGAGCAATGTTACTTGAACCGTGTCATTCGCTCGGAGAGAAACGGTGGCACCACTCCACTTTGGAGTATAATGATTTATGCTACGGAATCTGAAACTTGGCGATCTCTTCTGGCATTCTAAAAAGAGACGAGAACAATTGTAATTTAAAACATGTACTTTTTGAGCAGAAAGCAAGTTTCAAGCAAATTAATAAAAAAATATACAAACTTTCAGTTAAATTTACACATGGTGCATATGGTCCACATATTTCAAAAATAATAATAATAATGAGAATGGTCTCTGTGGGAGAATGGTCTCCATGAGATGCCATCTCCATTTTTTTTTTTTTAAAATTTACATAAATTTTTCTTTTTAAGATTTGAGAGATATTTAATTTGATATTGATGTTTAATTTAAGTGATGTTGGTTTGATGAAAATGATGAAAGATATTTACAACGATAGAGACTATTCAGCCTAGTCTCCACGCTAGAGATCGAGGACACCAATGCTAGTCTCCATCATCAGAGATCAGATCTAGTCTTCGATGATGGAAACTAGATCTGGTATTCGACGATGGAGATCAGAAAGTCTCCACCGTCGGAGGCCAATCTCCAAAGGTGGAGACTGATAGGAGATGACGATGCGATCTCTATTTTTTATTTTTTAATTTGCATAAACATTTTTATTTATCTTACACACACTTTTTTTTTTTTTTGAAATAATCTTACACACATTATTTTCCCTTATTTGCACGGCTTTTCTCGTGTGTATATATATCTATTCTAATAAATTTATATTGATTTTTCCTTTTCTTCTTCCATTCATTGGAAATTAATTTTATTTTCTCTCTCCTCTTTCCTAGGTTCTCTTTCTTAATTTTAATTAAAATATTTCCTCTCTCCTCTTTCCTAATTCTAATTGAAAACTAATTTGATTCTCTCATATGTACATTTCTTTTATCTTCTTTGTGTGGCTTTTCTTTTGTTGTGTACATCTCTAGCTAATTTATTTCTCAGACACACGCATTTATTTCCCCTTCTTTGCACAATTTTTCTCGTCTCTTCTCCCGTTGTTAATATATATAGGAGAGAGATCTGGAGACACAATTTTTTACATAAGTTTTGACAAGATTTCATAGCCTTTAATCTACAAGATTTTAATAAATTTATTTTCATTTTTTCCTTTTTATTTATCATTAATTAATTTTATTTTCTCTCGGCTCTTTCATAGATTCTCTTTCCTAATTTTAATTGAAAATTTTTATTTCCTGTCTTCTCTTTCCTAATCCTAATTGAAAGCTAATTTATTTCTCCCACATGCACGCATTTATTTCCCTTTCTTTGCACGTCTTTTCTCTCGTATGTATGCATCTCTTATCTCGTTATTAATATATCAAGCTCGGGGACACAATTTTTTTACATAAGTTTTGACACAATTTCATAGCCTTTTAGATCTATGCGATTTGAATGGTTTGGATTTAGTAAATTCATTTTGACTTTTTTTTTCCCTTCTATTCATCATTAACTAATATTATTTGTCTTTCTCCTCTTTCCTAATTCTAATTGAAAGCTAATTTATTTCTCTCACTAGCATGTTTATTTCCCCTCTTTGCACGGCTTTTTTCTTGTATGTATACATCTCTAGCTCACATGTATTTCCCTTCTTTGCATGGCTTTTCTCTTGTATAAATACATCTCTTTCCTCCTTATTAATTTCCACTATTATTACTCACATAGCAACTCTTTTTGTTCAACTTCACTAATGAATTTAGATATACATCTCTTTCTCCTAATTTATTTCCACAATTAAATGTTAAAAACAACACATCTATTTGAACATAAAAAACCAACCCCAATTTTAATGATAATACTAAAGTAAACGAACATATTAACTTAACACTAATTTAAAAATCAGATAAATATTTAAAATCCAACTCCACACACACACATGTAGAACTTGTTATGTCGTATGCGTTCACCACAAAAGCTAACGGGCACTTTTAACCAGTCAATATCTCAATATCAGCATGATCGAAGGTCACAGTTGTGGCGCGCTGGCGCGTGCATGAGAAAATAAAATAAAATTGAAAAGTAAAATTTATTTACTTTTATAAGGGATGCAAGATTTGATTTGATTTGATCACAAATCTATTAATATAATTTAGTTTGATGGCATAGAGTGCTCACTTAACCTAACAATATCCCATAATTGAGTTGCTCACTAAGTAATATTTTAAAAAAGAAAACTAGGTGAAGAATAGCAATGCACTTTTTTGTAATCAAATAACTAAGGATGTGTTTACTTGTTGAATTGAGGAATAGAAATAAAAAATGTGAATGATCTTGGGAATCTCATTTTTATTCCCTTTTCCAAATTAAAACAACTTTTCTATCACTTATTAATGGGGTTGTGGAACTTTTTTGGAAGTTATTCTTTTATTCTTGAAAAAAATTTTATTTAGTTCCTAATGTTTAACAAAATATTACTTTTTTTTACTAATGTTTACATTTTGAATTCATGTCATTCCTAACGTTTCGAAAATATATTAGTTTAGTCATTCTGACAAAAAAAAATGACAATAAAACATAACAGAAATGACAAAAAGATGGATTTACCCTTAATATAATTTAAGATAGTTAAAATAACATAATTACTCTTTTAAAAACTGATAATTACAAAATAATTATCTTCATTATTACAAAATTGTCATTTATCATCTTTTAATCAAATTGTGACATATCGTTGAATCAAATTTTTTAATTCAATTTACAATTACTAAATATTTTAATTAAAAAAATATATTTTTAATATAAAATAAAAAAAATCTATTCCATCTTCAACCTTTCATCATCTTCCTCATCTCCATTTTCATCTTTTACATTCATCAAAATCATCATCTCCATCATTTTCATCAAACCAAAATCACTTAAATTAAACATTAACATCAAACCAAACATATCCCAAAAATGTTCATGCAAAATTTAAAAAATAAATGTTTATGCAAATTAAAAAAAAAAAAAAAAAAATTGAAGACGGCATTGCCATTTCCTATTAGTCTCCACCGATCCTCTGAGACCAGACGCAGTTGCTAGATAATGGCTCGAGACCTAGTCTTCAGCATAGATACCAGGCTGGATAGTCTCCGACCTAGTTTCCACTCCGACGATAGAGACCAGTTTTCTGGTCTCTCTTACCGAAACAACAATGGTCTCTATGGGAGACCCTCCCATGGAGACCTATTTTTATTTTTAAAATTAATTTAAAAATATTTTTTATATATTAAATTAAAAATATAGAAATTATTAAATATATATTAAAAATAATTAATATATTTAAGTTAAAATGACCAAACTAACATTCTCTCTGGTACGGTTGACTAACAGAATGACTAAATTGATATATTTTGAAACGTTAGGGATGATGGAATTTCAAAATACAAACGTTAATAAAGAAGTAATATTTTGCTAAACGTTAGAGATTAAATTAAAAATTTTTCATAAATAAATTAGCTAAAGATGTATACATACAAGAGAAAAACCATGCAAAGAAGAGGAAATAAATGTGTAAGTGTGAGAGAAAGAAATTAGCTTTCAATTAGAATTAGGGAAATAAAATTAATTAATGATGAATAAAAGGGAAAAGAAAAAAATCAAAATAAATTTATTAAATTTAAGCCATTCAAATCTCATAAATCTAAAGACTACCAGTATGGATTGGATCCAACAAATTTGATCTATTTTGTCATCTCTTCTTTATCAAAGTGATGGAGTTCAATTCTCACAAACTGTATTTTTAAACTTATCTCTTCTTATTGCGTGAGTTGTTAAACTCCTCATTATGAGATCATATATCTAGTCAAACAAGTTATGCTTGATCACAATAGTTGTTATCTTAATTAATAATAAGACTAGATTTTTGAGTCATGCAAGTAGCTAGTGATTGATTTGTTATCCTATTATTATGAAAGTAGATACTTAAATCTCACAAGTAGTAGGTGATCTCATTAGGTTTCGATATACTTCATGATCGAACCTAAAAAGAACTAGTAAACTCTTAAATCGGCTGTCTCATGCCATCCCATCTTTATTCTCTTCATTATCAAAAAGCTATAGACATAATGCAATTTTTGGTTTCAAATTGTCTTTGAACTATGATTTGAATTTTTCTAATAACCTTTTTTTTTTTTTGGGTCTATGATTGTGAAGTGTAGGCCCACTGAGGGCTGCTCAAGCCCAATGAAAAAAACCGAACAAGATCGGTTAGTTTTCTAGTTGATGGTGTAACTACTCAATGACTGTATTAAATGATTTAAATCCCGTATGGTAGCATAGTCTAAAATTTTGCAACCATTGAAAGCTAGTGGTCTGATATAGACCAAAAAAAAAATTTCTATTGTTTTATAAATTTTGTTAATGTTAGACTTTCATATTTTAGAATATTATTTTAGACACTAGTGACTAATAAGGGCTAATATCTATTATAACATGATATTATTAAATATATCTCAAAAAAATGATTTTATTAAATAGTTCTATCTAATGAAAACCTCTTTCTTAAATTGATTATGAAATTTTAGAAAACATTTCAATAACCTTTTTAATAGACATAGTATTATAAGGTTTATTAAGATTTATTAAGATCTGTCAAAATCAAATAGAAGATAATTATTCCGATAATAACCGGAGAAAACTATCTATATAGGTTATTATATTCGAATGTTTGTTGTAAATTGAATATCCAATATGAGAATGAGCGGTACAGAACTCCCCGCACTAAGGGATTTCGTTGTTGGCCTTTTCTCTTTTTGGAACAAATTCATTATTATAACCAAAAATCTAGACTTGGTATTCTTTGGTGTTTATGATTATTAATTTACTACTTTTATTGTTTTCAATGATATTTACTTTCGCTCTCTCAAACAAAAATATATATTTACTTTCACTCAATATATATATATATATCATGTGTCAATTTCAAATTTTAAATGCTATAATTAAACTATTTCTTATTAACTTAAATTTTTAGATCTGATGATAACTAACATAGTATTAAAATTTGAAGGTCTTTGGTTCAAAATCCTCTATTCTCTCTTGATCTCAAATTCTTGTTACATATATTACAACAGTAAGCAGTATTCAATATATATCTAACATTTGTCATTTATCAACGTTATACGTGAGGAAGCGTATCACGTATCAACATCAAATATTAAATATTATAATTGGATTTTCTTTATGTTACACATATGGGGGCGTATCATATGTCAACCTTAAATTTTAAATACTATAATTGGATTATTTCTAATCAATTTTAAACTTTTGAGTTTGTTGATAATTATAAATATAGCCTAGGTTCGAAGCCGAAAGATATCAATTAGGTCATGTTTACTTTTTATCTGAAGACTAGATCTTATTGAATTTGATTCAAATTTATTAATTATTAATTGAAAACTAAATATAAATGTTAAATTATTTATTTTGTAGAGTAAAAATTTTTGAAAATTAATAACTTTACATTTATACTTTTGAATTATCAATTGTCATTTGTTTACTGCAGGATAAATAATCAATATGTAAACAATTAAATTATACAAGCAGTATTTATATGTGAACAATTAAATCATACAAACAATAAAAACAATATTTGAATCAACTACCATATTAATCAAATACAAAATTAATACAGAAATTGAAGCAATGAGAATGCAAAACGAAATCACAACAGTAAAATTCACTGTCCTGAATTGAAGATATAAAGGTTTGCTGGATATTTGTAACGTCCTAGAGAATGATTTCCACCCTTATAGTATATTGACAATCGAAATCGGTCAACTTTGAAACGATTTGAGGCACCCGTAGGCCGTTGCCGGAGCCGTTTAACCATTTGGTCTGGTGGGTAGGAGTTTTTTCCCATGAATACCTATAAGGTTAGGGGTTCGACTCCGGACATGACCGAGTGGAGGTAAGAGACTTAATATCGACCTTCGGGCTGACCTTATACCTACTCTGCTCGGTCAAATGGTTAAACGGCTCCAACAATAGCCTACAAGTGCCTCAAATCGTTTTGAGGTTGATTGATTCCGATCGTCAACATAGTGTTTGAAGGATGATTGGTGGGTGTCTCCCAAGTGAACAAAAGTAAATTTTTTCTTTATTGAACAATATATGTATGATAAGCATAACGGAAGAAATTAGAAGTAGAAAAGAAGGTTTATTTTTTCAAAAAAAAAATAATAATAATAAGGAATAGAAGAAGGTATATATAGGATTCATAATCTTTATAATGTAAGTGATGTAATTAGAAGAGATATAACTTGAATTCATAATCTTTATAATATAAGTGAAAAGGGTATATCACTCGATCATTCTCAGAAACAGGTTGCGTTTAAGAAGATAAAAAATGGAATTTAAGGTTATGTATATGTTCGATTTACAATTTTTTTTATTATGTTTCAAACAAATTTTATTCTTCACCAATTTTTTTTTTTTTTTTTGAAATGCTCTAATGTTTTTAATCTAATATCTGTAGTCTCCAAAAATTGTTTTTGGGACACATCTTCTCCAAATAGAGGTAATTGAGCACTGCTCCATCTATATTAATATTGAGGGTTTTAATTTCATCAAACCATATGTAAGTAGTTTCATACCCTTAATGTGGTAATAGTTATCTCCCCTGCAAATTATAATTAATTTCGTCAAGTATTTTTTTAACATTGTTTGACCAAATTAGTATCAAGTTTCAAAAAATAATTTTATTAGGGAAAATTTGCTCGATCTTTGCTAGAATTTTCCTTTTCTATAAAATTCAATTTAAAATTTTCGATTGACCTGAAACACTTCGTATTATTGCCTCTACACCGACATTTTTTTTTTTTTTTTGGGAAAACAAAAACTTTTGAATCAACCAAGAAATTATTGCCTCTCCATCTGACACTTTCTTTTTTTTTTTTTTTTAATCTTTTCCCTGCATACATTTAGTGATTCATACAGGACTACAAGAGGGGAGTGTAGATTTAGGCATTTATTATTAATATCTCATCATTGTGATTTTGACACTCTTTCTATAAATAAGACGAGGTTGATTCAATATATACCTTTTATACCTATGTCATGAGGTGGGAGATTTGAGCTGTGTTTTTTGTAGTTTTAGTTCATTTTCTTGCACACATTTATTGATTCATACAAGACTACGAGAGGAGAGTGTAGATTTGGGCATGTATTAATTATTAGTATCTCATCATTGTTATTTTAGCACTCTCTCGCTGAATAAGATGAGATTGATCAAATAATATACCTTTTATACCTATACCATGAGGTAGTGGATTTGAGTTGTGCCCCCTCCCCAAACTCTGATAATTATTTCTATGATAAGTCAATTGAATTATACAATTTATTTAGTTTAATAATGTCTTAAATTTGAGTTATTATAATACTGACTATTTATAAATTAGATAATATGAAATAAATGAAAGATAAATCGGTCATCATATTTATTCGAAACATTTTGAATAAGGTGATTTAGGTGAAATTTAAACCAGGACTGAGCATTATTTAACAAGACTACGTCTACAAGAGAGAAGATGGGCTACCACGTTATTTATTATTATTTTTGAAATAGAAATATATGGACCATGCACCATGTGTAAATTCAACTGAAAGTTTATATATTTTTTTATTAATTTGCTTGAAACTTGCTTTCCGCTCAAAAAGTATATGTTTTAAATTACAATTGTTCTCGTGTCTCTTTTTAGAATGCCAGGGGAGAGACCACCAAGTTTCAGATTCCATAGCATAAATCTTTATAAAAAGCCAAAAAAAATTATAAATTTATATGGATCAGTATTTGATTGGTTTTCAGTGGATATACTTTTGTTGTTGCATCTATAAAAGCAAATAAATTTATAAATATTGAAGTCATAGTTGTAGTTTAAGTCTGATTTTTAAATTAATTTAACTTAACATTATTTTGAAACTCGAAATAGTAATAATATAACTTGACTTATTGGACACTAACTTAGCTTGTTTTAATTGTTTTCTCGTGAATTGATTATTTCGTAACTTTTTTAGTTATCTGATTACAAAATGTGCAAATCAAACATGAGATATTGTTAACTTAAATAAAAGCACTTTGTCACTTAATCATATTATATAAATACATTTATGATTAACTCAATCAGTTTAAAAAAAAAAAAAAATCAATCAAATCTTTCATTATTTATAGAAGTAAATGTCCACATGCATGCATGCATGGTCACTCCATCTAGCATGATAACCTGTCCATTTCACGGTTGTGGCTGCTTGTACTATTTTTAGCCAATTTCTTTTTTTGCTTTTTCCCAAAAGACAAGTCATACAGCTGTTAAAACTTGTCTGTTAATTAAATCATTATTCATGATATATAAAACAAATACAAGCCACTTGCCATGTAATTTGAAGATAAATATTTGTTGTAATAAAATGGAAACTCTTCTAAATTATACTATACAAAAAACGATTATAAAATTCAAACTTCTACTTCTCTTTCTTAAACTAGTGAAAATTAATAACCAAAACTATCTCAAACAAACATTACTTTTATATATACTGATATTCATACAAATGAGTTGCATTTCTTTATCTACAACTATCCTAATAATATTTTTCCAAAACCCGAGTTATACCATGAAAAAGCTTTCATGATAAAGACATCTATGTACGCACTCAAAAGCAAACCGAAGGCAAATTGGCAAGTGACTTGAAACTAGACAATTACAACATTAATAAGGTTGGGACACCCTCACATACAGATACAGCTAACCACAAGAGAATAATAAATGGAGACCACCTATTTCAAAATACAAAATAAATGGAGACCACCAAGACTGAACTTGGTCAGTTGAGAATTTAGATTTTTTTTTATCAATTTTTTTAGGTGTTGACCAGACTAGATCTAGCACGTTGTTTTTTGCTTATTTTATATCAAAATAAAACGTGATCTATGCTTAGAAAATAAAATATTTGTTTAAATTAGTGTTGTTTTTTTCGATCCCTTCTATGGATGTGCCAGGAGAGACCACCATTTTTGAGATTCCATGAAAAATTTTATTTCAATGGCTAACCAAATAATCATTTATTGATTTAATTGAGGGGAAACTTCATTTTAGTTATTGAGATTTCAAAAAATATCAATTTTTTAAAATTCTTTTGAAAATAACTCTTTTTATCATTAACTTTTTAAATTTTTTTTAAAAAAAAGTCTAAACCATTCGTCAACTGATGGTCAACAATAATAAATAGTATGGATGAGAATGATAAGATGGTCTTTTCATGTGAGAGGCTAAAATTAACTGTTGACAAACTATTTTAATCGAAATTATGAAAATACCCTTTATGAAGAAAATTAAAATAAAAAAAAATAAATAAAGATTTCGGTTTCGAAACCCAAATCTTAAAAACCTGTAAATCATCAAGAACCAGATCTTCAACACATCATCAAGAACCAAAAAATCAATATAATTTCATCAACACATCTGAAACCAAAAAATCAACATAGTTTCACCAACACATCTGAATCAGTCTCATCAAGTACATCAATACATCTTTATCAAAATCATCAAAACTAGCAAATCAACACAACCTAAACTCAAAAGAAAAAGAAAAAACCAAAATATTACAATTTCTTTTTTTTTTTAAAAAAAAAATAACCTTCATCTCCGATTAAACCTTTTTGGAGTCAACCTTTATTGTCGACTCAACCTCTATCGTCGATTATCTCTCTAGACTCAACCTCTATCACCAACTCAGTCTCTCTAGATTTGAACCTTGAATCATCATCTTATTCGTCATGAACCCATCATTTTCTTCTATTAATGATATCAACAATCAAAGGTCCATCTCTACTACCCTTCAAACTCTCTTCCGTTTCTACCTCCCCCCTCTAGTTCTACCTTCAGAGCCATATCTAGACCCATACCCATTACCAGACTCGTACCCACTCCTCGAAATACCTCCACCACCATTGTCTTTGTCTCTTCGTCTTCCCTACAACCTCAACTGTAACCCTTTCTGTCAGGAAATCAAAACCACTTAATCACAAAAAAAAAAATGAAGCTCCATCGAAGTTAGAGATGGAATAGATAGCTCCATCTCCAACGATAGCGGTAGCAAGGGATGTGATGACAAGTGATGGCAACAGCGACCATAAGCCTTCGAGAGATAAAGAGAACGGAACCAATAGCTATGGTAGCGAAGGAAACGGCAGTAGGATCGCTCTATCTCCAATGACAGTAGGGACAAGGGATGTGATGACAAGAGATGGCAGTGGTGGCCACAGGCCTTTGAGAGACGAGGAGAGTGGAAACGATGGTAGCGACAGTGGAGGAAGCAATAGCGACAACGATAAAGAAGGAATCGATGACCCTAGGTCTTCGTGTTCTTCATTTTTTTTTCTTTGTTTTTATTTTTATTTTTATTTTTTGGTTTTTGTTTATATACATTTTTAATTTCTAATTTAGTTTTAATTTAATTTAATTAATTTTTATTTTTTATTTTATACTTAATAATTTAAAATTAAAAAAATTAAGAAAAAATCTTCATTGTTCATCTGTTTGTTTTATGAGGGGTAATCTAATAATTTAAATGTCATTAACAATAATCAAGGGCAAAATTTTCGTTTTTTATATTTTGCCTATGTTGACTGACAGTTCAGACTTTTTTGAAGGGTTTTGAAAAAGTTATGTTTAAATTTAATATTTTTTAAAATTTTAGGGACTAAACTGAATTTTTCCTTAAATTTATTGTAACTAAAAGATGCTGTTCCATGCACCAATATGAGAGCGCGCGCGCGCGTATATATATATATATATATATATATAAGCATAATTTAAAGTATTATTAGTTAATTTTTATATTCTTATTTAACCAGTGCACCGATGCATTCCTCCTGGATAAGATGGACGATTGTGACTAATGAGATATTAAAAAATATATCATATTATCATATTTAAATAGTAATTATATTTTATAGAAAAAAAATTGATAGTCATCTTAATAGTTAAGATTCATTTTAAAATATATTCTAATATAAATTTATTTTTAATGTGAACTTTTGGTAGGCGAATGTATAGATATATTTATTCTAAAAAGAATTAAGAGAACAATAAATAGGAAAACTATGTAATTAAATGATGAGTAATTAGTATGGTGTTAAGCTAAGAAGGATTCTATATTGATATCATATATAATTTTTATCTAATTGATTTTGATATAAATTAATTTCAAATAACAGTTTTATTCTATTTTATATGCCGAAATCAAATAGACCCTAACAATGAAGTAGACTATAACAAGTTTAAACAATCCTACAAAATTTATAAAGAATGTTAAAAAAAAAAAAAAAGTTATAATGGATCTATAAATAAGTTGGGGTATAAAGGGCATGACTAAATACAATAAAAATCTGTGAGAAGAGGAGAATATTTTCTTAATAAATTGACAAAGTAATTTTATAAAGAATTAAATAACTATTCTTTATACAAGATTTATACAAGTACAGATTCGCACAAATTATCTTATGATAAAGTATTTAATTTACATTATCTTAGCATTGAAAACAATTAAGAGTGCTTGCCATGTGCAGACTTGTAATCAGTGAATCATAAATAATTGCGTTAACACCGCAGCAATTTCTATTAAAGTAATCAAATCATGATAGGATGTCACGCTCCAAGTTCATCATCATAGATATATATATATATTTATTACATTATATTATTGGGCCGGCCCAAAAATAATTGAAGCTAAATAGAAGATATTGGTGACATGATCAGAAAAACGGTTTCCATACAGGAGGAGATAACTCATATATAAGTGGGGGAATAACCTACATAAGGATGGATGAAGATTCACATACAGACGAAAAAGGTGCAGTCACAAATGCAGCTATGATGTCTCGAACCAAGGACTTGGTCCTTGGCAATGCTATTGTCATTGCAACAAAGGCACGTTGGACTCATTTTCATAGATAATTGACATTTACTCTTGGTCCTTTATTTTTTTTTATTTTTTTTCTTTTAGTAAAAAAGGCATGTCTAGCTATTTGGGATTTGTTAATTAGTGGGATCTCTATACTAATTTTAAGAAGGAGATTGTATATCTAATGATACTGCACATCCCAAATTAAATCTTAAATTTTTTTAATCCATGATGATATAACCCACTTGTTGATAACTAAATTATCATTTGTTTCATTATCCTACTAAACTCACATGACAACTACACCGATTAACATTTCATTAATCATTTAATTAGAATAAAACAAAAAAGACTTTAAACAGAAAGAATACTATAATATTATATAATAAATAATGACTTTTTGACCGGTTACAACCTAACAATTAAACAAATGAATGAACGTCAGAACAATCAAGAAAATTTTCAATCCTCTCCAAAGTCACAACACGTGCACGTTCTCCGTTTTCACACACACACAGAGCATCACCGGAGATTTTTGGCATAAGTCATGTTACTGTGTACTATTGTGGTCCACTGATATCACTCTATATTGTATATGCACGATCGGTCCACTAGTATCCCTCTACATCTTATCAATAATCACAACATTATTTTTCAAGAGACACTTATGTGACCTGAATTATAAAACAGTATCCATTAATATTACAGCAAGTCATATAAGTGATTAATCACACAGAAGTATTTAATAAAACATAATAATGTAATAATATTATTGTTCGCTTGTAAGTGGTGCAGTTAGCACCACTATCCCGGTCCAATGCTAGTCCTAACATTTTTGCAGTTCGATACGAAAAACTAAAACAACTCCTCATATATATATATATATATATTGTTTTATTATATTTTTGGTGCGTACATTATAATTCCATTAAGAAAAAATGAAAAAAAAAATTGATATCATAAAACAAATACATTCATATAATAACAAAAAAATTCATCACAACTTATAAACAAAATTTATCTATACATACTAAAGAACTCATAAAACATCATTTAAAATATTTTCTTCACTTTAAATTATTGATAAAATTTAAAATTTTTAATTGATAAAAACAAAAATAATAATTTAGAGTTTATTTTATGAGTGAAATATGTCAGCTTTTAGGTTATCCATATGTTAGAAATGCTTTTCAAATTAAATTAGAACAAAAAGAGAAGGTAGCATAGCTGGTTACCAGCAGCCTACATGTTCCTCCCCATCTTAGGTTTGAAATTTGATAGAGAGAAAAGCAATGGGTTTTAGGATTCAAACTCTTTTATTTCCCAATCTTTTGGATCCCCTGCCAAAATGGTAGGTTTTGGTGGGAATGAGATTTCTCATATCCCATCTTCTTTTTTTCTCTCACACTTCGTTTCTTTCTCTTTCTCTCAATGAGATTTCTCATATCCCATCTTCTTTTTTCTCTCACACTTCATCTCTTTTTCTTTCTCTCACCTTTCATCATTCTCTTATCATACCTTCCAACCAAAATGGTGGGTTTTGGTGGGAATAAGATTTCTCATATCACATTTTCTTTTTTTCTCTCACACCTCCATCTTTCTCTCTTTCTCTCATCTTCCATCATTCTCTTATCACATTTTCCAACCAAAATGGTAGGTTTTGATGGGAATGAAATTTATCATATCACATCTTCTTTTTTTCTCTCACACCTACATCTCTCCCTTTTTCTCTCACCTTCTATCATTTTTTTATCGCACCTCCATAAAACCAACAGCACCTCGACTTTGTCTCCTTTTTTTTTTTTCTCCTCTCCCATCTTTTTTTCTCTCACACCTTCATGTCTCTCTTTTTCTCTCACATTCTATCATTCCCTCATCACACCTCCATGAAACCAATAACACCTCTACCTTCTCTCTCTCTTTTTTTAATCAATTTAATTATTTAGTTTTGGGATCGAACCCAGAACTTGGATTTGGGATCGATCCCAGATCTTTTCATCAAACTAGGTTCTGGGTTCATTGTCGAACCTAGAACCTGAACCCCTTTTTTTAATTTTTTTTTTAAAGTTCATGTTTTGATGTTTAATGTTATTGTTGTTGATGATGTTATTGTTGTTTTGGGAGGAGATGATGTTGATGAACTGAATTGATGATGTTAATGAACTTTGAGTTGATGATGTTAAAGCCACTGGTGAACTGTGGGTTGTATTTTATTTTTTTTTCAAATTTTTTATAAAATTAATTTTA